>JAXCHB010000213.1:2430000-2955000 GCA_036926305.1 Uropetala carovei
TTAGGGCGGCGGGGTCGTAGAGATCCAACTACATTAATATTTTGCATGTACAAAAGGTGTTAGAAGTTTTGAAGCCAAGGGTTTGAGTAGCTACGTAAATATTTCTGTAGTGTGTGATCATAGGCAATTTTCCAGTTTTGCATTAGAATACACCTGGTTTGCGCTTGCTTTATATTCTGTGGTTTTAACAATCCTTGCCGCAACAATCACGTTATTCTTTCGCACGACAGTGTTTATTCAAAATGGGATTCAATTATATTTATTTGTAATGTTTTTTAAAAATTTATTTTAATTTCCCAAGTTCAAATACCCCTTTGAAAAATGGATTATGACGGAAGAAAGAAAAGCCGACATATCTTTAAAAATAACAAATATTCCCATAAAGTGATTTAAAACAAAATCTTGTGTGCATTACAGGAAATCGAGAACCGGTGCCAACTAAAAGACCGAATAAAAAATGCTCTAAAAAGAGAGGAAAACGAAATATTTTTGCAATAAGTATTTTCAACATTTTTTATGGCACAGAGTACCTATGTGCTGCAAATATGCACAGGAGACTCCCAATTTTGAAGAAAGTAAGAAAAGGTTTTTTTTACATCCGGTTCATCCACAAATAGGACTGATAAATAATGTGTAAAAATTATTCATCCATAACGCAAATAAAATTTTTCGTAATATTTTTATGTTATAAATTTTGAATTAATTATAAGCGAATATCACTAAATGTGTACTAATTTTAACATTTCCTAGCTGATAATTATGAAGCGTAAAGTTGGGTCTCACAGACACCGCCGCACCAATGAAGCAACATAATGTCATCGCACTAACGGAGGGTTAAGTTGAGTTGCCCTGGAGTCTCCAAATTTCAACCGCTTATGGCCACGAAAAATCCCTCTAACTTGCTCTAACTAGAACGGTGTTGAACTAGTCCACCGGATGCGGAAGTGTGATGAACCGACAGACTGACAAAACGATTGCATTAGCGTATTAAAAAAAAAAAACGCTTTAAAAATCTTGATCCTATTTCACGCGATGAGATTTCGACCATCGTATCCCTCAGGATACGTGTACCGTTTGCTAGGATTTATTTGCCGCGCTACGACCAGGATGACGATTTTTCGACGTCGAAATACCATAGAGATAGATAGGATGAAAACCGCTGCGAAAGGACGGAAAAAAACTGAAAAACTGCTTGAATTGCAGAGTCGCCAAACTAATCTAAGCGGTGCGGATTTTTGCGGAGCGAGCACAGCGAGATTTAACGCCTCACTGGTCATTGGTTTCATGTAGAAGATAAAAAACTGAAATAATTCAAAGGATTCCATCGTGAGCCTAGCTTTAGTAGCGGAGAACCTATGATAATTTATTGTCTTGATAGTATAGGTACACTTGAGTCATTAACGAGAAAAGAGTGGCTAAGAGTAAAAATGTAAACAATAAATAGACGCAATATACGAGGAGAAAAGCCTTCGTGTCATTACACAATAATTAATTGTTACAGAAGAATATCTACCAACTTTTTATCCTCGTCGCAATAATTTTCAACAAGTTAATCCTTACAGATAAAATACACACAATTTTAAATTATGTAAAAATTAATATTTTAATAATTAACCGAAAAATATGATCAATTGTTTCAGAGTGAAAAATGAAACAACCTGAGTGTATTATTAAAGTACACAAGTACAAGTAAAGTTGGCGGGAATCCTAATTATAAAATTTACTCTACCTCGTTTCGTCCGCCCTTTGTCTCTGTCGCTATTTCGCCGAAAATTTCGATTTTACATTCTCTCATTTAAAATAATTGGTGCCTGAAACATCCAGCCTTGCGTAGATAATACAAAACCTATCAAACATGGCCCGATGAACTGAGTAAATAAGAGTGGCATTAAATTACATGCAGACATCCTCTTCATGTCATTTTCGTTTTCCCTCTCCCTCTCTCTCTCTCTCTCCAACCACCATTTCATCTATAATATTTCCCCCCTCTCCCGACGAATCCAATCCTGCACAACTTTCCCCATCTCCTCCTCTCACTTCCTTCATCTTCCACCCACCAAGTCCTCTCCTAATCCTTTCCTTCCCTCTCCGCGGCTCTTTGCGCCTCTTAAATTTCCATCTCTGCCCTTCTTTCCTCTCCTTCACCTCACCTCATTCCTCTCTGCCTCTCTCGACCTCCATACCCATCCCACCAATCATTAAATAACACGCTTATTTTCTTTTTTCCTTTCTACTTCCCGTCTCTTAAGACTCTTCTTCTCCTCTCCTCCCCACTAACTTTCTCCCATCTCTTTTTTTATATTCCTCCATCTCTCATCTTCCCGTTCCCTACTTTTCCTTCTTCCGTACCCACGAAAATCCAAGAGGTTTCATACATTTTTTCTTATCTCCTCTCTTTCAGTATTCCCTATCCGTCTCATCCTTCATCTCACACTTCCTTTCCGCCATAACTTCTTCTTTTCTCTTCCTCTCTCTCCCCCCCCCCCCCTTCTTCTTCTTCCCCTCGAGCGTTCCATTCAACTCTTTCTCTTCCTCCCCTCGCTTCCCTACCTCGCTCCTTCCTCCATTTCTCTCGCTCGCGTCCTACGCAGCTGAAATAATGAGTCCGAAGCATATATTTCTTAACTACTTTTCGAAACAAGCCGAAGTGAAAGGGATTCCTAGAAGGAAACAATTTTTTTTACGTCTCGCAGGAACGAGAAAGCAAGGGTAACCGAAATACCGAGGACCTGCTCTCGTCATTACTGCGCTGCGATTTACGTTAGTGTTTGTTACGGCTCCATATATGTATACGCTGGTACACTCGCCACGGGCGAGTTAAAGAGGGACTGCGGCGAGGACACCAATTCAACCCACCGAGAAAGGAATTATGAACGAGTTGATCTTTTCAAGAAGGCTTTCGTCGCATTTGTTTTAGTCCTGGCGGTATTATACATTCCGATCCTCTGCGGGATCGCGGTAAGTAAGATTGTTAGAAATGACTGAACGCACTGTAGTAGACAAATAATCATAGATTGGGGCATCTTTGTAATAACATCATCTGCGGACATTCACCGATGATAGATTAAACATATTAGAATCTTATACCACTGATGATGGCTGCATTGTAGCAAAAAAACCATCTGGTAATCCCAACCTTTTTACTTTCTCCATACGTAGTAATGGGAAAGTATTGTATTCATGAAAAAAATCGACTTCGAGATTTCAACGGAAATACATGTTTTGAGGTCCCTAGAACACGTTTAGACTATTTTCGGAATGATGTCTGTGTGTGTGTGTGTGTATGTTATTGTGGGCGCTCTAACTCAAAAAGTACATGCCATATCGTTACCAAACTTCATATATAACACTTTAACATGAGCACAAAGAACATTAGTTTTTGGACAATAACGGATAACCGGAAGTCGAGGTTTATTCGAAACCTGATTCGGTTTTTGCGATATTTCTTCGTTAAAACATCATTATTGTATATACAATTCTATACAAAAGTTATAGAGAATGTAATTTCCTACAACTTTCATTTGAAACAATTTTCTATAGGAGTTATTGTTTAGGAGTTATTTATAAATAACCGGTTTTTCGGTTTCCGTTAAATATCTCCTTAAAAACATCGTTATTGGTAATCTTCGTAAGGACCAAAGTTGTAGAGAATAATATTTCCTCCAAGTTTTGTTTGAAACTAATTTTCGTAGAACCATCTATTTCGGATATATTTCGCTTTATCTTAATACCAGTATACAGCGCCAACATCATGTAGCGGTGAATTCTGTAAACATTCAAAATATACGTAATTTACGGCAACAAGGACGTGTCTTCTTTTATGATACGAAATAATAATTTTGCCTAGTAATATTATTCATAATAATTTAAATATCTATACCCCAAATATGGAGAAAGTCATGTGTTGACCACATCAGATTTTTTTTGTATGCCTACCGGAGAGACATAATTTTTACATTTACTAATGACTCGTAGCTGCGCGTGAGAGCGAAAGGCATTCTTTTGAGTTCCGGTCGTCGACTGACGAGGAGACATGTCGAAGGCTTTGTTTCCGGGACACGGAACCAACGGCGCCTTTGCCCCAATGTCAACGGAGGGCGACGAAAGAGGGGAGAGAGAGAGAGAGAGAGGAAGAGAGCCGGGAGGGGAGAAGAGAAGAAAGAGGGGAAAAAAGAACTTTCCAAAACTACTTAGGCGACAAGGGAGAAGCTCCGGACGACGTAAACGGGAGATTTCCTTCAAAACATTTTCTTTCAATAAACACACAGCGAATTCGGGCAATGACCACTTTATCGATTCGCTTCCTTCACCACGCCCCTCAAATCGTCCTCGGCGAGAGAAGAGAAGGCCGACGTCATAACTCAACGCTCCAGAATCTTTCATCACTCTGCCTCTCTCTCTCTCTATCTCCCTCTCTCTCTCTCTCTCCTTATCCCTCTTTTCTCCCACCCGCTCTTTCGGTCCAAATTCTTTTTCCTCCACCTTCTTATCTCTCTTCACGATTATTTTTTCCTTTTTCACTCTTATATACTCTATAATCACATTCAACTTTGGTAGAAGGATGGCTAAAGTTTCTGCCGTCGTGTATACATTATTAGCGGGTTCCAATCCCATGCAGGATTCCAATTACAATGGTTCCAATCCCATGCAGGGCGAGGATGTTTGTGATTTACGTGCCTTTGTGATGAACCTTTCTCGCTATCAACAGGCACCGTATTGAAAAATGAGATTGAAAACTATATGGACGCCAAGGAACTATGGGATTTAATGATTAAATACAGGCTAGCATCAATCTATTGCAATTTACACGCTGATGTGATTATATGTTTGTCATTGCCAGCAACGGTGTCGTGAAATAAAAGATATTTTTCAAAAGTAAAGTCATAAAAAAGTTACCTAAGCGCCCGCATGTTCAGAAGTAGTTAAAGGTATTTATCAATTATTTTAGTAGAAAACTCAGAAACACACAAAATAATACCTGATGAGTTGAAAAAGGAATTTTCAGAAATTAAATATCGAAAAAAATGAAAAATAAAAATCGAATAAAATAACATTATAACAATTTTTAAAAATAGGTTGGGGCCCAAAAACATTGAAATACATTGGTGACTCAAAATCGTAGTTACGCCTCACATTATTGGTAATATTATTATTACTTTCATCTCCATTTATCTATCTCACCTCTCTATTGCCATAATATCTCTCTGTAACTCGTTAAGTATTCCTCTATCCCTCATTCTCTCTCAGATCTTCTTTCGACAGGTCCCCTTCTGCCTATCCTCGTCCTGCGAATGTTTCTCATCCTCTTCCCTTGCTTATTTTTTTACCTCTTCCTATATCCCATGCTTGTCCCAGGATACTCATTATCCTTAATAATCTTTAAAAAAAACTCTCTCATCCTCCCCTATTCTCTAACTCTCTTGTTCCCTACCCTTCCCTTCGCCCTGTTCTCTTAGCGAGCTCAAAACACATTAAACTCCCCTCCAGCCATTCCTGTTTCTTTCCGCTGCTCTCTTCTTCCCTTCATGCCGCTTTTTCCTCTCTTCTTTCTTTTCCTCTCATTTTTGTCTTTCATCCTTAATATCCCTTTTCTCCCATCTCCTCAATTTCCTCTCCCGTCAACCCATTGCCTTCGTCAGACAAAATAAAAAAAAGAGGCCTAAACCGAAAAAAACCTGGAATCTTGACTGGAATAGTTTTATCGCTCGTTTCGAAACCTTAATCGTAATCAATATCATGCAAATTGTTTTTTTTTTCGTCTTGTAGCTTTCGAGGTCGTCTTAAGCAGAAGCGTGCAATATGAACGCGTGTGTGCTCGCGTCGGAAGTTCTTTCTACAGCTGAAAGAGAAGAGCGAGGCAGAGAGAGTGATCGATAGGAGTTGCGAGGGGGATTACACGTGACGTGTACCAATCCCACTCTTTCCTCCCGACACGTATGTCCACGGGGTGTTTTTTTATTACTTTCCGACGGATTTTCTCAGCGCGTTGCATTCTGAAACTTAATCGGAGCGAGACAGATAGGAAGGAAGAGAGGATTTGGCCAGCGTAAGATTGAAGATGCGTTGTAAATGGATGGATTGCGAAAAACAGAGAGACGCCGAGGAAGAATTTCTCCGCCGTCCATTTTTTTTCTGTTATAAATGCTTAGAATTACATTTCTTGGAGTCTGGGACGAAGGTTTCCATGTCTATGTTTAACAGAGAAATTTAGAAAATTTCTGCGTCCATTAGAACACAAATTGGTAAAAACCTTGACATTATTTGGGCATACGGAGGGTATTCGATTGGTGTAGACGCCAGCAATCGTTTTTAAAATCTACTTCTCTGTGTATTTTTTAAAATTACGGTGGTTATTTGTCATATTTATTTAGTGAGTAAGCCACGAATTTGTCCGGAGCGGGCATGTTAAATTAATATTAGTACAATAAAATCTTCCATAATTAGAAAAACATTTTCACTAGTTTTAAAAAAATACTAAACTTTTATAATTGCGAATAATAACATACTCTAAAGCTTTCAATTCCTAACCTATCCTTTTCCATGATTTTAATCTAATGATCCATTTTCACAAGCATTACAAATGCATGACCTTTAAGGGCAATTAAAAGAGTAGCTCACCGCTTCTTAAAAATTTCCTCTTATCTTTATGAATGTAAAAAACAAAACGCTATATTTAAAGTTTTCGCTATTTCAAAACGTTTAATACTTTATATTTCTAAACGCTTGTGAGATCTTTATTTACAAATGTGGCCAGAGGATAAAAAGAATTTAATGTTACAATATGCTGAATGAAATCTGCAGGTAAATTCTCCGAGAATTCGTAGGGTAGTTACTTCTATAAAAAATAATTTAATCACCTTTAAACAAAATTTGTACTGAAACCCAATTGAGAATATGAAATTCTGAATTTTCTCATTACTTGTACTTCCCACTAACTTTAATTAAATTACGAATTATGATCTCACGATTCCTGTCGGTTTTACTTAGCCCTAGATTTTAATAATAAGGACAATAAATAATATGGAGAATTTTTCGAAATAATCAGCTTTAATGCGACGTACTAAAAATCATTTACGATAAAATAAAAATCAACAATGCAATTTAACTGTATAAATAAAGTTTTTACATCGATTCTCAAGAAATATAAATTATTACCACTATCTCACTAAATTTTACAAATATTTTTCTAAATTTTATTAAAAATTAACTATTTGTCCGAAGTCACCATTTTTTTAATCTTGGGAGTTTATTCATAAGATTTAATAAGAAAGTTTTCTAGATTTCCAAAACTTAAACCTTCAAAATATTATTATTCAAGCACTAGGTACATTTAATTACAATTATTCACAAATAAATCATCCGAACAACATTTAAAGCACAAGAATATTACGTCGCTGAACGCAACACGGGAAAGCTTCTCCATTGTGCTGTGCCGCATTAATACGGCACTTTCCGACAATGAGTTTTGGTGACAAATACATATGTAAACCCCTTCAATATCTCACACAGAGTGACAAACATTTCTCATGCAAAACCGCGCATTCGAGACAAGTATAATCAAGCCGCACCTCTCTGTCTCTCTCTCTCACGCTCGCAAACAAGCTTCAATCCCTCTCTACCACCCTGTTTCCTAGACACACCGTCGCTCTCTCAATCTCGCCACTTCATCTCTCTCTCTCTCTTCTCGGCCACTCGACTCTCCTAGTTGCCCCACTTCTTCTCCTTTGTCGACCTACTTCCCCTTCCTTCCCTCTCCTTCCCTCCCTTCCCTCCGGACAATCTCCCATCCCTCCTACTCCCTTCATCCCACCCTTTCCTCCGAAGTACTTCGTCACCGCTTTGCTTGTTAGTCGCGCCAATCCTTCCTCTAGTCTCGTCTCGATTGAACTAAATCCAAGTTTTCCGGGAATATTCGCCCCTTTAAAACGTGTTTGCACAGTTCAGCGGTTTCTCTCTCTGCGTCCTTCAAAATTTGGTGTTAATCCTTGGTGGCTCCTTCTTCCTCCTCTTGACTCGTCCGACGACGAAAACTTCGATTTTCATTTTCGCGAACTGAATCGAAAATAATGGAATCAAATTAAGACGACGAGGTGAGTGATCTATTCATCCGTTTAAAGGATAAATAATAATTCGTCGTAAAAAAGATTAAAACGTATGCTCCGGGTCTAAACAACTGATTCGCAAATTTTCTATTAGGGTGAGTAATAATTAACACTTTAGAGTTTTTATCATTTTAAAGCTATAACACTGTGGGTGCTGCATTAATTTGAAACTTTTTACCTTTAGCGACTAATAATGTTCATAACATTCGGCTCTAAGAGGAATATTATGGCAGTGGCAGTTAAAAACCTGCATCAAATACCGAGAACGTAACATTAAGTCGGTGGCCGCCAAAGTGTCAATTGAGCGGGACATAATATTCTGTCAGAAAACGCTAAAGCTCGTTGGTAAAGTGCCATTTATAGCCGTGGTCTCGGGTTCAACTTCTTGATGCACCCGTGAATGTATTTTTGATATCCACGTGAACCCTTCAGCCATAAAATGATCGATTAAATCACGTTAGAGCAGATGATTCATTCTGATTTACATCCTTTTAAAACCCATTGTTTTGTCTTTAAATTTTCCAATTTTTTATTTCTGAATCACTCCACGTATCGAAAGGAAGCTCCCTAGGGATTTATTTAACCGTACTATCAATGAAAACAAAGTTTATGGCCCAAAAAAAAACCACAAACATCATCTCATAACTTAACCTTATACCGCGAAGTATTAAGATAAGCGGAAAGCGTGGCGAATTCTTTGCTATAAATCAGGACGGGGAAAAAACAGTAATCGGATGCATCTTTTACCTCCTCGCAGGGAAGAACTTGTTCGTCAGAGATATTGCGAAGAATATACCGAACCGCCTTAAACTCCAATCTCACCGTTTCCAATCCTCTCGCTCCCTTCCACTTCCAACCCAACCCACACCACAATCTCCATCACCTCCTCTCCCCTTATCCCACCACTCCGCTCGTCTCATTTCCCTCGTCCTCTTTATTTCCCCTGCCTTCCTTTTAAAGCCTTATCCTTTTGCTCGCGCACGTCAAAAAAAAAAAAAAAAACTTCCACTCAGCGCGCTTCTTCCGCCGAACGCTCTCCTTCCCCTCCACGATCCCCTTCCATACACATTCCTTCGCCCACTCAATCCTCCTTTCCGCGTAATCCTTTCCCAATCTCCGTGCATCGTGCATCATGACCTCTCTCTCTCTCTCTTCTCCCCTCTAGCCATCCTCCTCTATCCCGCTGCCATTCCGCACTTGTCAGCCTTGGGATTTATATATTTTTTTTTAGCACGGAAGGAATGGTTATAACTAGAGCAGGATGTATTATTCAGGCGACAGGTGAGACGCCTGAGGTGGAGGGAGGCGAAGAGAGGGAGAGAGAGAGAAAGAGCGGTGGAAAAAATTGCATCAGTAGGGGAGAGGAGATAGGATCGGATGGACGATAAGAGGAAGAAAAAAAGCAGTATTTTAAAACAAAAAAGCAAGGGAAGAGCTGATGAATCAGATATTGAGGACGGTTATTTCAAAACAAAAAATACACCCCTTCCTCTGCCCTTAAGAGTAACTAAATTTCAACCTCGGGAAAAACTCACGGCCGTGAACAATTCCTCAAAATTTGGTTGCTCTAACTTGAACGGTGTAGAGGTAATTTTCCAGGTACGGAAGTGTGACGGACAAAGAAAGCAGCCATAATCAGCTGTGATTTTCGAATCGACTATAACACGAATTTACAAAAATCTTATGTTTATTAGATAGGTAGATAGTCAATTTAATTTGAACGTTTATTAAACAATAATCAAACCCCTAAGTTGTAGAAAACTACTTTGCTAGGGAGGCGGTTCTTGTACCAACCGTTGCAGCAGCACTTTTCAAATAAATGCCCTTGTCTTCGGTGTAAGACATAATAAAATTACAACTTCAGGTATGCTGAAAGGTAAACTCTAATTTTGGGCTTACTCAAGACTAAAATAATTAAACATTTCCTATGGAAATGATTTAGTTACATTTGGAACGAAATAAAACTGTTGATGAAAATTCGAAAACGGGAAATTTTCAGACAATGAGAAATTAAATCAATCTTACTTATTCGCACATTGCCAGGAAAGCTCAGTCCTTCGACTTCGTATTTGAAAAATTTTCTGGTTTGGATTGTTACATACTAAAACATTAAAATACCTTCAATTCATTCGATAAGGAACTAATTAAAAATTGATTGTGCATGGTTTTGTAATTGAAGCTATATCAGCAATCTATACTACTGTTACGCGTAAGCTATAATTTTGGAGGAATTAAAATTCCAGTTGAAAATATATATATTGGAAAAATAGTCTTAAACATTCTTTTATATATTGGGATCATAATTTGAATGGCGCAAGTATTTTCCTATCGAAAAATTATTATTTTGAGTGGTAAATTGTGTATGCAAAAACAAAATTCGTCGAAAAAATATATGGTTCGAGTAATTGATATCGTCCCTTAAAATGATATAGGCGATTCCTATTGCCATGAAACGTTTTAGTGAAATGTATGCGCATTTTAACGAGGAAGTAGCTGTCATTAGCCCAGACGAATATTTGGGATTTTAAATGCACATATGGCTTACTCAACGGTTTTATGCATTGATACAAGCCATTAAGCCTGGCTTATTCATTTTGGTATTGTGTATGAATATTCAAACGTTCTTTAAAAATGACTATTCAAAGTCTCACAATGGTAGATGATATTTTTTCCTTCCTGAAAGTTTCGTTCTCGAGTATAATGCTATTGCCACAAAAGAACAAGTTTAGTTTGCTTTTAACTTTAATTCATGAAAATGTGTACATATTTCTAACTGATTCAGAGCTAACAAGATATTCGCTAAGTTTTAATTATTATTTGCATTTGAGTTGAAAATGTCTTGTTAAGGTACTGTTCTTCCTCGCGTGACTTTAATTCTGAAAATATAAAACTATAACTCAAAAAAAATTATTTCAAACAAGATGCCAGCCAACTAAATCCAAAATTCCAAAACATGAAACTAAAAAGACTTTCGGAATACCGTATTTTCTTATTTTTTAATTTATACTTGCTCAATTGTATTAAGTTTGTGACTGTATTATCTCGGTAATTTATATTTAACGTGACACTAAAATATTTAATTCCATTAACTTGGGGCTCCGCCCCTGGTTGCTTCGTGGCCAAACCAAATAGGGTAGATTCCAGCATTCAAACGATGAAATGATGATCCATTGCTTTGATTAAATCGTTAGAAACGCTTCCGATACGCAGTTAACTGAATTATTATCCTTATATATTTACGTTTCAATGTATATAGTTTGACGTTGCTACAGCAATAATTTCGATGCTTAAACAAAATTTCTAAGCGAATAACGCTATTCTTTAATCTATTTGAAGGTTTAATTGACACTAATTGAATCGGAGGCAACAATAAAGGTCGCATTGGCAAAGCTCGGAAAGAGTACGAAATATCCACAAATTTTCGAAAATAATTGCGTATTTCTGAAAGCTTTGACCGTTTAACATGTAAAAATTGCAAGAATAAAATAGTGTACAATTTTATCCGTCGAATTAAGCAAAAACGGAGAAAATCGCTCCAAGTTTAAATATTTTGATGAATGAAGGAAAAATACCTTGAACTCTGAAAAATCGAAAATCCCGTGTAAACTTATGGGACACTTCAGCAAACGTAAATAGTTTTCCAGGGACCTCCTAGCTAGTAGATACAAAAATACGTTTACCGCATATCTCTACTACGAACGGTTCTCAAGAAATATGCTGCCTGGAAGTATTTTTTATAATCTCATCCGGAGGAGAAAAGTATTTTTTATAATAGAGAGATTTTCTGCCCGATTCTATACTATTTCTTTGGACGCATTGCTTGAATTTGTAAATTTATCTGCTAACTTTTGAACAAGATCTTAGCCGAGCTACACAACTTTTGTACATATAACATATTAACGATAAAAAGACTAAACATCACATTTTGCTCCGGTTATATCCCCGTTTTTCTTCCTCAGAATCTGGTCAACCTACTTAAACCCAACCTCTATATGCATATATTGTTCGCAGGCTTACGACTTCCAAAGTCGAAACCATGGCCGTAAAGTAACATTATTTCCAAAAAGTTTATAGAAAGTTACCTGACATCTTTTGAGTATTAAATTATCTGAAAATTGCTTCTCCAAAATGTTAATGGCTTTCTCGGTTATCTACATGTATTTGAATCGGTTTTAATTTTTACAAGATGGGTAGTTTTATTTTACCTGGAATTCGAAAAAAAATAGTCGTAATAAAATATTTCCATCCGACAAATATTCAAAAACTTTAAAAAATTTCTCTCGGTTTATTAAATTCTCTCTCATCATTAGAGAAGAAGGCAATCCTCCCTTTCAGGATAATTATTCATTCACAACTTTCCCCACTCGCAATTCGCGGGTAGAGACCGAATGGAACGCGACTTGAATTCCTTAACCTCTTCCCTTCTCATCGGTGAAAAGTTAAAATCTCATCAGCTATTATCCCCGAAAACAAAGAAAACTAAAAGAGGCGGACGCCGCACGCTTTTAACTGCTGCTCCAAATTAATTCCCTCTATCGCCGCAGCGACCATTTTCCACGCGCTCGCCGCTCCCGAAAATGAATAAGGCAAAACCCGAGCCACCAACGGACACACACACACACACACTCCTTTGGGGAGAAACAGGGCTCGCGGACCAAGAAGGCCGCAGAAAATTCATCATTCGATTAAACATACATACCCGGCCGAATCATCAACAATGCGGACGTCGTCAGAAAGAGTGAGGATCTGAAGGAGTTACTAAAGGGGGAGTCGAGGCAGAGAGAGAGAGAGAGAGAGAGAGGATCGTCTTGGTAAAGCCGTTATAATTTTTCATCATCCCTCTCTACTTCTCCACTCGTCATATCTCTCTCTGTCTCCCTCCACATCGCTCCTTCTCTCCGTCTTTAGCGGGATTTAAAAAAAAATAATTCGTTAATGCAGGGTAGGGATGAAATAATACAGACAATTTTTAATACCGGTATTGGGACAGTTTTTTGCTGATACCGGTATTACCGGTTTTGTGTAGAGAACAGTTAATAATCATTTAGTATATTATTTTAATAATAATAATAATCCTTTACTAACGTGATAAACCCTCTTTCTTACAAAATATCAAACGGAGTTCAAAAGATATGAATATTTCAACAACTACATAAGTCTGGACTTTTCAAAAACACTCTTGCTTTCAAAATAAGGTTATAACTAGATAACTGCCCTGTTCAGGGCGTTTTCACCACTCTTCAAAACGGTGACACCCATCCCGATAAGGGGTATTTTTCAACCCCAGGGTAAAAAACATTTTTTTTTCGAAAAGAAAACTCTTCATATTCCACAAAAAATAATGGAAAAGTAAGAAGAAAGGACTACAACACACAAAATAAATTTATAAACGAAATTATATGTTTGATACGAAAATAATGAGTCAATTTGTGGACCTGAGATCAAAAAATACCGCGCTTCGGAACCGAAGGGTTCAGGAACGCATTTCAGGAGGACGTGACCATAACCGATAGTTTTCTCTCATCGAACTAGGTAATATTATAAAACTCTCATACCGATCCGTCGGAGTCACTTTTCGGAAGAATCCCCCTTCACTTTATTTCTACTCACACAGGCAACAAATACATTTTTCGTAACTTGGCACTGCTCCCACAAAGTGCACTTTTCAATACCGAAAACCCGGTATTGTAAATCACGATATCGGTATTGTCTATTTCAATACCGGTATTAATTCCGGTTTTCCAATACCGGCATTCATCCCTAATGCAGGGTTTCCCAAACTGTGTTCCGCGGAACCTAAATATGCAAATATGCGTCATCGGAGGTTTTAGACGGCGTGTCATTGCACGTTGAAAGTGTTGAATTTGATTTATCAAGTTTAACCTTATCGGAGTAAACTGAGTTTTGGTAATGACATGTCCACAACGTCCCAACGCGTTTGAGTCCTCCGAAATCGAGCTTTAAGCGAAGATTTGCTCTACTTACTCGGCTGATTTTCTGTTCTTATAGCAGATAATATTTTTCCAAGAACCTTTCACACACTAAAATAAAGAAAGGCATCCTCTCTGTATGAGTAGGCATGCGAGCGCTGAATCTTTTAAAAGGCGGCTTACATTCGAGTCGAATTCCGATGCGGATATCGCATTTTTGCGTGCCGAAAAGAAATTGTTGAAGGGTACGACTAAACATCCGTTCGCTAGCCTTTTACGCTTCCTTTCCATTTCAACCGAAAAAAAAGGGAATCCATATTATAGGGGTTACCGAGCTTCGCGTATTTTAATGCGACTTTTTTAAAATGGATATATTCGCGGAATGTTTCTGGAGTTATTCAACGGAATACGTTTCCTTTATCTCGTTCCAAGAATTCTCCGAATAAAGAAGGTTTTCTTACGTTTGCCTGTTCCTTAGAATGTCTCCGGGATCGTTCCGATTCAACTTAAAGACGTTTACTTATTCGGCCGTTGAGACTCACTTCGTGTTTATTTGCTCTGGAGCCTAGCAATAACCAGACAGCTCTTTTCACGGAGTTCTAAAAGTTTCAATGCTACGTCTCGGATTGGCAAGCAGATCCTTTTTTCTGTAGACGGAAAAACCGAAAACAACCAAAAGCGAATGAGCGAGCTGCCGTCTCTATTTATTTTGTCAACCTATCTTCACCCGTGGGAGTATTCTAAGTTTACGAACACGACAAAGGCATTGTACTCTTCGGGATAATACATAAATTTTTCGAGTAAATTTTAGCCAAGAGTTTTCTTTAACAAAAAAGCACGAAAATGCAAAGCGACGTTTTTCCGCGGCGAAAACAAACAAAAAAAGGCTCCGAATTTATTACCGCATTTAAAACTCGTAAAACCAAAACGCTTATTCTAGCATAAGTCTTGAGTGAAATTTTTTTAAACATAACGAAGCGATATTTTCGAAAAAATGAATAACGTCAACCGCGAATTCTGACACTGAAAGCTTTCGTTTTTTTTTCAGCTCGTTTACATTTAACTTTAATTGCCATCCTCCGAAACAAAACACACTCCCACCGAGGTAAATTTTAACGGTCTTTCCGAGGCATCATGAAGGTAATTTACCGAGTAAATCTCAATTTATTTTTTCCCCCAACGCCGTAGCTTTTTTGTGTACAACGTAGTTTATTTTTGGGAAAAAAACAATGTATATTTTGGCACTAGGGTAAAAAAAAGAACTTCAAGTTCCGCGAGAGAGAAAGAGAGAGACAAATGCAAAAAAAAAATATCACGCACGCTAAAGAGAGTGAATGAATCCAGGGAAGAATGGGATAAAAAACAAACTTTTTAAAAAAACTTTTGTTTTTTTTTGGTATTTCAGCTTCCACCAATCCCATTTTTTCTCGTCTCGACATCATCCACCTCCCGCACAAAAGTAACCCAACCCAACCCATTAACACACACGCACGGCTTTCGTTTGACGTAGCTGAGATAAGAACAACAACAACAACACAGACACAGCAATCGACTTAAATGAAGACGTCTCCAGAAAAGCCTATCCTTCAAACTCCTTGCTATCTCTCCATCTCCCATTTCTCTTCTCCTATACCTTCCTTTCAACTCCAGTTCCCCCTCTCTCTCTCTCTTCCTACCTCCTATTCTCTCCTTCCTTCTATTAACACCCCTTTCCCTTTTTTTACCTTTCCTTTCAACTCCACCTCTATCCCTCTCTACACCTTTTCCAACTCCCGATTCTCCCTCCATCTCTCTCTCTCCTCCCTCCATTCAAAACCCCTTTTTCTCTTCTATCTCTCATTTCAACTCCACGTCTCTCTCTCTCTCTTCATCCTCCTCCTCCTCTCCACACATCTTCCACCTCATATTCTCCCTCCACTCATATACTACCCCTTTCCTCCTTCTTCCGTAGACCAACCCCAGACTCATCACGGATGCAACCCCGCCTCACTCAATAATTCACCCGGGGCTCAACCTTCAACCTCTCTTCTTCATCCGCTCTCTCCCCCTTTCCTCCCCCTCCTCCTATGCCCTTCACTTCTCTAGCCTCCCCCATCTCCTTCCCTTTTCTCTCCACCCTCGCTTCATCATCCCCTTTCCGCACCCATTCTTTCCTTCATTTTCTCTCTCTCTCTTTTCATACTTTTCCTCTCTCCTTCTTTCCTTTCCTTCTCTTCCTCACCTTATTTTTTTCCTTCACCGTATATTTATCTTTTCTTTACTCGCGACTCTTTTTCTTTTAAAGCACCACCTCTAGCCTTTTCCCAATTCTTTTTTTCATTCTTAGTCTCACTTTTTTGTCTTCTTTATTCCTTACCTTCCGTTTCTTCGCATGCATATCGCCTGTCGCCTTACATCTTCACCCTATATATATATATATATATTTCTTTTAAAAAAATGCTTTATCTCCTATCCTTTCTGATGTCTCCCTCGCTGTTGCATATCCCAATTCGTATCCAATTTCGAATTCTTTCGATATTTTCTTTCTCTCTCGCGCCCCGGAGCGAACATCTACTGCGATCCTCTTCCCTTTCGCGTTGCCTTAACCTCTCCCTATTCTCCCTCCTCCCTCTGCCTCTCAAATTTCCTTTTTTCGTTATTCTTTTCTTTCTCAATTTGGGCGGCCCACCAAAGACCATCGACCGAACATCTATTTTTAATCTCTTACTCTTTCCTTCAATTTTTAATTATCCATTGTGGTACTCCTCTCCTCTCTCTCTCTCTCTTTGTTTCTAGGCCTTTTTAATTTTTTTAAAACATAGTCACGCGCATCCAAATTAGGCATCATGCCCAATGCACATCTTTTAATTTTTTCCGCCGCGTTTTTTTTACCTCACTCGCCTCTCTCCTGTATATTTTGTCGACCTACAAAAAAAGGTCTCCGTTGAAACTATAAAGAGCCAATCCTTCAAAATTTACGAATAAATCTTTGCTTATTCATTTCATGTCTTACTTGACCCAGAAATACCATTTAACTTTGATGAAAGTCAATTTATCTAGTTCACAATAAATATAAGTAATATACAATATAAATATAATAAAATACAGTAATTTGAGGGGACCGACTCAGTGCTTCGTTATAAGCGTGACTTCGTTATATACGAAAAATATGGTTTTTGGCCTATAGGTACATCCCATAGAACACGTAGACACAGTAAAAGCTGTGCTATCCGGCTATTTAGAACCGGCCACCCTTAGATACCGGCAATTATACGAATACAATTCATTTTGTATTTCTTTTTCTTTTTTATGAATTTTTGTGAGTTGTATTTGGGTAATACCACAACTTCCACTTTAAAGTTTCTTAAAATATAAGATGTATATATTACGTATTTACTCCGTATACTTCTGGAACCCCGAGTAAGCATGGCGTTTTTGTTTACGTAAGCCATTTGCATTGTCTAGATGTTTTGGTGTACTTCTACAATTTCCAGTTTTATTGCCTTTTATTATTTAAAAAATTACCCATCCATTGAATATGGCATCAAAATAAATACCTAAGAGCAAGGGACAGGAGAGAAAAAGTTGTTTTAACGCTAACACAAAAGCTGCAGATGATCAAACGAATGGAAAAAGGAGAAAGCAGAGCAGCCATAGCAAAATAATTCAACATCGAATCTTCCACGCTCTACGATAGCAAGGCTCATAAGGCTAAATTAATAAAATTTGTGTCATCTTCTGAGACGAGTAAATCAATTAATAAACATCATACACTTCACAAGCCAAAAATGGAGGTACTGGATAAAATATTATATGATTGGTTTTCACAGAAATGTTCAGAAGAATTAAATAATTTCGTCCTTTTCTAATAGAGTAAATAAAGATAAATAAGAAATATATAATCCAATAAATTCAATTTTGGGAACAGGTTCACTGTCGTACTCCCCAAACTTCCCGGACGCCCTAAAATTTTCAATAGTCTTTTGTTTTGCATGTAAGCGTAGCAACGTATGAAATAAGAATGGGTAAATAGTGTACAGATCTAACTACCTGTGGAAGAATTAAAATGGAAAATGCAAACCCCATGCATAGTTATGTTTGGGGAGTACGATAGTGAACCTAAGCCCAATTTTGTTTGGTTATTGCTAAATTTGCTATGTCGAAATCGAAAAACGCTCCCCTACCCGGCTATTTCTCCTAATAGGCTATCCACAGTCCCCAAGATAGCAGGATAACACAGCTTTTACTGTATTTGCAGTGAGTCGACTTCGATGCCGTACTTACATATGCAAAGAGATGCTTATCAACTTCGCGGCATGTAAAATGTTCGATTGCTATTACGCACCATTTTTTAAATTGCCAATTAATATTATTATTATGGTCATTAATTTACATAAAAATTTAACATTTTTAATATCGATTTCAAAACAAAGGGAGCGTGGAAATTCGTATGGAAGAGGTAGAGGGTGGAAGAGGAGGTGGTCGGCATGGTTTCCAGACCTCTCTACCAATAAGTCGGTAAACGGGCGAAAACTATTCATTACTTATCGCTCTGCTCGCCAACATTCGTTATATATGGGGCATTTTTTGCCACGGGACTAAACATCTGTTCGTTACAGCCGATAATTCGTTTAATGTGTGTTCGTTACATTCGAGAAATTTAACCAATGCCCTTATGGAGAAGTCCAAGGGACCGAGACATTTCTTCGTTATAGCAGAGATTTCGTTTTAGGCGTGATCGTTATAAACGAGTTTTACTGTATATGAAATAACAGAGTTATAATATCAATATTTTCCCAGAAGAAGTGAACTTCGCTTATGCGAGTGTTTTGCATTAATAGATTTAACCAGACGTAGTTTAAACTTTAGTTTAAAATCTTTCATTTTCCGACCGTGTTCTCTCCTATTTAATAATAATGAGGTGGCATACTAACGTCATAACATCTATACTTAACCAGTGGACTTAATTATACTTCGCAGGTGTGAGTAGTTTGCGCTATCCGACTCTGAACCCGAAGTAGTTTCACCTTAAGTTTAAAATTTTTCATTTTGTCCTTTTATTTTCCGACCGCCTTCTCTGCCGCACAACGCAATTTCGAGGCCTTCACCCATCTTTTCGTCTTCCCTCGATTCCTCCGCTTTTCCTTCGTCCTTCGCCTTCCCTTTTCGCCACTCTCCTCCTCTCTCCATCTCTTCCTCCCCTTCTCCTTCCCTCGGCTCTTCTATTGCCTTCCGCAAATTCCCTCTCTCTCCCTCTACCCTATCTCTCTTTTCTTCCCCTGACTGATTTTGGGTCGGGTGCAAGAAAACGCCGCGGTTCGACAAACTGAAACGTCAATCGCGAAGAGTGATCTTATTTATTCCCAAACCAGATCCTCTCTTCCCTCCGCCATTCCTACTCCTTTTCCCCCTCCAGACCCTTCTCTTTTTTTTGCTTTCCTCTCTTTTCTCTCCCCTCCCCTCCCCCCCCTCTCTCCTTCTTCTCGATACGTTCTCCAAGTCGTCTCACTCACACACCACCGAAGTTCTTCTTATATCCTCTTTCAGTTTATCTTTCTTCCCCTCTCCTCTCCCTCTCCCCCTCTCTCTCTCTCTCTCTCTCAGGTCCTTCCTAGGTTTTTACCACAAATACTTAGTGTTCTTTTTTTTAGAAGTTTCCAAATTTGTAATTCAATCTCTTAACTGTTTTTTTTCCTATTATTCTTTTATCATTTGTTTAGTTTCAGGTATTTATCTTCTGTTTGTATGTTATTATTTTTCTCATTTGTAATTCATAACGTAGGGTTAAATGTAAGAAGGGACTATGTAGTCTCAATTTCGCCCGAAATAAAGTCGTTTGTCTGTCTGTCTCTCCTTCTTCTCGATACGTCCTCCAAGTCGTCTCACTCACACACCACCGAAGTTCTTCTTATATCCTCTTTCAGTTTATCTTTCTTCCCCTTTCATCTCTTTCTCTCTCTCCCTCTCAACTTTTCTTCCCACGTCCCTTTTCCTGTTTATTTTTTTAAAAATTTTCCTCCGGCTCATCTTCATCTCCCTCCCTTTCTCTATTCGCCTCGCTCATTTCAATCTCATCTCCCCCCCTCCCTCTTACGTCGTCTCTCATTCCTCCATCTCTTTTCCTCTTCGCTTTTTTCGCTCTATACCCATCCTTCCTTACTTCCTTCCTCCGGAGCAGTAAAGATATCCTCATCTTTTTTCCGTCTCCTTTTTTAAATCCATCTGCTTCCTCTCTCTCTCTCTCGTTCTTCTTATCGCCCGTCGTGCAGCGACACGCCCTCTCTTCCGCAAAAAAAAGTAACGTTTCCTCTTCTTCCTCATCTCTCTCTCTCTCCCTCTCTCTCTTTCTCGCCTCTTTTGTTTCTCCTTCCACTCCCAATGAAACTCCTATCAATCCAGATCCGTAATAACGCGCCATTTTTTTACTTCGGTTCTTCCTCCTCCTCCTCCTTCCCCCCCCCCCCCTTTTCCCCTCCCCCTCCCCCCCACCCCACCTCCTTCCCTCGACGCAGCCGCCTCGTCACGCCTTTAACCCCGAAACCCATCATTTTCCCCTTATTACCACGGTCTCTAGGAACGTGGTGATAAATTCGAACTTGGAATTTTAATCGATTTTCGTTCCCTGAAATGCCACGGTACGCATTCCCGCGGCGAACTCTCCAAGATTTTTAAGAGGCCATCGTGGAGTTAATTTCGAGTTCAAGTCATCCGGTAGGTATTTCTATCTTTCGTTTTGTGTATTATCTTCTCCTGCCCCTTTAATTCCGGGCGATAAAAAATCAGCGTTTTATATAGTTATGGAGATATTTGTTCGAGTAAACTGCTTTCAATCCCGAGTCCGTGCCTCTTTTTGTTACTCCAGTTACTTACACCTAAACGTTATTTATTTATTTATAAATAGATACTAAACGGCACCTTCCTTAATTTCACAATGGGCGTATGCCAACGATAAGCGAGAAAATCACAAAATGCCATTCGAACCCGCGAACTTGGCATAGGGTGACGGGTTAGTAAACCATCCACCAGAGCCAACATATATTTTCTCCAGTTTTGCGTTTAAATTCTATGTTCCGTAAAACCGAACCATATTTTCTATCTAACCTATTCCCAAACGAGGTTCCAGGTCTTGCTGGGGTGCCGCAGCTGATAGATAGAAGTGCCACGAAGAATGTAGTTAAATTATTAAATCGACGATTTTCGACTGTTGATAGGTAATTAGGGTAACGGTATTTCCCCAATAAATCGATAACGAAGCAGTGCCATCAATTAAATGCGTCCAAACGTTGTGACATCCGTCTATAAAAACACACAACCTTCTTTCGAGATAGGTGTGCCGCGAAATTCTTTTTGTCTTCGAAAAGTCTCATCAAAAAAATCTTTCTTTTTGTTTTATAATTATATCATTCTACATTTTTAAGATCTTCCTTCATCAGGTGCCTCAGTAATTTCTTCCCTGTCCCTCCGATCAATAATCCAATATCTCAGGTTGTCCAGGCATCGTATAATAAGTCTCAAGTGTCTGTCCGTTTGTCTGTCACATTGTATGCACCACCAGCGGCATTAGGTATAGGGGCACATTCTACAGGCAGCTTAAAATACAGGAGCATAGCCCATCGTTAATGCACCAGAGGCGGCATAAATACAGGAGCACGTCATGTCGAAGAGTGAGAGAGAGGGAGAGAGAGAGAGAGAGAGAGAGGGAGAGGGAGAAAGGGGAAAGGGACATAGAGAGGGAAAATTGGGAGGTAGGGACGGAAAAGATTGGTATCTGAGAGAAAGAGTGAGAGAGACTGGGAAGTTTTAAATTGATTCTTTAGTCATGCCTAACCGTCATTTTTGACGGGCAGCTAACTAGTTCAAATATATTTTCTCCTCTTATCCTTCCATCTCTTCTCTCATTTGCCGAATCACTTCCATCTCATTTCCCCTCATCTGAACCTTTCCTTTCGTTTTTCCCTTCCTTCCAATTCGTCTTCTTCCTCTTCCAAGACCTCTCAGCGCTTCTTCCTTAGCTTAGGTCCACTCGAACATTTCCTCTCTTCCTTACGTCCTCTTCCTCTCCATCTCATCCCAAATTCCTCTTCCTCTTCTCCATTATCTCGAAGCCCACTTTCTCACGTGCGAACTTGCATCCCTCTTTCTGTTTCTCAAAACACTTCCAAAAACTTCGTAGTTCATTGTCCTAGAAAATATAGGAGGAAACTAGTTTCTGACTTGGTCGGGGGTTTTGTTATCGACTCTACCAAAACGATAATGCGGTTACCTCCTCAGAGCGGAGTTT
Organism: Uropetala carovei; assembly: GCA_036926305.1. Taxonomy (NCBI): domain Eukaryota; kingdom Metazoa; phylum Arthropoda; class Insecta; order Odonata; family Petaluridae; genus Uropetala; species Uropetala carovei. The sequence continues at coordinate 2,452,293 of JAXCHB010000213.1, forward strand.
GAACGTCTTCTTAAGTGCAAGAATACTCTCTCAGAATATGCCCCAAAATTCGTTCCGAGATGATTTATTCAGAGGACGAAAGAGTTTAATTTCTCACGTAGGATAAGGGTTCCCACTGAAGCAGTCGAGATGCATCTTAACATCCGCCTAGAAGAGAATCTTTTCAATCATTGCCTCGCGGAGAAAATGGCGAATTGCAAAACAAGAGCAAAACGATTCGCGTATCGAACGGATGCGAGCGCATGAAACGAACGTTTTTCTCGGATGTGACATAGGATTCGTACATTGTTAAGGGTGATTTCTTCGCCATAACGCGGAAAACTGTTTGACTAAAAAGCTGGTAATTCAAAATTAAACATATGTAACTGTTCTAAATTAAATGCCGATTTTTACACAACAAAGATTCATAAATTGGAGTTCTTACGGAGTAAATTATGAACCTTGTCGAGTTTTTCGAAGAAATTTTTGATCAGTTCTCTTCGCTTTGCGAGAAATACCACGTTAAGTTGTTTGTAAATTCAGCTGTCGTTTGAATGAAAATCAAATGTAAGGAAATACAAATACAATTTGTAAGAGCTTGGCCTCGACGAATGAAATGCTGATTTCAACGGACGTATTTTTCTCGGAAATTCCAATAAAATTATTTCAGTCTATTACGACTTTTCCGCCTCAAATCACAATTTAATTGACAAAGAATGGTTATTTTCGTCAACAGTTTCGGAACCTTTTGATGAGTTAGCTCATCTCATAAAAATAAAAACAAAAGCAATGGATACGTTGCGTACTCCTAGATACGGAAGTAAAACCAACCTAAGTTGAACTGAACTTCTGAAACCTTCAAAGATATCAGTATTATCTAGATTTACCAGGAATACCTGAAATAGGATGAAAATAATTCCTGGCTGAAATTTCTCGAGGAATGTTTATTTGATAATTATTCTATATTATAAATTGAGATTTCCTAATAGGAATAAAAATCATGTATTAATTTTTGAATCCTTTGATGTGGAAATAATGAAAATGTTGCAAATATTACTAGAAAATAAATTACTGAAATACGTGCTATAGTACATCTTGTAGGTACTCTGTTGTTAGATAACGCAGGAGAACGCACATTTCTTTGTAGCTAAAAGGGTCAACAACCTAAGCCAGAGCAGGTTCTATAAAAGTGAGCTCTGACATTCTGAATCAAGGCGGTTCAAAGAGAATACGCAACTCAGTCATATTAACTTCCTCCTCGAAAATCAACATTACAGCAAAGATTACAAAGTTAGAAGTACCAAGATATAAATGACTGAGTAAATTAGCTTCAGAGATGCAGACTCGCATTAAGCATTAAACTGATGCGCCTCTGCATATTTTTCACTCAAACACGGAATCTAATATAGGAATTTCAATAAAAGTAGATGAATGCTAAAAACGAAGTTAGGAAACATTTACAAATTAACATTTATTGAAACGAGTAGATAGTTAACGAAAATAATATTTTACCAGGCATAGGCTACTGTGGCGATATGAAACACGAAATATTTAAACAATTCCAGGCAAACGAAATAATGAATTCACGTAAGATTTTCATTTTAACTTTAAGAGGATTCCTTCAAATTCACGTTTAAAAACCAGAAGGTCAAAGCTACTGAAAGACTTAAGTAACGATGTTAACTTGCCCGAATCGGGAGAATGCCTAGAATCGAACTGAAAGAAGGACCTTCTTACCGTAAACCTCATTAAAAATTACCTCAAAGTTAATAATTTTTCTACGAAAAACTTCCAGGCAACTTCTACGATTGGTAAAACACCAAAAATTCTCATCTCGTCTTCTGCTCGAACAATGAACACAGGCTTATCCTTTTTTCCTTATGCTTAAAACTGATAGCCATTTACGTTATCGAATCCAACTTTCGGATTTTTACGACATTATTACGTGTGTATCACGAAAAGAAGCGGTAAAAATATTGCGTTCTTAACCTTCTCTCTCTCTCAGTTCCTCATCAATATCTCGCTTAACTTCCACTCTCTTCCTCTCCACCATCGCCGTCTCGCTTTGCCGAAAAGTTAATGCACTTACGATAGAGGGAGGGGGGGGAGGAAGTGACTCCCTCCCTCCAGAGAGCGGCGAATGCGCTAACTAACCTTCTTCCAGCCGCCGACTCCAACCGCACTACTTATCCCCCTCTTTAACGTTCTTCCGAAGAATTCTATCGCCAAAAGAAACTTTTCTCCTGCTCCTCCTTCACTCCCACTCTCTCACCCCTAAAACGAAAAGAAACAATCCTCCACACTCTCCTCCCTATCCCTCCTCTCGCCTCTTTCTTCCTCAAGTTTCTTCTCTTATTTTCCTCTCTTCCTTTTTTTTGGCTTGGTTTTCCTATTTTTTTTAGAGCCTTCTATCTTTCCCTGCGAGGAGCATTCTCCTTTCACCCTGAGAGGACCTCGATATCTCTAGAGGTTGCCTTCGCGAGCACACACGCACCAACCACTCCATCTATCCCTCTCTCTCTCTCTCCCAAAGAGACAACATTCTCTCCTTAACCTCACTCTTAATTTCTTTCTCCTACTTAAGACATAGTGAGATTTACTTATCTTACGTATACACACACTCACACATAAGCAATAATGTCTGTATGTAGCTAATTACTCGAACATAAATGGAAGAAGAGATTCGTGAGAAATAACTTTATTTTAAATAAACAAATGCGGCGGGAAAAATATGCTGTACAAAATATATATTATTTATCGATCAAAAGTTCTACCACGCTTGTCGTGCACCCGTATCTTTATATAATAATTAAATCTCCGTCCGCCGGTCTGTTACGGTACGTGCACCGGCGGCGGCATAAGATACAGGGTCATACACTATCCTGTCGCTGTATATGCACCACCAACGGCATAAGATACAGGGGAGAGAGAGAGAGAGGGAAAAGAATGGGATAGAGCAGGAGCACAAACTTTTTACACCCACGGACCGCATTTGATGGTTTATACTTATCCGAGGGCCGCACTTAATTAAAAGCTGAATAATGTAAAATAAACAAACTAAACAAGAATACATTTTTAGATATCAGGAATATATTTTTATCTATAAATAATCAAACGCAAAGTTATCACAAATATACTTTGTAGTGCGAGTTTCAAAACGTGCGCTAATCTTTTGAAATAAGCAGTAAAGGAGTACAATTTTTCAGGAGTACAAATTTGATAAAAGTAGAGCGTTTGGTTAACCTTAGCATTTTAAACTCTTATAATTTTCACTTTGTAATTTACCAAATTAACCTAACCTAAACATTGTTCAATACCATGATGCAAAATCTTCCGCGGGCAGCCCAGACATCAACGGAGGGCCGCAATTTCTGCACTCCTGGGATAGAGGGAAAATGGGAATAGTTTCTATATTTTTCGATTGTGCCTTCCACGCAAAGCCAAAGACATCATCTATGCCTGAAACGGAATTTGAATCCGCGACCTTTTAATACTTGAGTCATGCCTTCTCGTTATATGTAACCATAAATTATGATTTCGAATCAATTCAAAACTCTTAAAATATTTTTCTTCCCGTTCTTTGTACGGGTATTCAACTTGTGTGTATATTAGCGCGCGCATTGCACGCAAATAAGCACTCTTTCCCGCCGTATCGATCACATCCATAGAAACGGGATTTTTTCTATCGCAAAAAATCGTCGATTCATCTTCTCCTTTGTTGTATTTTTTTGTTAAGAGCGCCAACGGTGCGCGTTAGGATCTTATGCCCGCTGCTTCTGCCGACGTGTATTCTGGTGGCGGTTATAAAAGCCAATCGGAGAAGACGAGAGAGGGAAACAGTTTCCGATCATAATCGTGGGTTGGCACTGCTCTTCAAAAACATTAGAATAACTGCTACCGATAGATAAAACGCATATATTTATAATCTTACCAAAAGGACATCTTGTGAAATACACTCTCAATAGCTATGGATTTTTTTAAATCCCATAGCTGCCTTGCACCTTTAGATAAGCGAACATTTGTGCTTTGTTGGTGGTTAAACGATTCGTATCTAACTTAAGAGGACTTTATCATGGAGAATCGGGTAAGTCAAGAAAAATATGAGGTTAGGATAATAAGGCTATATTTTTTATTTTGATCGACAGACAATTAATTTTAATACAGTTTATATAGCATAATGTGTATATCTATAGAGAACAGTGTAATTTAATTTTAAATTCGCACTGTTTAGCCTCTTTAGTTTTTTGCAGCATTCTTTATTTATCGTCAACTATCTCACGGGCATTTCATGTCTGTGCACTTAATCCTTAAGAAGTATTAAACTATTTGAGGGGTTACAGCGGCCAAAAAAGTATAATTTCCTAAATGTTTGCAGAAAGAAATAAAAGTGTAGAGAATCATTTCAGGGAAAACTAGTACGAATGGGAACAAATACGTTCTTCGTGCATTAATCTCACATATCCTCAGATAATGTTCTTTCGAAAGAGATGAAAGATATTTGTTATGTTTGTGTGCAAGAATTGTTTTTATTTCGCGCCCATAATCCGAATAATAGACTCTCTGCATGCAATAATTTCATAATAGCGTCCGTATTTTTCAAATGAGATATACATTCAATAGAAACTAGATCACATATTACATAAATTTAAATGCATAAAACTGATCGTTCTCGTAATAATAAGACTAATAAAATGTTTAATGCAATAATAACGGGTAATATACTATTTTGGTAAAAAGATAAAGGATCGTTGCATTATCATATAAATATTTTCCTATTATGGCGAGCGCCAATATAATTTCACAGAAAATGCAACATATAAAATAAAGAGTTACTTCACCGCAGTTTCATTTGAATTTAGGTCGAGGATCGTATGATTTTTATTAAAAGTACTTTGTTTTAGAAATGAATAGTTACGTTCTGGCAATGGAGTTTTTCTGAAAGGTCATATGACTTTTAAAAAACTTAGCAAATTCAATTTAAAGCAAACAAACTTGTACCTTATGACTAGCGAAAATAGAAGAAAACAAAATATTTTTCGTCATAAAATGAAAGGCAGAGAACTCTTTTCTGCATGCATGGAAAATTCCACGAGCGGACGGAGGGCTCGCCATAATAAATATAACAGGGTGTTAAAGCATACGCGCTAGATAAATTATAGCAACATTCTATCTTGGTACCTATTTTTATTATATACGGCTTTTGGAAACATAAAATAGATAATTTGAGATACTCGATGCAAACGGCGGCGTTTTTTTACAAATGTGCCTTATGGCTACGAGAATGCTTGATATTTATGATAGAGATTTTATTAACTTGTTCCATAAAATTAATTAAAACCATTATACAGAATAGGTAAATTTACAAATTTTGAGACCAAATCAATATTATAATGTTATGTTACATGTAATGTTATATTATTGTATATTATATTATTGTATATTATATTATTGTATATCAAGGTTGGATGAACTCCATTTTAAATTGATTTGTATAAAAGTTGAGTATATTATTTATATTTTATAAAAATAAAGTTGTATCGGTGAGGAATTTCAACAAGGTTAACATTTCACGAAATATCTTGCACTGAATCAAAAATACACTTTCGATGCAGCCAAAGGTAGAGGAAAACACGGCTCCGTTTTGTGTTAGAAAAAGTTAGATTATTGTACTCAATCTAAGATCACGAAAACTGACGCAAAGAGTAAAACACAATAATAACGCTAGTAAATCGCACAAAAATACTAATATATAACTAAATCCATAAAGCACCCGAGGAGCACGAAAAGCACATCGTTAAAATCGATTCCATTCGTTGGTGTATTGCACTAAACTTGTTTGCGAGAATTTCTGCACAAAGTTGAGTACGGCATCTTGAATTATGCATCGCCGGAATTCTTGACTTCCTCCTCAGACAGCTAACGGGAAAGAGATTTCATCTCATCTTTCCGCATCACAACTTTCGAATAATTCACGAATCAAATGCAGACGCTCAATTGTACTTTGCAGCGGTGCACTTCGATGAAATTTTGATGATACATTTTCGTTCTTACCTGCTAAATCTCATCAGTGGATTCATTTTTTTTTCAAAATCTTCGCCGAACTTTTATCGCTCTGCTACGTTTCTCTCACTCCGCATTTTCCTCTCTATAGCGTATTTTCCTCGCCAAACTATCTAAAAATTCACTCGTCTTCTACATTATTTTTTCATCTTCAGAACTTGTTAGGTTTATCACTTATTCACCTTTGTCTTATAGACCAGTTTATTCCAAACTGGATGCTGCAGTTAATTTTTAGGGGGAGCCACGAAAAAAATTTGTTTAGTAAGCAAATAAACGATTCGGTTATGATGAGATTATTTAGGATATTTCTTTTATGAAATTGATTATAGTGTAGTATTGACAAATGGATGGATCCAGAAGTTGCAATCCCCTTATGAAAAAAATATAAAATTTCGCTTCCAGGCCGGGGTGTCGCGAAATTCTGTCAGTGAAATAGTGCCGAGCCTGCTAAAAGTTTGGGAACTACTGGTATGAAAATTAATTTACACCATTCTATCCACCTTCATCCACACAATTATTAATAAAAGAATTGCATTCCTGTGCTCTATTCTGTTATTTTCATTGTCTCTATCTGTATTGCATCATAAATTTCAGGATAGACAAGTCTATTCGTATTTTGGCTTGATTTCCGTCTTCCACCAGCACTTTTTAACAGATGCTGCTCTTATATAATTCAAAATTTAAACCTCTCTACTCTCCCACAACTATAAATTCTTTCATTCGTTTTGGGATTGGTTTCCTTCGCCCTCATTTAATTTTATTCTCAAAGGCAAGTATTTATGTCCTTGATATACTTAATTAAACTTTACTCATCTTCGGTCTGAATGTTTTCCCAATTCCTCATGAATTAAGATAGCATATTACAGAAATTTCCCTTATCAGGCATTCTCAAATCCTTGATTGTTGTTGTTTTTGTGGGACCTTGTGACTTCAAACGACTACCAGCGCTAGTAGGCTTCTCAGTCTAAATCACAAAGCAAGAGAGAAGACAAACCGAGAAGATGAACCCGGTGCCGGCATTAGCCTACTCTTAACGAGAAACACCAAGGGGACCAACGGCTTTACGTCCCTTCCGAAGGACGGAGCGCTGATTCGCGTGCTCTCCTCTAAACACGCAAATAGGGGGCCGCTAAACCTCTGAAAAAATCCTACTTTCGCAGAGATTCGTACCCGGTTCGGACCAGGCATGCTCAGCGTAGCAGGCCAACGCCCTCGCCACTACGCTACGGCACCCCCAAATCCTAGATTTACGAGTACCAGTTCGTATAACTATATATGCCCTCCACACTGATACCCTCGCTTCTAATTTTCAAGTTTCATCAATTACATCTTCCCTCGATTTTTATATTATTCCATTTAGAATTGCGTATCCAAAGAAGGAAGAGATTTCCAAAACGTCCCCTTGCAGAAGGAATGAAAGGTTTTATGCTTTTATTATTTGTTTCTATTATTGGAAATGCGAATCCTATTATAAAAAATACCATTTTCTCCGATATTTTACTAAACCCTTAATTACTATGTTATTCCTTTGCTGTGCATTTGAAGATTATGTATATATAATATAAAGAGATGTGTATATATATATATATATATATATATATATATATACATATACACAAACACATATACGATAGGGTGTCGGAGAGACATTTGTAGATGTAACTGATATCAGTTGTGTCTCTCTTATGCTGATGAAGGGATCATCCCGAAAGTTACAACGTCTACAAATGTGTCTCTCCGACACTCCAACGGCTCTTCTTCCGGTAAGTGTTCACTGAGTTTTCTTCAACACCTAGTTGCCCTAAATATCCCCATTTACCTTTCCTCTTCCGCAAGTATACGATATATATATATATATATATATATATATATATATAAAGAGGGGGATAGATGTAGAAAGTTTAACGAACTAAAAGGCAAACTTCAAGAAAATCTGGGTGGGTGCCGCTTACGAACTTTCCATCTTACTCCTTTTTCCATATCCTTCTCTCTCTCTCCAAACTCTCTCCTCGTCACCCCCACACTTTCCTCCCGTCTCATTTGTCCTCATCATCCTTAAATCTCTCTCTCTCTTTACTCCAAATTTTCTCTATTCACATCGCTCCGTGTGTGTGTGTGTGTGTGTGTGTGTGTGCTCGCGCGCTACGTCTTCTTTCCCAAATGGCGTGAGAGAGAGAGAGAGAGAGAGAGAGAGAGAGAGAGAGAGAGAGAGAGAGAGAGAGAGAGAGAGAGAAGGAAGAGCTTTCCGAACGAGTGAACTCTTGCTACCTCACTAGCTGTAGCAGCGTTAGAGGAAAATGCACCGAATTAGTATTCCCCCTTCCGGGAAGAGGAGCTGAGTTGCGCCGAGAACCTTCGAAAATCTTTCGTAACAGTTGGCTAATGCCTGAACGAAGTTTCCACCACTCCGCTACCTCACGTCTCCTCCCCCTCCCTCCCTCCTTCAACACCCCTGCACGCCATTCCTCCCTGATCCAAATCTTCTCGTTCACTTCCTCTCCCCCACCCTCTCCCTCTCTTCTAACTTCCATCCCTTTTTATCCCTTTCCTGGCAAAGAAGCTAAGTGCTACGATAGGAATTATGCGGTGGAAACCGCGGTCCACGTAGAATAAGGCCCTTTCTCCTTTTAACTTCTTCCTGGCGCTGCCAACCCCCACGTGTTTTACCCTTCATCCCTGCAAACTGCACAATCCCCTTGTTCCCATCCTCCCCCCCCTCTCTCTCTCTATCTTACCGTTTCGTTCTTCTTTTGTTCGCCCCTTTATATCTTTCTCCCTTTACCCCTTTACTTTTATCCTCAGAGAGAGAGAGCGTCATCCTCTCTCTTCTCAACCGCCATAACCACGACTCTGTTTTTCCTGTCCGTAATTATTCCCAGAGTTCCTCCTTTCTCTCTCTCTCTCCCTTCCCTCGTCTAATTTCCCTCCTTTATTGCGTATCTTCGCCTTTTAAGATCCAACTCTCCACCTCTTTCAGTCGCATAACCTCTTTTCTACCTCTCTCCCTTTATTGATGGCAATTTCTCTCCTCTTTCCCCTCTCTACCTATCGTTCGCTCTCTCGTTTGTTCGCTGCCACTCCTATTCCCGGTCTCTTTAATTGCTCGCTCTCCCGCTTTCTTTTCTTCCCCTCTTCCCTCGGCATGACTATTATTTTCTCGTTTGTTACCTTTATTTATCGTTAATCTGTAACTTTTTTAAAATTCGGTTTCTCGTGATTAATGGATTTAGGGGTAAGAGGGGAATTTGCAAAACTCAACCTCGCGCGGAAATATACGCATACATCCATCTATCTATCTCCAACTCACATACCGTAAGTATAATTATTCTCTTTGAATATCTTCAATTTCACTTCGTCCCCCACGTGGTATTCATGGCTACTTGATGTCTTCCTCCTTTCCGTTTTGAATTTTCCCTCTAAACATCTCTTTCCGGAGTCCCGTTTACCTACATAGAACAATTATTCTCCTCCATCATCAAGTTTCAATTAACGGAACACATTCTCATTGGCCAATGTCTCGAGGATTGCCGTTCAGCGCGTTTGAAAAAGTTTCTTCATAATAAGGAATGCGGGGTGATGTTGACAGATGTACAGTGGGGTCAGTGTTGTCATATTTCCTTTAATATTTTGAATTCTGAGTTATATAAAAACTGCTCCTTTGGTAACTTCTCTCTAGCCTAGGCGTGTCCAATTTATGGTCCGCGAAACGATGTCGAAAATCAATCCGAAAAATTTAACACAAAAATTCATCCATTTTTATGATAATCTCGGCAATAAAACGTTCGATATTAGAAATGTAGGCATAAGAACTTTACAGGGCATATCAGAATCCATAGGTAACTTCAGATTTAAACTCAAATCCGGTCCACAGAAGAGTTGGCAACTTCCAATGCAGCCCGCCGGTGATTCGCAACTACGGATGCGACCTACTATGCAGAAAGGGTTGATTACCCCTGCCCTAGTCAATGGGAGCACGACGCAAGGCCCGCGGACATTGAGCGGACCGCGAGTATATACATCCACCTCTCGTTTAGCACGGTTTCATTTTACATCGTTTTCGCCGAACTCAAGACGGCGCTCAAATGTAACCCTGTGCATTCCTATGGATTTATCGCACTTTTTCGCTTTAAATGGTCTTTTCCAGGAAAACAAGTACCGTGCAAAGCGATATTATAAAAATAGCTCATAAAAGCATTGATGTGAAAATAAAATTGGGTGAAACTCTACCGGAAGCTTCATAACAAAGATATGCAAAGATTGATGGAAAATTTTTACATACACATAGAGTTAATTTGGGCTGCCACAACTTTGGTTATTCGAATTCACGAAATAATTAATCAAGCCTGATGAATTCCAATATTTAACTACACTTTCAAACTTCAGCAGCGTTTCGCCTCCCGATATAGTGTGCCGTGTGTCCACTTCCTTTTTTAAGTGTCACTAATGCGGGTTTTTATTTCAGGCGTCGTCGGTGCGGCACGCTTGACTACACTCGAGGCAGATTGCGAGCATATACTAGTTTCAAATTTCTTTTAGAATTGAATATGACGGATATACGTGATTACGTAACATAACGTGCTCTTTATTTATGGGGAAATTAACTGGGTCGAGTGTTAGGAGAAGAGGGAAAAAATTGATGAAACAATAACGGAATCGCAGGAGAAATTCCTTTCGACATTTAAACATCATCTCTAACATTTCTCTATCACAGATCAACGGTACAAAAATAATTTTCTGTGCTAGACACAGCTAGGCATTTAATTCTTCCGGATAAACGACGCTTGTCGCGCTTCATTTACCACTTCGGCAGTATCTCTATAAATAGCCCTGCACGCCCTGTAAATCACAAAGTTCATCGTTAAATCAATGGGGCGTTTGATCTTCACGACCTTGAGCACTCTCCATTATCTTCTTCGCCCTTTTGCCATGTGGCTAAGGTTTCACGTCCGATCGAGAACAAAGGAGACTAAGGATGTCGTATTTTTTAAAAGTACTTTGAAATAACGTTTCAAACAACGATTGTGTTCCCACATGTGTATACATACATACTTATACGTTTACCTATATAATAGTCGGGAAAAGATATTTTTGCACCCTAAGCAAGGTTTGAAAATTAAGCCCCCCACTTAATGAAAGTAGAAGTAAAATAAATATATTTTATAATATAAAACGTTACACATAAACGTCCAAATTGTCAATCGTTGCGCCCCTAAGCGTGCTGCGCCTTGGGCGGGTGCCTCGCTCACCTAGCCCTTGTACCGGTTCCGATCCTTACATATAAATAAAAACACAAAATTTTAACGCACATGTGTTTAAATTTGCTACCTTGAAAAATGAGTCATCAAACGAACACGTTCCATTACACCATTTTTCGATTTCCCTCCTTTCGTTCCGAATCCCCAATTCCTCATATCTCTCTCTCTCTCACCCCTTGATTCTCCGATACACTCCTCCGTATCCATCACGACCATTTTTACTCCCCCCCGCCCTCCTTTTTTTTCCACTCTACAACTCATTTATGTCTCCCTTCATAACCCGTGCCTTATGCCGTTACACGTGGCGCCTCCTTTTTTCCCCTGCGGCTCCCGGAGGAAGCGCCCTCACACATTCGGGCCAAGAGCGCATGCGCCGAGGATTTCTCATCCCGCGATTCTTTCGTTCCTCTCTGCCTCTCCACCCTTCCCCATTCCCGCACCCTTTAACCCCCTTCTCATCCACTCTCTCCCCTTTCCCCCGTACCCTTTTTCTCCATTCCTGCAGTGGGGCGTAACCATGGGAGCGAGGAGGAGGTCGTGGGTGGGAGGGGGAGTCCGAGAGAGAGACAGAGAGAGGAAAATGAGGAGGAAAGGAAGGGTAAAAGAGGTGGGAGAGGGGGAGGGGACGTGGAGAGAGAGAGAAAGGTGGAAGAGGGTGGGGATGTGGAGGGAGGAAGGAGGAGAAGGGGAGAGAAAGAGACGCGGAGGGAGGGAGGAGAGAGAGGACGGAAATAGAGGAATGAGAGGGAGGGTGTGGGGGGGGGGGGAGGGGGGGAGTTGAACATCTCGCTGTTCCCGTAGACAGAAGGCGTCAAGGCTACGTGTGTTTGTGTTCGGTCTCCTCTTGGCCAGAGGCAACGGAATCAATTTTCTTCCCGGGCTATTCTTCCTCGGGCGAAAAGGGGGAAAGAGAGGGAAGAAAATGAGGGAGGAAAGAGTAAGGGGGAGGTAGGAAGGGGGTTAGGTGGCGCGGAAGGTGGAGTTAAGAGAGAGAGAAGGGGTAAAAACGAGAGAGGGAGGGAGTGGGGGGAGAGAGAAAGAGAGAGATTGCGAAAAAGGAGAGTAAACATCTCCCAAGCACTCCGAAAGGTCCTTTTATTCTAAGCCATTGTGCGCGAAAGAGGTTCCTCCACCTCCTACTCTTCTCGCCCACCCACACGCACACACACACAGACGCACTCTATGTCTCTCTCCTCCCCCTCCTCCTACCTCTTATTCTCCCACTTATTCCGCCCCATCCTCCTCCTCCTCCACCCCCCCCCCCCCTCTCGCAACCCCCGCACTTTACGCGAATGGCTTTCTTTCCCTCGGGTCCCTTCGTAAGGGAGGGCATTTATTTACACATGCGTTTCGTTCGTTCCCCTGCATCTCGCTCTGTCGCAAAACGGATTGGTTGTGGAGGGAACAAGAAAACCGATCGGCGGTGTTGAATGTTTGAGGCGCTCCCATTAATCACGTGACGAGTCCTAAACGAATCAGAGGAAGGGAAAAGCAAAAGGCAAGGACCCTTTCTCCCCCCGCCTCCATCCCATCCTCTCCTTTCTCCTCCCTCTCTCTCATCCTTTTCACGCAAATAAGCACACACGTAAACACATGCACGAGGGCGCAAAAAACACACACTCCCTGAATTGTTGCTCGGGTAATCATGTCGTCGGGTAGACATAGGGGAACGCTCGATTTTCTGTTTAAAGAGAAGTCTCTCGGATTTTTTTGTACACTGGGCGGAAAATATTAGCCTTAATTTATTTTCTCCGCGCTTAACGGGATAATTTCGGCGATAAGGTTTTTTTTCGGCGAGGACTGATTTATTTCCTCCTTAGTTTTTTTTTTTGGTATCGCGGAAATTCAATCAGAAAACAAATGAATGGAAGATAATTTCCGTCCTCCGTGAAGTGCTTTTTAATGACCGATTAATAATTTACCGAGAAGCGAAAGGTGTACAGGAATTGATGTGTAAAGTTTAAAATATTTATTTTATTATCGATTACCGTAAGAAAGGTTGTTTTGGGAAACAGTATAACTTCCTTCGTTACAGGCTCAATTAATTCTAAGTAATACAGAAAATAAAGTTTCATAAAGATAGAACGCAACAGGAACGAAATTAATGCATTCACTTTTTAAATTAAAAAAAATATAAGGGAAACATTTTGTGATTTTAATATGCTAGGAAATGGAAAAATAAACGACTATATTTTGTTAGTGTTATATTAAAAGGCTATTAGAATTACAAGGCAAATTCTGTCGCTTCATAAAAATCTTGACAAATAAAACTTTTTAAAAAGCGTAATGAAAACTACCACTACGATCGATGTGAAATATTGCTGAAAACTATTCAACGCAAATTAACTGGAAGAGAATTTTTGCGAAGGTCCATTTGCATTAATATTAATACAAATGTATATAAAACTATGTGTATGTAGACATACATACATGTGTGCCCGCGCATCTAAAGGGACAATAAGTCTTCCCGAGGGCGTTTTACCAATCAAGGGTTTTTCCCTTTGCCTCCGTTTTTCATACTGGTTCCAAAGAAGTCAACCCATTTTTTTCACAAAAAAAAAAATCTCCGACCGCCGAACGAACCCCCAAATCACCCCGAGACCCCATTTTAAAAACTCGAAAACCCTTCTATACATTTCCCCATTACCCTTCCTTTTTTCCCCGCCGCCTCTCTCAAAAAATATCGTCCTCGTCTAAAAACGTATAAAAAGGAAAAAAAAACGGGTCGGATTAGAGGACATAAATCCTCCGAAACAAAAAGAGATAAGGAAAAAAAAAGAAGAAAAAGAGAGAAGGCGGACGTTTTATTTATCCGACTTCGTCCAGCTAATCACTCGAATGATTTTTTATGCTCTCTTCTACGGGTAGAAAAAAAAAACATTTTCGGAAAAAATAAAAATAAAGAGAAGAATATAACTCTCGTCGATGTGAAAAGAGTGTGTGTGTGTGCGTGAGAGAGAGAGAGAGAGAGAGAGAGGGGGGGGGGAGAAGGCGGGTTTTTTAATCATGCGGTCTATCCTCACATTACGATAAAAAGGACATAAATTTTGTTATCCCACCTCTTCTCTCTCTCTCTCTGCCTATTATTTTGTCTCTCCCCCTTCATCACCATCTCTCTCCCTCCCTTTTCTCCCTCCCTCTCTCTCTCTCGAGGGAAACGCGGTAAATAATAAAAACGCGATAAATTTCCGGTTTGTGCATTCAATCAGTTTAGACCAGTGGTCTTCAACCTTTTTTGAGTCACCGCCCACTTTTACCTTTGAAATAAGTTCACCGCCCACCCAGTGGCGTAGTGAGGGTATCTGGCGCCCGGGGCAAAGAGTAATTTTGCGCCTCCAGTAGCAAAGCGATTTACGGAGGTACGGTAACCCTAATACTAGTGGGATTGTCATTAGATGAGATTACCGAATACGGTAATAACAGTTTAAAAATTTATGATTTTATATATTTGATAAAATTAAACTTAAATGCTTCGCTGCTTCTGCGAGAGACTCCGACCACCCTCATGGGCCTTTCGATTTTACCGCAGCATGGATACATTGTCACTAGTATAGTATGGTATGATACTATAGTTAACGACAAACGAACTGTAATAGTTGTACCGAATATGTGTGCGTATCATTAAGCTTTTTTATAGAATTTTATTTTTCAGTGTAAAAACTAGAATAGCATTTGTTGAGTTCTTTAACGCCCACCAAAAATCCAAAAACGCCCACTGGTGGGCGCTATCGCCCACCTTGAAGACCACTGGTTTAGACTCTTCCTCTCTAAGCGTAGGAGTTGGAGGAATAAGCGACGAGGCAACGCAAGTCCGTTCAATTTCCTCGAAAATTACGTTTCCGATACCTTATTTTAATTATATATATATATATATATATATATATATCCTTTGATCGCGTCGTTTAAGGAGTTTTTTTCTTCTTCTTTTATTTTTAAATTCCCTATCTAAACTATTCGCTCGGTATCTCTATGGGAAATAAGTAGGCGGGGAGTTCTCTCCAGAAGTTCCGCTTCCGAAACGGAGATTTTTTTTACGGGGCGTCCTAGATCTGTCGATTACAAAAAAAAGAGGAAAAAAAGGAATCTCGTTTTTCCGTCTCACGTTTAATTGTTTAGGTTCCGGATTTCAGTTCCGCTGCGACGGCGTCGATTAGCGAAATCGCACTCCTCGGGTCGTAAATAAATACAGGGCCGATTTATTTCGTATGATTTTACAATTAGTGGGAATGAGATTTTTATACGAATTCGGCGAAAACGCAATTGCGTTAAAATTTTGCTCAGCTTATGCGGCCATCTTAAAATTTAAGGAAACAGAAAATTTGGATAGCTTGTTTAGAATTGACTGTAATGTCATAGACAAACGGACAAAGGTTAATTTCATTAGAGTTTCGCATAAAACAAAGGAAACCTTCAACTGCGAATATTAAATTCTATTTAAAAAAACAGCGATATAAATGCGGTATAACCTCTTTTTCCAAAGTATATCCGAAGTTTTCCTTATTGCGAAGAGTTATTCCCTGTAGAAAGAAGAGCAAATATCGGTTGTTATAAAAGATCTCAGTATTAGAAACGCCGTTATTACAAACGACTTCGTAACAAAGCTACCAGAAAGAATTATTGAGCTCACTTTGGGGCTGAAATCGAATGGAAGAAAACTCTTTCTCTGACGCTCACAATAAATGTTTGGAAACCTTTTTTTATATGAATTGGAGATAAATGGATTTTCAATCACACATCGTCCTATTACAAAGCACGGAACTTGGAATCCCTAAATCGATACGAAAACAAATAATCTCCATTGAAAAAAATTACGAACCCTTTCCAGTCCGATATTAATCACGAGTTTTGACGCGACGTCGGAAGTCACGAACTCCCCGCGCACCTTTTAAAGGCTCTCTTTCATTTTCCCGGAGAGGAGGAAGGTGGGGGAGAGTTTGACTCACCTGTACGATGTCTCCGTGACCCCTCCCCGTCGCCGTGAAGGTCAAGTGGCACAAGAAGGGCAACCGGTCCCCTCCTCCCCTCGGACGCTCGACCGACAGCTCGTACGTCACGCCCTCTTCCCCGTAATACGTCCGGTTGCAGACTTTGAGCGCCGACGTCGCGAAGGCCATCAAAAAGCAAACAAAAGAAAGAGAAAACAAATCATCACAAGGCGAAGAACGTAAAACATAAAGGGGCTTTCAAATGGCGGCGCCGTTAATTAGAAGGGATGTTGAGGGGTGGTCAAATATTGTCACGCGAGGGACTCGGAGAGGCGCGAGTGCGAAACGTCGCACCGTATAATCAAACCAGTCTTACGGAACTTGATTAGCGCACCCGTTCTCGCCAGAATCCAGTTATTCCCCGCCTTCGTTTCGAAATTAAAAAAAACCATATTCGGTAAATATGTCGTTTGCATAAGGGGACCTTCTCGACCCGAGAAAAGGACCGAGGATTGTTCGCAAACAAAGCAAGTGTTCCTTGATTGGGATGCCACTGATTCGGAATATGAAATTTGAAGGCGATCTTTTTTTGAGAATGAATAAATCCATTCCCATTAGAAATTCATCGCTGGGTGGAGTTCGTCCAATATAACATAGTGTGGCAAATATATTTTTTTCATAGCTTTAATTTATATAGGTTTAAATTGTGAAGATTTAAAGTATGACAGGCCTACTGTTGATTGGTTTAAGGTATATTTGATGGATAAGGGTTTTCTTTGAGATTTAAAATCTTTGCATAATGATTTGGAACAAAGCAAAGTGAAGCAAATCAAAAAAGTAAACAATAACGCAAAACGATGAAGTACATACAAAACAAACCACAGGGCAGTTTGTAAGTCAAACAAAACTCAGTTGAACCAGCCAGTATCTATTAGCCTTGTCAGGAATGAGGTGGGAATGGATGTAAAAAACATAAAAATAAAATTTTAACTCGTTAATTAATTATTAAAAAATGACACGTAAGAGTCACTCAAATATAAAATGAATTGAAAAATTGTTGCACGTGAAATAGATCAACAAGATATGATATTTGTTTAGGTTTTTGATAATTATAATAGAAAAGTAATCCTATCGCAGCATATTATTTTTACAACCTTACTAAGCTTACACAATATCAAAGTTCGTAATGTAACTTGAAATTAATTAAATCGCTTTTTCATGAGCATATTTCACGATTCGAAATTATCACTAAGTTGGAAAGGGTTCCTCTCTCTCTCTCATTCCATTCCGAATTAGCCAGATTGTAAAACATGGGATTTTCGGAATAATTAAAGAGACACGACTGACGGGACAGCAGATAAAAATATCTTCTTCCGGCATTTTTTCCGAATTTGCCGAATGTAATTAATTCCACAGACCGATTTTTCAGTCGAGTGAAGTTCGGAGAAATTAAAATAATAATCCTAAATTACCCCGATGCAAAAATAAATACGTTGTCAAAGTTATAGTTGACAGAGGAGTGTGAAAAATAAACCTTAAAACGAAACATACCGTCCAAAAAAAAAAAAGCGGCGCGAGATGAAACGGTTTCGTTCGCCATATCGACATCAAGAGATCGAAACTAATTAGAGCTACGAAATAAAAAAAGAAATTTTCACCAGGGAAAAAATTCCGCCCAATTTTCAAGCCGAAAGACGTTATTAACGGAACTTGACGCTTCATCAAAGAGAGAGAGAAATACATATAGAGGATCGGTTGCTAGTAATTACTCTCGCGACTGCCTTCAAGTTTCGGTTAATGCAGCATCCTTTTTCCTGACGTCTCCGTTAGCTTCGAAAAAAAAAAATTTCCGCTTCAGTTTGACCAAGCGCAGTCTCTCTTTGAGATTTTACGCCGGAAAGATTATGGATCATCCCTTTGTGACCGTTGGAGAGAAAATGAGGCGTAGTATAGGCTGAAGACTCCCTAGGATACGTATCATCTTTCCTTCGCCGCTGATAGAGCTTTTCAGGATCAAAAAAAGAGGCGTATGGAGAAAGGATTGAACCTAAGGGAATATTATAGCCAAGCTGGATGGAGAGAGAAGCCGACGGCGAAAGGATAAGAGTGTCGGAGAGGAAGAAAAGACGCTTCCTCCACATTAAACAATTTCATTCCAAGTTTAACCCCTCTCCTTCTCACACACACACTCTACATCTTCCTCTCTTTATCTCTCTCTCTCTCGCTATACATATACATACATACATACATACATATATATATATATATATATATATATATATATATATATATATATATATATATATTCTCTCTTTGCTCTGAACGAAACGAACCGTTTTATTTTTTCTGTAGTAGATTGATTGATATCTTTATTGGGGCGAGATTGAGACTTTAGAGAGTGAGAGAGATAGAGCTATTGACTCTTCATTTATATCATGCAAATCGAGAACGATATAAACAACGGCTTTCAATTCATTCCGACGTATCTCCCCCTCCCCCCCTCCACCGAAAGGGGAGAACACAAACCAATTTAAGTGCATTAAAAGGGCTAGAAAACGTCAATTGGAATCCGATGGAATTCCTTCCTCCACTCCTCCGTACGCCTTTTTTTCATTTCCTGAAAAGTTTTAATATTTTTTTAATTGTTTTTTTCCTCATTCTCTCTCTCGCTCACTCTCCGTCTTCCGCGCCGGAGAACGAATTTCTCGCAACAAAAGGGTCGAACGTTTTTAAAGCTGGGGAACATGGCGACCAATTTAAAGCACATGGCCAAAACTTCGCCGACAGCGAATTTTCATTTGATTCTCGATTTTTGGAATGCCGGGTGACTTTTTTTCAAATCCCCATCCTAAAAAAAGCGACAAACGAAAAAAAAGCGATTTTTTTTGAAAAAATAAACTCGCAAAAAAAAAGAATAATCTGACGCCGATAACAAAATCGCAGGTATTAAAGGGGTCGTTGAAAGGCATTTTTTTATTTGTGACGTTCGTTTTAAAAAAATCGACGAAAAATAATTTAATATGCAAGGTTTCCTTTCTGAATTCGTACACAGATCCGACCTATTTCTTGTTCGGCGAGTTAATGGGCATGCGATAAAGAAACGAATTTGCTAACTGATTAAATCCGGCTCAAATAACTTTTTTTTTCTAATAAGCTCGAAAGTGTATTCAAACGATAATGCAGACAAACGCGGTAACGCGTTGGTAAAAAAAAACTTGCATAGCATTTTTGAAAACAATTTCTTTAACTCCTAATTAATTAGTCGATATTTAAAAAAATATTTCAACGATCGTTTACGCCATCCAGGTCAAAAATCTATTTTGCAACCAAAAGAATGAATTAAACAGCAACATTTACTCTTCATTTAAAGCGAAAACGTCCCCATGAATTTCTTTCAATATCGATATAATGACAAAAACTTTCCGTGTTGAATGAAAATTCTATTGCGTCCGTCTCATGCGTGTTAATCATAAGCAATATAATGCATAACTCTGCATATAACGTGTTATGATTAAAGTCGGAAATGGAAGATATTACTCAAATTAAGACGCCGTATTTTAAAATCCTTTATGGATGCGGTCCACAAACAAAGGTCATATAAATGATTTCATCATAAATGTATTGAAGAGATTTATATCAGCCAGAACTAGTCTTTAGATATTCCATATAATATTTCCCAAGAGGCTCTCCACCCGTCCGTCCTTCACGCTATGCATTTTAATAAGAAAGTAGAGAAATGCAATAAACGACATATTGTTTCTCTCAGCTATGACAGAGGTGGAGAAACTACGGCCCGCGATATTATTACGAAACGAACCATGAAATGTAACCCAGACAATTTTGTATTATTTGGTTAAAATTAGGTCCGGAAACCTTTTCTTGAGAAGATTAAAGAGTAAAATAATATTAATTATCAATTTTCGCAGTTAGAAACCTTCGTATTTTCTCAAATAACTTCCGATGTGGACCCTAATGTGGCACGCCGAAGCATTTTAATCTTATAATGCGGCCCACCTAAGCAACCGCAATGGCTAATGTGGTCCGTTTCGTCCAAAGTTTCCCCGCCCCTGAGATAGGAGATCCATGGATGACTGTTTCAATCCGCCACCTTGTAACAAAATGGAGGCCTTTTACGATATTAAATATTTATATTTCGAAAACGGTACGTCGAAAAAAAACCACAAAACATGCGTCTAGGATAAGAGCAACCTCGAATTTTTTTCAGCTAGACGAGGCGCGTAGCGCCAAGGTTCCTGCAGCGTGCGAAGTGAAGAGCGTAGGGACATGGCCCCAAGTAATTAATAAAACTTGATCGATACTTCTCAAGTTTTGAGATTGGCATATGAAACATTACGCAGTAAAACGATTCTTAAAACTAACTCTCTTAAATTTAATCAGTCATCTTGAAGGTCGTAATTGGCACGCGCAGCGGTATAGAAGAACTTCATGCGACCATTTTAGTCAAAAGTTTGGTGACATCATCGTTTCTTTGCCAGCTTTAAGTAGCTCTTAATTCTTTTTTTTTTTTTTGAGAACCCGTGGTCGCCATGGAATCCAAGAACACACCTCGAGCGATAGCAGCGCGCTTGAATTTTATCGTACTCTTCGCTTTAAAAGTTCCTTAGAATTTTTAAAAACAAAAGGTCGAGATATTTCATAGTTACGAGAGAAATCCATCAAGCGGTAGGTAGCGTTCAACTGTTTCAGCGGAGAGGGTCATAGGGAGCCGAAGGGTATCCGACCTGGACTCACCCGTACAATAAGGAGGCTCGTCGGATCCGTCGCCACAATTGTCTCTGCCGTCGCAGAACGCGTCGGGGCGAACGCACCTCCCGCTGGCACAAGCGAACTCCGATATCCTGCAAGGACCGACGCCCCACGCTGCCACCATCCCCACGCCTCCCCATCCGCCCCCTCTGCTGCCCACCCAACCCCCTCCGCCCCCGCCACCACCTCCGCCCCACGCCAGGAGAACGGCAAACACGGCCAAAATCCACGTGAGGATACCTGGGTTGTCCAACATGGTGGTCATCCTTCCCTGAAATTGAAAGGAATTTAAAAAAATTAAATTTCACCATGTAAGGTAATGTACGAATTTAATTATAACATTGTTAAAAATTCTATTTGAGCGTGCTTAACCGTTAACCAATAAAGTGAAACTAATATCAACGGTAACTGAGATACAGTCTTACAGACTCTTGTTGTTTTTTCATTATTAGAATATAACTACAACTGGATGTTCGGCGTTTAATCATTTGCCTTGAGTATTAAGAAAAAATACATTAATAGTAATTTTATTTCTCCGTCAAACATAAACCATCGGAAAGTAAAGTAGCGGGGTAATTTGACACTATAACTTAAGTGGTTTATCACAGACTCATTAGTTAATGGTTATGTACTACTCATTAACATTCGAAGATTTGAGAAAAACAGAGATGTTGTCTAATTATATTTTCCTCGATTACCTGTTCTCTCGTGGGACCATATGTAAACTTACAATTTGCATTATATGTAAGATTTTAATCCCTTCTTCCTAAGTTCCACTATGCCAGGACGGACGTCTTCGAGTGGCTTACTTATCGGGCTTCTACGACAGTAAACGCATGTTGCATTAGCTATGTTTATTAACAAAGATAATACAACGTTGGTTTACTTTAAATTTACTTCATAATACCTGCGATCAGCGGAATCCAACACCTACATATTGATACTAGCTTCTACGGTTATTACTAAGAAATATAGGTACACAAAAGTGACTTCAAAATTTTCTAATATTACCAATTTCGGAGAAACAACTCTCCGTGAAATGACATGATAATAATCGTGATAGAGGATGAGTTGGGTCTATCTCAATGTTAACCGTTAAAGATAGTTTAAAATAGTATATCGACGTTCAAAACTCACTACGAAAGCATTACAATCCGTATTGCCGAGGGTCTCGTGGACGGGATGGTACTCTAGGAACAAGTAGTTCCTTGAAACGGAGAAGTAATTAGATAGGTTCCATAGTCTTCCCGGTAGATTTTGAAGCAGTGAATTAAAACAAATTTTATATTTACTTAAAAAAGACGAAAAAGATATCTCATGCTCGAGTAAATCCAGACGAAAAACCGGCACCAGATGTTTGAAGAAAAAAATGTTTTTCAACTTCACGATCAGTTTCTCCCTCTTGATATTGCGACGTTTATGTGTTTATACAGAGCCGAAACAATATACGTATTTTTGCGCCCTCGGCAAGGTTTGAAAATGAATGGAAGTATGCACTACGAAATTTTACCTCTCAAAACAGTACTTTATTAAAAATGTAGGAGTAAAATAAAATATATTTTATAATATAAAGCGTTACACATAGAAGTTCAAATTGTCGATAGCTGCGCCACAGGCGAGTAACTCGCTCGCCTAGCCCTTCTCCCGGTTCCGTATTTATATATATATAGTAAACTACCAACTTAAAAAGAAACTAAGGTAATCCGAAATTTACATCCGTTCCACCAAATTTTTTAGCGGGATATGATTTTATAAAAATGGCTCATCTCATCGATTAGACCCGGAGTGGGCAACCTTTCCTGCATGGTAGCAGTGAATCCTTCGGTGGGCCGCATTGGAAATTGCCAAGGGTTGATAGTTAAATCGGAAGTTACCTAAAGATTCTTAGGCACCATATGATTGAAAATGAAGTTACAATTAGCCTTTTAGGAGTTAACATTTCAATATTAAACATCACGACGGAATTCAATCTTAGAAGTAACTTTGAGAAAAAATCAAAATCAGCATTAAAAAGAACTTATTTGAATTGAGAAATATTTACTAAGAGGTCCTAATTTAACGTTAGATATTTTAACAGATTTTGCTGCACGGAAAATAATATTTGGTGGTAATTAAAATAAACGAAAAAAAGTTTCGAAAACTAGGAATCACAAGCGGTGGGCCGCATAAAATTGCTTAGTGGGCCACATCCGGCCCGTGGGCTGCAGGTTCGGCACCCCTGAATTAGACTGAATCAATTTGAAGTTAAACGACACGTACGGTAGTCGGGAGTTCCACGAAACGGCGATCAAAATCCGAAATCGTCGGAACTTCCGAATTCAAAGACCCTTTAGAATAGCCATTGAAAAAAGTCCATCCTATTTCAACTCCCGCAGTTTTCGGCAGCGAAGTAAACGCGGACACGAAGATGGAAGAGGGAAAGTCGGGAGGAGGAGGTTCTTCTCTGTACCATGCAACAGAGAGAGGTACGTGCCGCCAACGCTGAAAATTGTTAATGAAACAGGAAAACTCCGCCACGCTCTGAAATAATTAGTTTGTCTCCAGGCAACGGGAATATCACGTCACGCGTGTGGAATTTCATCGTCGCATTCTAGAACTGCTTCTGCTCACCCCTTTCATCCTCTTTCCGTCTCCACTCTCTCTCTCTAACCCTCTCCATTGCGTTTGAGCATCTAACCCCCTCTCTCTCTCTCTCTCTCTCTCTTAAGAATCAAAAGGATTCCTTTTGACTTCGATTCCTTAAAGGGAAATAGGAATTACTGGAATCGGGTCGCTGCACATGCAAATAAAATGGCCGCTAAATTTCGGAGAAGGGAAAGAGGAATAATAGCACCTAGCGGAGCAAGCAGCTCAGCCCCGAGTCTGTATTCCTTGGGGTTTGCTCTGTTCTAAACAGCGGCTTAGATGATTAAATTTGGTAGTACCTGCGAACGTGTGTTTACATATATATTATTGGTATTATATATAATATATTATGTATATTAAATCGCTTCAGTTTGATTTTTATAAACTCACGTGCAAAGACAAGGATATCTGGAAGAAAAAATAAAGAAAAATGCGAATGCTTCACGGAATCCACCCTTCCTTTGTTTTCCATTTCTATTACTTCTCACACTCCGCCGGTAGGAATCCCTTTGCATAAGCGAGAAGTTAAATAAATAGGATAAAACGGTTTGAAGGAGGGAAAGAGGAAGGTTAAGTTTGGCAGAAATGCTACACCAGGTTTCCTTCCTTCTCCCCCCCCCCCCCCTCCCCTCCCCCTCTTTCTCTCAAAAGTGAAATATTTGAGCTACTTTTAATCCATTATAATCTTTTGAGATCGCAATGACTAAGAACTGTGCGCTTTCAAAGCTGTGGAAATAAGGTCCATAGCTTTTAAGCCTAATTAGCGACTTATTTGTTCGTGGGAATTTTTTTCCTTGCGAGTACGAAAGTTAGTGTAGTTTTTATTTTTAAGGGAATAAAAATGAGTAATACCGAACGCGAAGGAATAAAAGGCGAATTTAATTTACGCTGCGAGAGTTCCAGATGGAAAAAGCTTTTCCTCGCTTTGAAAAATTTATATCGCTCGCGGCAGTTCTCTCTCCCTTTGCGAACGCCAGTTGGCCGTGTATTTTTATTCTGCAGTTTTCCTGCGAATATTTTCACGAGGGGAAAAAAATCGTAAATCGCTCGCAGATGCAGTTTTCATCGCCAAATAGAATCAAGAGGTCTCCATTTTTCCAAATTATTATTTACCGTTTGAAGTACTCCGGAATAGGTTTTAGCCCAAGAGTAAAGCGAAGTAACCTTATTAGCTCCGTCCAATTAAAACGAGGGCCGTAATATTTTTTTCGCAGCGCCGCGAGAGAACGAGAGCGTTAGGAAAGTCGAATAATTTATTTAAGAAACCATTTTAACGGAATGCGTGAGTACTTCGAAACGACCGTTATGCCATATCTCATTAATCGCATAAGGAATGCAAGTTTCGCGTTGGAGGAAAGTTCCTTTTAAAAAACCCTAATGCGGCGATAAAAATGGGAAAAAAGCGAGTTAAAAAAAGGCATTCGTTTGAAATTACCAAATTCATAAGCTTTTTGTTTAGGCAATATTTATTTTTTTTAAATTAGGCACTACTACCATTAAAAACTTCCGATTTTTCGGACAAAAAGGAATAAAGAGGCAAATAATGAAGAGGAATTCCGCTTACGGAATGAATAACGTACAGCAATTTGAATAAATATGCCAAAGAGCCAGTTTGGAACGTCCTTATGTATTTTTATGAGAATATTTAACTTGAGGGTCAATTAAATTTTTTACGCTGAAATTTTTCCATTTGGCGTAGCCACGGCTAAAACGCAACTGCTAAGTCAACAAATTTGAAATAACAAATCGATCTAAATCAAAACTGAACATAAAGAGAGAAATGTTTGCTTTACGTCGAAAGAGAAATAATTGCATACACATCGAAAAAAATTTAGATCAATTTTTAAAAACATGCATTTTAGCGTAGAATGAATATTGATACTGGCGCTTGAGAAGAAGTTGTATCGAACACTCATTCTTAAAATAATATAAACGTATTATTGAACTATAGTTAATGACCAATTCGTACGGACTTCTATTCATTACCACCGTTTTACTTTTAAATAGGTATTTTACAATGATCATTTGGATTGCTGTGTGACACTAATGAATCTACCATTACGATAATAACGGCATACGAGCACGGCATGCAGAAAGTGCACTTGACTCCATACATGATCGTTTCATGTGACTATTCAGGATGATATGAATAATTTTCGGCTTCGTTAAATGGCATATAAAGCGTCCGAGATTGGATGGTAATGTTGCGGGTTCGAATCCTGCCGTGAGATTAGAGTAATGCCTTCTCTATTAAAAAAACTAGCAGAAGCACCCGGCGTTGCCCGGGAAAATTTGGTTCAAACCCGATCGGAATTCTAGATGATACATGGTATTTAAGAATTCAATCGGCCGCCGTTTTGAATAAAACGGGCAGAGAGAAACAAAAACCACATACGAATTATTTCTGGGAGCCCTCCACAGTCGTACCATATTTGATTCAAATCAATAGTACCTAGGACTTGGAATAAACGCGTAGTTTAATCAGTCCACGCCGTCCAATTACGGATAAGGAAGTAGTCGTTTCCCACCTCTCTCGCTGTGTATAAGGTGAAGAGTTACCTGTTCTTTGAGAAAAGGAAGTTTATGTGAACAGTTATTTTATTGAACAGTTTAGGCATCAGAACAGTTCGAAAAGATCTGTCCCGTTCTTTCTGACCCATCTCTAGATGGCAATGCATTAGCATACAAAGTTATTTTGCTTTTTGTACAATTAATATAAAACATTTGGGATTAAAAAGCAGCCTACGGCCTTCCTATTTGCGAAGAAAGTATTTGTTGAAAGTTTGATTATTCTAGCTTTAACGGCGTGGAAATGTATAAATGCACAAACAAACAAACTTTCATAAATATATAGGAGATTGATC
Organism: Uropetala carovei; assembly: GCA_036926305.1. Classification (NCBI taxonomy): domain Eukaryota; kingdom Metazoa; phylum Arthropoda; class Insecta; order Odonata; family Petaluridae; genus Uropetala; species Uropetala carovei. The sequence goes on from JAXCHB010000213.1 coordinate 2,478,768, forward strand.
TTATACTTGTATTGAAAGTGACAAATATCAAATTTGAACTTCCTAAGTAAATTTACTCGCGAGTTATCGTCGAAAAACCAAATCGATGCCCCCCAAACCCCCACAAATTTTTTTTGAGATACACCATATAGCCTATATTTTAAGATGGACCAGCCTAAAGATACGCTGCAAGTTTCATAAAAATTCGAGCAGCCGATTTTGCGTGATGCGGTAGCAAACAAACAAACATACAGACAGACTTTTTCCTAAAATATTTACCCAAATTGTTTTCCTAAAATATTTCTTATTTATACTTCTTCGATGTAATCAACCGTTAGCTTGAAATCAGCGATTTCTCTTACGGGTGCCCCCCCTCCCCTTGCTCTGATTTCGCTCATCTACAAACTTAATCTCATATTAAAAGTGACAAATATCAAATTTGAACTTCCTAAGTTAATTTACTTGAGAGTTATCGTCGAAAAACCAAATCGATGCCCCCCCAAACCCCCACTTAAATTTTTTTTGAGATACACCACATAGCCTATATTTTAAGCTGGACCAGTCTAAAGATACACTGCAAGTTTCAAAACAATTCGACCAGCCATTTTTCCGTGATGCGGTAACAAACAAACAGACAGACAGACAACAATTCTGCAGACAGGTCCAAACGTCTTCTTGTGATGCAAAACACCCAAAAAAAGTAAAACCCTGACATAAAAATAAATGTAGAGACAGAGGTTACAATTTTATTTATATAGATAAAGCATCAAAGCGGAATTCTAAATAATAAATACTAATTGGTTGTTTAAAAGGAAAGCCTAGAACAGCAATGAAGCAGGTGAAGGTTAATTCACATCAATAAAATTTCAAGAGAAGCTTCAATAATAATAATATTAATCCGTCTTTATTAGGTCGATATTTAGACATTAATGTCCATTCTTACATATGCTTATTAGAAGGAGATTTCTGCTAATGCGTGAATTTTATTAAGGTGACCAGATATTTTTTACCAAAATGGAGGACAAATCCTACTTTTTTATACAAAAAGGAAGGACAAAGGAAGAACACATTTCATTATAAAAAAAACTATATGCTTTATTTCACATTTAAAAAAATAAAATAAGGGTTTTTATGTGAGAGGATGCTATATTAAGAACACTTTGGTGCTTTTGGGAAAGATTGTGCTTCGTAATACTCGAACGCCCACCAACTGCGATACTAAATACTGCTGAACACATACAACATTTAATGACAGTATCACCATTTCCATCAGGTCTTAAATGTGGAAATTCTTTAGTTAACGTTAAATTTAAGTGACATTTTATTTTCTTCAATGAAGACATTTCGTAGGGAATTACAACAAAGATTTCAAAATCAATAATATAATAAAATGAAATAATGCATTGCAAATTAAAGTGAGAAAATTATATTTACCGTAATAATGAAATAATCGCGGATATTCAAATTTCACTCAGGCAGGACACATTATATAACTATTTTTTCACAATTCACTGATAGAGGATAAACAAAACAAGCAATAGGAAACTGTAAGAGTTTAACTAGCATGCACAGAAACAAAAACCTACTAAAATCACTCAACTCCATTGCATTTCCGATAACAACCAGCGAGCTGGAAAAAGATCATTTAACAAGCAGCTTGCCGGAAAGCTTAGTGTACACTGAGAATCGTGTCTTGGAAGAAATACGAACGCCCTGCGCGTATAACAATGTAACAGACAGGAGCAAAGAGAGCCAATCCACAAAAATCACATGGTATTGGTTAGCATAGGTCTGAGTTCTCAAAGTAGGTATAAATGTTCCGTGGATACACAAAGTTAAGAAACCCTGGCTTAAGCAAAACGAAGGACAGGGACAGACAAATTTTCAAAAAAGGAGGACATGGAAGGACGAAACGAATGAAAAAGGACTATCCTTCCAAAAGGAGGACGTCTGGTCACCTTAATTTTATACAATTTATGAATTTTTTCTTTCTATATATCGACTATTACTCAGTAAAAATCAAACAAATCGGGGAAAGCATCTTCAATTCGGCAGATTATTCAAACCCTAGTTTCAGTAGAGGCCGTCAGTTTCACCCGTTCCCAATCGAAAAGAATACGTCATTCGCCAACATTTTTTTAAAAAGCACCCACCACTTGAGGTTAAAAAAAAAATATTTACAATAGCTTCGTAACCAAAAAGCGGCGATTCCATTGCATTGCATCTATGAACTTTTCGTGGATTTCCGAAAAGAAAGTGCGAATAGAAAAAGTGAAAGGGAAAGGAGTAAAACAGGAAAGAGAAAATGAGATAGAGGGAAATATAAGGGAGAGAGATGGAGAGGGAGACGGGAGGAGGAAGAGAGGAAGGAGAGGGAGAGATGGAGGTAGAGGGGAGAGAAACGAGAGGGAGAAAGTGAGAGGGCTAGAGAGAGATAGAGATGAGAGGAAGAGTGAGGGAGAGAGATGGGGGGAGTGAGAGAGGTAAAGGGAAAGAGAGAGGGAGAGAAAGGAAGGCCGAATGAACCAGGATGTGAGGGAGAAAGGGAAAATGGGGAGAATATTTATCAAATTATTCCATCGCGTGCGCGATAATATCGATTCCCGCCGATCGGTTGATAATTAGGGACGCGCTCACCAAACGAGTGAGAGGCACAGAGAGAGAGACATCGAATGTGTCGCCATCTGTTGTCAATCCGTCCGAACATATGCCGCGACAGACAAAAAAAAAGCCTCTCCGAAATCTCGCGTCGCACAGCCGTGCGAAAACGAAGAGGAAACGAAACGCAGAGAAATTGCGGAAAAATTGACTCGTTTTGGTCTTCGCGCCATGTGCTGCACATCGGGTGAATTCGCAGCGAGAAACGTTATAAAAGATGGTTTAAAGCGGTGCATGGCGAGATAAACTCGTGGGTTAACAGGTGTAGACGCAAAAAATATCACGAAAAAAATGTAAAAAATCACGAACAACGGTTCGATCATGTTCCGTTCGAAATTCTCACTTTAGCGGCGCGTGTGAAAATGGCTTAATTCCTGCGGAATCGATCGAATTTTATTTTTTATCTCGATTTGCAAGTCACATTATTAGAAAACGAGCTAAACTAATAAGGATAGTTTCACTGAAATAAAACTCTAAACTCGGAGCAAGAGGCGAATTATAGTCCTAAAAACAATTTTGTCGCAATTAAAAATATAAGTTCACTTACTATTATCACTGATTATTGTTAACAGCCAGTTGTTGTCATCATACGCGGGGTTCCAAAACCAAATCTAGTTAGAGACCATCAACCGCTTAATGTTACAAATTATATATAAATCAATGCGATCGCATTAGTCAGATGTACTAAATTTTACAATGCGACTTTTTAAGCGTTTTGAATCTTTATGGCGCTTTCAATATTTATATTTTTCGAACATCAACTAGAGATCTGCTGAACAAAATCTGAGTGACCAAATGTCTACTAGCAGCAGAGTTTACGGATTTTCGTCAAAATTGATAATTCACAATTTCCATTCAACGAAATACACCAATCCATTCAGAGCATTTTCTGGTTGATATCTTTGTCATTTTTTAATAAAACCGAGCCCAGATTTCTCCATAACGTTGCACAGTGAATAGTGAAAGGTCATATTTTTACACAAGGATGTTTTTCACCATATTATAGTTAGCGCAAGGAGAGAAGTTTTCTTTTCATCTTTCAGACAAAGTAATTTTGGCGTGCGACGAAAACTGAATTGTGAATCACAATCCCAGAGCAATAAAGAAGAAAAATAAACGGAGTTGAAATGAGTTACAGGATTCCTTTTTAAAGCAACTTAATAGGATAGTAGATGCGTGTGGAATGTTGAATACAGGTAGCAGCGTAACCTGGATAGTGCTTAAATATGTGTGAGTGAAAGTAAACGTTTATATAAATTTACAGGCATTATCTTTCAGGCAAACTAAAAGAGTTATCTTTAATTATTATACGGTTTTGTCGCCTTAGTTTCCAAATGTAACAGAACAGTAGAAGAGGCAGACACCTTTGCCAAACTTAAGTAAAAATATGCTACCAAAATATACTGGCTCTTAACGCGAGATAGAAAATAATATACATGAAATTTTACATTGAATTTATCCTATTTCGAACCAAATGGGTCAGTTATGACACACATAAGATAATAGAAATAATGATAATACTCCATACTTTGTCTCGCCGAATGCAGGCAATGGGCGAGTTTTGCCGAATTTTCAAATGATGTTTTAAAGGTAGTAATGTTCTTAAATAAAAGATCGCTTATTCCTTCACAAAGATAACTCGTATAATTAGTTTTGACTCTGGTATAAATTCCTCTTTTTCGAACGGAATATTTCCGTTGCTGTGCAGAACATCCTCTCCAACGTTCCCTCTAAGCTGCGCGTTCGACTATTTTCCCTTCGCACACAGCCACTTTTTTTTTGGCGCGCAACAAGACAGAAAAAATCGCATGAAAAATCGCAGAGAACATTACACAAGGGGTTCCTTTCCTAAAAAGAAGCTATCCGTTGCTATGGCAGCGCAGGCGGAAAGATTGATGAAAGCTAACAGATATCGCAATAAATCCTATAACTTTTTTAACTGAGTAACATTAAACATTTTTTGCGGCTTACCACTGCTGCTCACGAAGTTTAGCAGGCCGCGTTAAGTCTTTAAAAATTAGAGAGAATAACGATCCTTTTTGCTGAAAAAAATCTATAAATTTCAATAATACTTGGCATTTTACAGTATTCCCCGAAAGTTTCTTTTAAATAACATTTCCACTCTGATTTTTTTAACGCGGCTATATCAACAAAGAATTATCTTTCAAAGTTTCACGCGGAATTAATTAAAGGAGAATTTCTCCCGATGATGGAGGGCTCTGTCAGCGCAAGTGGCATCCTGTACGAGGCTTGAGAGGTTAACGTCGAGAAGACTATTAAAACTATTATCTTTGCATTAACGTTCTCGATAAATCACCGGGGTTTCGCGAAGACGTGCTCAGCAGCCCCTGATTGGCGCTTCCCTTATTCGTGGGGGATGGATGGAGACGTATCCCCAAATCTCAAGAAGAATAATTGGCCACATCTCTATCCCCTCCTTATGCCCTTCAACCCTCTCGTGTCGGCGAGAAAATGGACGCGTACAAATGGAGCATAATGGGGCAGCGACGGGAAAATGGAAATAAATACAACGCAATTGACGAAAGATAGAGAGAGACAGAGAAGATAGGCTAATAACGAGGAAAATAAAGAGGGAGAGAATTAGTGAGAGAGAAATTTAGGAAGAATAGAAAGAAATGGAGAGATATGAAAGGACGCGTGGAGACCTGTGGAGACACTGCGGAGAGGGAGAGAGGCTGGGGAAGGACAAACAAAAGATGCTCCGATGGGAACGCTTCTGCGTATTTTTTTGTTTTTTTTCTTTCATCCTCCAACTGCCCGCCAGGGATTTCAGGCGTCGCCCGGAGGGAGCCACCGGCGCGAGACACAGACAACTGACCGCACACACACACACACACACATGGACGTTATGTATATATTCTCTCCCTCTCTCACTAACTCCGTATCTATCTATCCCCCTCTCTCTCGTACACACACAAACATGCAAAAACACACACGGGCACACGCACGTCGAATGACCATTGACATGCAAATGGAGAGGGGCGTCCTCTTTCAGGTCCTTGCAAAGAGGCCTATTGGGACGATCGGGACTTTCGAAAATTCAGGTGGTGGCCGGTCAGGCGAGGTAGTGAGAGAGATATATAGTTGAGAGGGAGATAGAGAGAGAGAGATAGAGAGAGAGAGAGATAGCGAGAGAGAGAGAGAGTGGAGGGAGAAATGAGTGCCACGCCGCCGTGGAATATTTAAAAGTAATGGGGGAGAGATGGGAGGGAGGAGGTCGTCACAAGCGGGTGAATGAGAGTAAAGAGGGAGATAGGGGAGAGAGAGAAAGGAAAAAGCATTACTTTCTCGTCGTTGAAACAAAGGGAGTCCCATTTGAAACGGAAATGTAAAATTAAAAAAAAAGGTGGTAGTGCTAAAGATTAAAACAACTACAGTGACCTTCAAAATGACTCGTGCCGTCTTATTTAGCCCCAAGGTATTAACTATGTTCTTTTTTTTACAAATTCGAAACTTTAAAAAAATTCCACGAATCGATACCGAATTTTTTCTTTCTTTGAATTGCACGATCCGGAAAAAGAAATGTCGAGCTCACCTTATGTCTGAAATGAAATTTACTATGTAATGTATGTCTCCCCATTAGCAATGAAAAAGGCTGGGAAAATCAGACGAGCAATTTAAATACAAACTAGGGGAAGTGTCCGTTGAATTTCAACGGATTTAGTAAATCTACAACAGCACTCAGGGCCGGATTAAGCGGTACGCAAAACACGCAAGTGCGTGGAGCCCAGAGGACAAGAGGGCCCACTGCGGGCCGAACGTGTCTAATCTCGCCCTTTCAAAGTGCTGCCACACAGATCACAAAGCTTACAATAACTGTTACTTGTTACAAATTTACGATTTGAGTGGAACCTTAAATGTGTTGTGCTTGGGACCCATAGTTCTCTTAATCGTGGATAGAATTGTTAAATTACGCTCCTGACTCCCATACCATAATTTTTCCTGTTCATCCAGCTGTTCTTTCTTCCATTTTCCTCAAATTGTTGAAATACTGCAGAGCATCAGCTTCTTTGAAATATTATATTAAATGAGTGTGCAAACGGTGGGCCGAATAACGGGTTTCAACGGAGCTTATTACCAATTTTTTTAAACGTTTAAACGTCACCAGAAAGGTTTGATAACCATAATTTTTATTTAAAAGAATTTAAAATTTGCCAGTACTAAATTAGGTCGATTGTTAAATCGAATACACGCTTTTCGGATCAAGCTCGACAAAATGCACTCGAGGAAAGAAAATGGAAATGACGCAAGTCGGAAAAATAGCAATCGTTCCGACAGAATCCGCAAAACACGAGAGAAAATTTTGCAAAAATGCCAACGTCACCCGATATTCCCAGGCGGTCACCCATCCAAGTACTATCCGGGCCCTACGATGCTTAACTTCGGTGATCGGACGAGAACCGGTGTTTTCATCGTGGTATGCCCGTTGCCGAAGCAGATATCCCTGAGAATTGGATTTCTTCCAGCTTACTTTTTTACAGGGCCGGATTAGGCGGTATTCAAAATACGCGAGGACAAGGGGGTCCAAAGTGGGCTGACCCTACCCCGTCTTGCCGAAACCCTTTCCAAGTGTTGCCGCTCAGATAAAAAATCTTGCAAAATGTTACTTTTAAAAAAATTGACGATTTCGGTGGGGCCTTAAACGCGCTGTGTGTGGGGCCCATGGGTCTCTTAATCCGGCCCTGAACAGCACAACATAAAACACTGGTTAATTTTATTTCGTATCATATCACTCACGTAACATCGAGCTTTCCCAACAATTCTCAGTCATAAATGAAGGGGAGCCATTAAACAAAAGGTATTGCTGAAAATATGAATGGCACACTGTCAACATTTAATACATTTCATAAAAATGTTAATTATATCGTAATCATTATATTTGTATTATATTGAAAGTTGATTGATGTCACGTCTAGTTATCGAGAGGGTAAGTAGGCTTTAATAAATTTAGAAAACGCTGATTCATTTTACAAAATGACAAAATAATCAATTAATACGTTAAAATATTATGAGCTTCGCTTGTATGGCATGTTTTTCTTCATTGCTACAACAAACCCTTCTCCCATTCGCTATATCTACCGCGGGACAAGATAACCAACAATAACCCGGCTATATAGTGTACGGGAAAATTTTTTATATCAATAATACTTTGGAAACAATGACATGATTTATCCAATCATAATTTGAGGAAAATCTACGTCTATTTCTTTAAGTTACTTACGTAGTTTTAAAAACAACTTCCTTTGGAGAACTTTACGCCACAAAGAATACCTTGCAAGTCAAGAAATCGATTCATACGTATTATCTTATGGAAAAATGTTAATTCACTATATTGGCAGCACTGATTAATCCCGGTTGACCAAACCTTGATCATTCACTAAGTTAGGATGTAAGGAAGAATCGTACCAAATTTGGTTATTCTATCTTTTATCGTTTAGGAGAAGTTCCATGAACAAACCAACAAACACACCCTTCAAAATATATTATAGTAGACTAGCTGGAGGGCCCGTTGAATTTCAACGGATTTAGTGAATCTAAAACTTCGACCGTGTAACATGTAAGCATCGCAAGAATAAGATAATACACTGTTATAACCGTCGAATAAAGCAAAAATGAAGAAAATCGCTCCGCATTTTCCTATTTAAATGAATGAAGGAAGAAAATTTTGCAATGTATAACTTCAAAAATAACGTATAAACTCCCTCCCCCTCCATTCCACCTTCTCCTTCCCTTCTCCCTCTCCCTCCCCCTCTCTCCCACTCTCTTCCTCCCCCTCTCTCCCTCCTTCCATCCCTCTGACTCCCCCTCCTCCCCTCTCTTAAATGTAAGAAGGGACTATATAGTCTCATGCATTGAACTCTCAATTTCGGCGACAATGGGAGTTGTCATGGTAGCTTATAATTGGTATTGTAATAAAACTGATAAAATCACGTACTTTATTTATTCTAACCGCATTTCTATGCGAATTCGACCAGAATTCGGAATCTGTCTTCAATAAAAAATAAAAACTTTCTTCTTTCCCGCAAAGAAGTATCCCAGTCTCAAGTTCGTACCGTGATTTTAAGTAATTTTAAAGTGCAAATTCAAAGTAGTCTACACTCATCCCTGTATTACACTTGCAGGACGCGGCAAAATACGTGACGTTCGATAATTAAATCGTTCGCCATTTCGGATCAAAGTGACGGACAGAAACAAAACCTTGACCATTCATTAAGTTAGGATGTAAGGAAGAACCGTACCAAATTTGGTTATTCTAGATTTTATCGTTTAGGAGGAGTTCCATGAATAAACCAACAAATCAACAAACACACCCTTCAAAATATAATATAGGAGACTAGCTGGAGTTACCCGGCTTTGCCCGGGAAACCGAAGGAACAAAATTTAGAAAAACATTAGTCCATTATCTTTTTTTGAATGGTAGAAATGTTGCACTGATTTCTATAGGGATTAAAATATATAAAAAAGAATTATAAAACAATTTTACATGTTATCATTAAAAACTTTATTGTAAACTATATTTTTTGTTTCATTACTCTTAACAAATATGTACAAATTTCCGTCGAATAAAGCATTTACCTATTTAGATGAATGAAGGAAGAAAATCTTGCACTGTGAAAAATCGAAAATTACGTGTGAACTCCCTCCTCGTCACTCCCTCTCTCTCCCTCCCTCATCTTTCTCCATCTCTCCCTCATCCCCTCTCTCCACCCCTCCCACTCATTCCCTCTCTCCCCTTCCCTCCCTCTCTTTGTCCACCTCCCTCCCTCTCTCCCCCTCCGTTCCATCTATCTCTCTCCCTCCCTATCTCGTATTTAAAGCATTCAAAGCACACATCCACAAGAATTGATATAACAATAGGATTTTGAGGTCTGAGAATATAATTGGTAGCCAAGGCAACAACCCGTTAAAATGACAAGAGGAATGGTGACGAAGTTTGCGCGAGTATTCATTGAGTTATAATTAGAAGCCAGGAAATGCCAGATTAAATTAACTGAATGTGCGACTAAAGTGAAAGAAGCGGAATCAAAGAATGAATATTCATATTTGATACGTCACTTTAGTAATTAGATCTTCGGTTACAGTAATTCGCTTGCCCTGCAATGAATTCCATAAATAAGCACAACAGTGACCTCTATTAGCTCTTATTCATTCTTGTTATTGTCGCTCGCAAATTTTTAGTAGAAGATTTTTCAATAATTTTTAGCACCGAGAGAAATGTCACAAATCACATGGAATATAAATTTAAATAAGATGATCGGAGAAGCAAACGTCAATTGCAATATGCGGTGAAATAAAATATTACTTTCTAACGGTCCGTGAAAATTTAGATGCAAAGGATTTAAATTACTTAAATAGATGGATTTGATTCACTTCTGAATATTATTTTCCAGTAATCATTGATAAAAAGGTGATTTAACTAAAATACTGGACATAAATCACTGTGGGAATACTCGGTTCTAGTTCAGTCATGGAATACATAGGTAATGGATGAAGTTAAATACATCAGCGAGGGCGAAAGTGGCGCCACTCCATTTGTGGATAGACTTTTGAAAACGACTGTACGTTTAACATGAGCGGTTTCTAACTGTAGGCGGAAAAAGATTATCAGAATAAGAAACGTAATTTTTTCTTCAAAATGGTTCAGATCCGAAGATCGTAGGTTAATTCATTCTAATTTTATGCAATTATAAAGCAAGTTATTTCTTATTTTTACAGCTTGAGATCGGGCTCGATCGGGTCCAAAGGTACCTTAAAACCTTCATCTGGATGAAAGGTTATCCCACGAAAAGTTTGCTTGCGGTAGCTCTTATAGTGTCCAAGTTATTAGCGAACAAACTTACAAACATTCTCCTTTATATATTAGATATACTAGTATACCCGACCGTCATAGGACGGGAATTGTTTTTAAAGCATGTGTAGGTTGTTTAAAGTTAAAAACAAAACTGCCCAAAAATTGCATTGTGAACTTTTTTCACCATATCAACGGAAAAGTCTGCGACGAAAGCATTAAAGTGCGGTAAAAATTTATCAGGAACACAGTAAAAAAGCTAATAAAAACAAATATCGCTTTCTCAAAGTAAAATTTGCATTGAATTTATTTAATTTCAATTAAGATCTTATTTTATTCATTATACAAACACCACAATTTTTACACAAATAATGTTCCGATACTTTTCTATTTAAATTTAAAATTGACTTCTTAAAATTTTTTAAGCTGCAGCTGAACATGCAGAAAATTGTTTTAATGCGTTCGCACAGTGGTGATTTTTTTATGAAAGAAGTGAGCTTTTTTCTAATTCTGTTGCGTTCATCTTACCAATGCCAAGAAAATACAAACATAAAGAAAATTGACCATACCTTATGTAATTTTTCTAATCTAACGGAAAAAAACTTGAATTTTGTACACTTACTTTATAACGGTTTAAAACTTATACTGATTTATACTGATTACAGAGAGACAAATTCGTCCGATCAAATTATGCGTGCAAATATTCGCTTCGGAAGTGGAAGGAGTGCATATTTTCAGACGTAATTCGGACTGTCAACAGGTATAAAAAAGTAAAAACTTGTTCCGTGCGACCAAATGACAAAGAATTGGTAAATTTCCTCGGAAATCATTCCACGAAACAATAAATTTATGGCGAGGTAATGGAGAGAAAACTGATCCGATTTCTTCGAAGTGAAAGGACATATGTTTCGCCAAAATCGTATCCTGACCGATGTCTGGCGAGGGAGTGATTTTTGCCAAACAAAACGGCCAGTGGTCACGAAGCGGTCATTACGAACACATCAATAGAGTCAAACTGTAACTCAACAATACAGTGACGAATTTCCATTATCCGGACGAGAGACGATGGGAAAGGCGGTTTGAACGAACCGATTTTCGCTAACATCCAAGGCCGACATGTTAAAATCGATTCCAGGCATTTAAAGTAAAAAATTGAAATGTGACCGGTGCAAATGATTAGCTTAAAAATAAATCTAATGATAAATTTTGATAAAAATATCTTTAAATGATGTCTATTCCTAAAATACGCCGGTATTAACTCTCACTCCTGTTGCTAAATTATACGACTGCGCCAACCAGAGAAGAATTTCAGCTATGTGTTATACGCGGTAATAAACGATCATTGTTTCTAATAAGAGCACCATAATGTTTTTTAAAAAGTGATCTAAATATCAACGATCAGTAAAATTGCTGGTGGAGACATCTACTTAGTGGCAGAGGTGAAATCTGGAAGATCCAATCTTTAAATTGGCTTAGAACATTCAATAAAAATGGGGTTCCAAACATTCTGAAGTCACGGAACCCTTAAATTTAAAACAATTTTCCCGCAACCTAAACCAACAGGACAGTACATATCTTACGGAACCTCATCAAGCTATAACGGAACGCCTGTAATAAATGATAATTTTTAAAGAGTATGTCAATCCCTTTTTTTTCTAATTTTCAAATGTCGAAATTTCTATACCCAGGTCACTATTGTCAAAATACATTACTTTTAAAGACACTCTCTTTCACCGATAAAAGTTTCGGTCTCAAACGCGGCTACACAAACGCAAGCGCACGAGTGTGTACATAACACACGAGGAAGAAAACGGTTCCGGCGACGACAAACGAAGCGTAACTCGAAAACGGAAACCAACTACGCGCGTGTACACACCGTATTTCTCAACCGGCCGAAATCGAAAAGAAATAAACGAGGTTTCTTTCTCGAGATCTACGAAGCAAAACGCGCTCGCGGATTTTTTTTTGTTACGGAGGAGGGCGGGTTCGTTTTTATCCGACTTCCGCCTGCGACAACGCAATCCCTTAAAAAAACACAGAGAGATACGCCGCAAACTCAATCTAACAGGGAGAAAATTACTTTTTTCCTTAAGTGGAGGCTCGAATATATGTCGAGTTGTTTGCTCTCCTTCCTACTATCGCAAAAACCACCGACTCCCTCACCACCTCCACCCAACCGCTTCCCCCACAAACCTCGCTTTTCGAATTCCTTTAACCCACGGGATCAGTTCGTACGTATTTGCAAACCTATATATACTAAGGGAGAGCGGGATGGGAGTGGGGGGAGGGGGAGGAGAGAAATGGGGGGAGGTAGATACGAGCTGATGGAAGTCCACGCCACGTCCAATATTACGAAATTAAGGAAATTTCCCTTCGGTTCAATCTCTCGTTCTCTCATTTTCCTTTTTCGCGAGTCCCGTGTGCCATGTGGAAAGTGACGCAAAGTCCTTAAATATTCATGAAATTCCTTCCTTGCCCTCATCTTCCGCCATCCCCTCCCCTCCCGCCTCCTCTTTCCCTCCCTCCCTCCCTCCTTCCTAGTACATTCCTCCCCCGCGGTCCCATTCCTTAAAGACTCCGCATCTTACGATTCCCTCACCCTCACTTCCCCCTCCCCCCTTTCTTCCCTCATCTTCCCCCATTTTCTCCTACCTCCCTCTTTCCTACAACCTTTTCTCTCCCCTCCCCCTCCCCCCAATCCCATCCTCCCTCCCCATTTTTCCTCCCCTCTTTCCTCCTCCCTTTCCTTTTCCCCCTTCACATCCTTCTTACCACACCCCAATCTTCTCCCGTGCTTCCTGTTTTTTCTTCCTAGAACTCGAGTCCATTTCAATCATTAAACAGCCTCACATCTCCCTCTCCTTCCCTCCCACCAACTCCCTCTCTCTCTCTCTCATTCTCCCTCCCCAAAAACCCCAGTCTTCCAGTCTCGCCGCCCGTATCACCTCCTCCTCCTCCTCCATCTTCCCCCTTTCGCCACTTTTTCCACTTTCCGACCGGCGTTAAAAAATATGTATATCCTATCGATTTCTTTAACTCTCTCTCTCCTTCCCTTTCTCCTCAGAGAGAGAGAGGAAGAGAGGATGAGGACAGAGAGAGAGAGCGAGAGAGAGAGTTACATAGCCTGCTAACGACGCAGCGGCGGGCACATTTAAAAGTCTCATAGAATATGCAATTAAAAATGATAAAATAAATTTCCTAAGTGCGAATTCCGTGGGCCGGAGGTTGGGAGAAAGAGGATAGGTCCGTGGAAAGGGGACGGGAGGGCGGAAGGGAAGGAGTGACGGAATCGTGCGGGCGCCCATGAACCTAAAATTTGCACAAATGCTTCCCTCTATTCTCTCTGAATCTTTTACAACAAAAAAGGGCACCGACTTAAGAGTTTTTATTTTTGAATTTTTATTTTTTTTGTTTTTATGTTTCCGTTCGCTTCCGCCGTTACGAGGACGAAAACCAGAGATGGGAGCGCGCGTGCGTGCTTTCTGACCCGGACCGTCATTAACGTTTCAACGCTGATTTCGCGCTTAATGTCTCTCGTTACAAGGACTGGGAATTGTTTTCTGTGGACGTGCAGAGCCAGACTAAGAGTTTTGCAGGAAAGGAACGTGAGTCTATTAACCAACCATGTAGTAGTTCTAAAATGGTGGACTGGAAATCGGTTGGGATGAGAATCCAACGACAATGTTAATACGGTATTTTTTAAATTATCGATCCATATATCAAAGATGAAATAAAACAGAAGGAAACAATATTACCCATAGGATTTTACCATTAAAAAGGAACTCAAACATTTTTGTGGGGGAATTCGTTCAGCAAAAATTTAAAATTAACATTATCGCGAAATTTTCTTAATATTAAAAAAAGTCATACGACGTTGGCACCGAATATCAGATTCTGTGTTTTAAACCGAAAAAATAAATTTTCGTTTCTTTGATAAAAGTTTCGCCGGCAGCTTTTTTAGCTGGCCACAAACACAGTACCTACTACTTATAGGTTTGTAGGCTAAAATCTCAGAAAATTTGGCTGATTACTGAAGACTCGAGAACAAAGAAATACGTTGTGGGGCTCCCAAAACAAAAGGTCACACTTTGGTGTCTTTCCAGCTTTATTTCTGTAATATAATTAACAAATGTGTTTTTCTCCGCCAGCGACAATTATATTCCACTTATAATTAACACGAATTCACTTTCGAATGCTTACTTAAAACATCTCTGAATACCAATTTTCAAGGTCTTACGTTACTTAAATTAATTCAAAATACGCTCCTAGGTTTTTTTTCCTCCTGGACAAATATTTATTTTCAGGTATTTGAAATAATCTATAGAATTATGTAATTTACGCCCTCTTTGAATTTCTTTCATAGCTAAGGCGGTATTTTAAATGAAACTATTATTCCTATTATAGAAATATATGCGCAATCAAGATGAACGATTTCATATATCAGTCCATTGAATTTTTTATACTTCGTAGAGAGTTAATTGAACATGAATTGGTTAATATTTCGTTGCAATATATAACTTTCTGTAAGGTTATATTAATATAACTGGTTTAATTAATTTACTATAAACATTTTGAAATTATAAAATTACAATAAGGATCCTAAAGAATGATTTGTTCGGAAATGAAGAATTTTGTCCAGAAATACTACTTCATTAAAGGAAAAATAAATGAAATTTTAGTGGTTATAAATAATTTCTATATTTTGAATAATAGTAATTAATCGTCCAGTTTCATATCTTGTTTTCCATAGGTATATTAACAGTACCGCAGGACGGAAACGCTTGACTGATTTCTTGATAGTAGGTTGTCGAAAATGATACAATAAGAGCGGTTATTTGTAATGCCATAAAACTATGGAATAAACTATATAATGATACCGCACATAAAGCAAAAGTCTCCAGCGTAAAACCTGGCGTGAATTTGTTGTAATTCCGATAACAACCAACTCACTTCATGATAAGTCAAAAGAATAGATGAAATTACATGGGTTTTGCAACGATGACACATTTAAAGAGTTCATTCAACGGATGTTAACGCGACAGAATTGCAGAAAAACTACAAAGATCTTGAATTCGCAATTTTGTATTTATAATTTCGCATTTTTCCTGCGCCGCTAAAAAACAAATTTTGCTCAATTTCGAAATGGAATCTGTATAAATCTAAATATAAATAAATTTTCCTATTATACCAGGAATAAGAGCTCACCAAAACTTTTAACGAATGAAATCCCAATCTCAATTATGCAAATATTCTACATTTGGGTGAACCCGTCAGCTATTTTATTCGGGATGCATTGAGTCACGTGTAAACTCGAATCAACTCCTTCTATAATTACAAAATTCGTGCATCACGGGAGACTCTAATCCCACTATATCATTTCCAGGAAGATTTCCATAAAACATCAAATCTATCGATCCTCTTATTTGATCATTTATTATTGGCTCAAAATGAATCGATTATGACCCGATTTGTCCTGATTCAAGATAACGATGACGACCACATCGCTCCGTGCTCACGGAGGGATTCGAATACGCGACCCGCAATTTGAAATCTCCACACCACTTGGGCATGAGTGACATTCAGACGGAGAGAGAGAGAGGAGAAAGAGAGTTGGACAGAGAGAGAGAGAGAAGTGAAAAGAGAACGAGAGAGAGAGAGAATCTGAGTGGTTCGAGAGAGAATCAAGTGAAAACTCTGGAAATGAGTCCGTAAAATATTCAAACTCTGAGGGGAGGGGAGGGGGGGGAGGAGAATGTACAAAAATAAAACAAACTAATGAAAACTTACAACCGTCTGCTCGGAGCGAGTGGCATTAGGTGGCGGCGGAGGGAGGGAGGAAGGGGGAGACATGATGGAGATAAATGGAGGAGGAGTGTGGGGGAGAGGTTAGGAAGAGGGAGAAAGAGAGAAAAGAAAGAGAAAGTGGAGAACACGATTTTCCATCCACTTCAATAATGCAATCTCGACCCAAATGCTTTCTTCTCTCTCTCTCCCTCTCTTTTTCTCCTTCTTGCTCTCTCATTCATACATCCTCTCTCTCTCTTCCACTCCCTCGTATTCCTTTGCCTCTTGTTTTCAGATTTTTTTAAAATTCGTCCTTTGCCCTCTTTTTATTTCCCCTTTACCGCTTCTAATTTGCTTCGTTCGCCTCGGTCCCAACTCTGTTTCTTCTCCCTCCCCCCTCTTTCCCCCTCCCTCCCTCCCCCTCTTCCTCTCGACCTCCTCCACTCACCCAAGAGAGCACTCCTTATCCCCTCTTCTCTCTCTCTTCACGTCTCCCTCCCTCCCTCGCATCCCTCTCTCTCTCTCCACAATCCACGATCTTGTTCGCGATTTTTTGCCTCGTCCTCGTCATTCCATCGGAATAATGACAGAATAAAAACAAAATAACGGTTAAAAAAAAAAAAAACTACAACGCACCTCTCGTTCCTCTCTCCCTATTTATTTCCCTCTTTCGTCCTCTTCCCCCTCCACACGCCCCCCTCCCCCCTCTTCAGACCCTTCTCGCACGTACCTGCGTCCCATATCTTTCGCTTTTTCGTTCCTCATTTGTTGCCCCCCTTTTGTTCCATTCGGAGATCCCGCCGGCGCCGCTTTCACGCAGTGAACTCGTCGTGTTTTCGTCACTATTTCATGAACGTGTTTTTTCAAAAGCGGCGTATATCTCTCCTCCATATCTACCTCCTCCTCTTACTCTCTCCTCGCACTCACCCAACTCACTCGTTCCATACTCCCCTCCCCTCCCTCCCCCCTCTCTCTCTCTCTCCAGCATCGAAATCCCCGTCTATACAAACCCCTTCTGCCACCACTCTCCCACCCTCTCCCACCTCTCTCTCCTCCACCTCCTCCTCCTTCCTCTCTCCCAACACCACCACACCACCCCGGCCCATTTAATCGATATTGCGTTTGAACTCTGTGGACAGCAATGGGTCGACTCTCGGGGGCGACCCATCTCTCCTGGGATATGACTACGGAGCATGCATGCACACACGCCCACTCACTCGCGTACGTGTGTGCATAGCAGAGCGAGAGAAGAGGAGGAGAGATGGTGGGTTGAGAAGCAGTTGAAAATAAAACACGCTATCACCCACCTGACCCAACCTCTCTCTCTCTCTCTCTAAAGCCTTCGTTTCGAGTCAACGCTAGTTATCTCTCATTTTTTTTTCATTTTTAGGAGCGTCATAAGTTTTCCCTAGGACGCGACACACTTTTTTTTTTTTTTTACTCCTCTCTTTCTCGCTGGCTCTCGTCAGGTTTTTTTTTTATGTTCTGTTCTAATAGCGTGACTGCTCTTTAACCGGATAGAGAGAGAGAGAGAGGAAGAGGGAGGGAGGGAGGGAGAGAGAGAGAGACCGAGGGAGATAGAAAGGGAGAGAGAGGGAATATGGAGGTTGGCGAGTCAGGAATTGCCCCTCTGGGCTATCGACTCTTTGATGCATTCGAAATTCATCCATCATCTCTCCTATCATTACCATATCAACTTCCAACAATGAGCCCTAATCAGGCGACAAGTGAAGCGCTCAAAGCGTCACACGCGCAAGGATAGGGAAGGGTAGAGAGTGTGACGGCGCTTTCGTTGCGGAATGCAATCAACTACGCCGCATTTATCCATTTGATTAAACTATTATTCGGCTTTAACGAGGGGGTTAGAAACAAAATTGAGCGAGAGGATCCAAGAAAGCTCTATTGTATTAAGCGTTCGAGTGGATTAACGTTCGAATTCGTTTCACCTCGCGGTGCGTAAAAATAAATTCGCCGTAAGAACGCTGGCGCAAATTAAAAAAAAAAAAAACAGAATGCGTAGAGTGTTCAACTTTTTCGATTTTGTGGCTGAGTTTTTCTTTAAAGATGAAATTAGGTGGATAATTCCTACCTTTTGTGACCCGTGATTTGAATCACAATCAGCGCGTATAATCGGAGAAAGTAGGTGCTATACAGTCGGGATTATCGGTTAGAGGTATGAAGTAATTCATGCGCGTATTTTGTAAGCCGCGTTCATGAAGGTGAAACCAAGTATAGATAGAGAGAGAGAGAAGGGAGAGAGAAGAGAGAGCGAGGAAAAGAAAATGAGAAGAGAATCAGGAATGAATGGACATGTGATTCGGGAAGGTAGGAGGGATACTGAGAGATAAAAGTGGAGGAGAGAGAGAGGACAAAAAATAAAGGCAAAGAAAGAGGAAAAGAGAGAGAGAGGGTGATAGAGGGACAGAAAGACAGATGAACAATCTCATTCGGAGGAATTGGGACGGTATAGAGTCCCTTCTTACATTTAACCCTTCGTCATATGATAGAATCAACACGGCAGAGTTTGAACGTCTACATAATATATCGTTAAATTTTCCGAGTACGAAAAAGTTACACATATAAATAGACTAATGAAACAAAAAATTTTAAATAGAGAGGAAGTGTGTGTGTGTATGAGAGAAAGGAGGATATAGAAATGGAGAGAAAGGAAGAGAGGTGAATGGAAAGTAAATATGAGAGGTAGATTGGGAGGAAGAGAGGAAGAGAATGGCAGGAATGGGAGGAGAGGGAGGGAATTAAAGGCTAACGAGAGACAGACAGACGGACAGACAAACGACTTTATTTAGGGCGAAATTGAGACTGTGAAGTCCCTTCTCGCATTTAACCCTTTCGTCAGGATTGAGAATTATTTAAAAGTTAAATTACAGACAGAGTAAAAGAGAAGATGGAGAAATTGAGAGAGAGAGAGAGGCATAAAGTCAGAGGAGGAGGAACAGAGAAATTTAGGGAGAAAGGAAGGGAGAATGAACGACTGAGAGGAAGGGAGGTATCATCGGCAAAATTGAGTTAATCCGATGCATGTGGAAATAACCCACACAAACACAGCCAGCTCCCTCGTTCATTGTGCGCCGCGGGATCAAATCAGACGATTGGCATATGAGCCGAACACTCGCTCGCCATTTCGGGAACGAGCTAAAAATATCATCCGAGCGACCAAACGGTATCAAAAGAGGGGGGGGGGGGGGGGGGGGGCGAGAGTGATTTTTTTCCATTTTTAATAAAAAACGAGAAATTATTTCCAAAAGAGAATCGAATTCCGTACGAACGGAAAAAAAAACATTTCCGTGCCCACCTAATCCGCGTAATCGTCTCCGAAAAGTCGGATTTATTTGCCCCGAACCGAAAAAATTGTTTTTTTTTTACCCCCGCACGCCTTATCAGCACCAGTATCTCCCGGTTGAATTTCCACCTCAAAAACGTATTTTTTTAATTAAAGGTGTTTGCTCCGTCGGCTAGCCGAACACTGCCTCGTAGTGTACATATAACGACCTCAAAGGGATATTTAAACGGCCGCAGTTGTTTTCGTCCCTTACCGTAAAATATTGACCAAAGTGTGCACATAAAGATGCACGCATTCATATTTCCCAGGAGTTATTTTTGTAATTTAATTTTTTTTAATTCTCCTCTTCTTTCCTCCTCCTCCTCTTCCTCCACCTCCTCTTCCTCCACCTCCTCCTCCTCCTCTTTTTTCCTTCTCTTTTCCTTTTTAATAACCAAATTACCCTCGACCACCCCCCTTCCTTTTCTTCCCCCCTAACTCTTTACAGACCCTGAGGGATAATCTACCTGTTACCTCAATCCCGCGAATAAACCACTCCATTTGTCTTTGTCTCTCTCTCTCTCTCTCTTTCTCTCTCGTCTGCTCCATTTCTCCCCCTCCATCCCCCTCCCTCTACCCCTAACTCCCATCTCCCTCTACCCCTAACTCCCACCTCCCCCTCCCCCTAACTCCCACCTCCCTCTCGCACTCCATCACTACGTAAAACGTGGCGCGGGAATCGTGAATGCCACTCGACAATCTTGCCACCCGCCTACAAATTTGTTTGGCCGTACACACATACACAAACAAACAGCATACAAATAGAGGGAATGAGGGTGGTGGAGAGAGAGAGAGAGAGGAGGTTACGGTATTGTAGGGAATGAAGGGTAAGGGGTAGAGAAGAGACGGAGTTGGGGGCGAGGAGAGGAGGAAAGGGCTAAGGTTTTGGTAGAGACCAAACACGCCGTTTAGAAGCCAATAATAAAAGTTGTTTAAACTGGGAAGTGAGAGAGAGAGAGAGAGAAAACAACGTTTTCCCTCGAGGAGGAGGAGGAGAGAGGGGAGGAAGTTACCTCCCACTTTCTCCCTCCAGAATTCCCTTCCTCATCCTCCCTCCCGCTATACCTCCTTATCCTGCTCTCTCTCTAGTTTATCCAACGAGGGTGAGTGGCTGTGTTTGTGTTAGTGTGTACGGTGAGAGAGAGAGAGGAAGAGAGAGAGAGGGAGAGAGAGGAAGAGAGAGAGAGGGAGAGAGAGGAGAGGAGGGCGGTAACCGAGGGGGAGGCAGGTGGGGAAGAGTTAGGGAAGGGGTTAACGGAATGCATTAGCGGGGCAACTTGCTAATGGAGTTCCCAAAAGGGAATCCGGTTGGAGGAAGGGGTGGAGAGAGAGAAAGATAGAGAGAGAGATAGAGAGAGAGAAAGATAGAGAGAGAGAAGAAGATGAGAGAGAAGGATGCAGGGAGATAGAGAGAGAGAGAGGTAAAGGTGTAGTAAGGAGTGTGTTAGGATACAGGGAAGAGTGAGATCGGGGGTTAGGAGAGAGAGAGAGGGAGGAAATCCGCGATGATGTGGTCGGAGAGTTACACGTGCGATGACGTACGATCGTTAATGGGATGAAAATAGATGGTTTGGGAAGGATGGATGGGATACGAAGACGAGAGGGGTAGTGAGAGAAATGGTTAAGGGGGTGGGACGGAGAGAGAAAGGTGGGGGGGAGGGGTGGACGTAAGTGAGGGAGGTTGCGGTCATGAGTGGTCGGGGATTGCCTCGATGCATTTTTCATCCAACCCCTTCTTGTGAATACGCTAGCGGGCGGGTTGGGGGGAAGGGGGTTGAATTGAGGGGGAGCGGAAGATGTGTGGTAGCGGGGGGGGGGGAGGAGGAGGGAGAGGAAACTCCCCCATGGCCGCCCTCTTTCGCCTCATCTGATGACGAGGAATGAAATAAGGCGTGGGGAGGAAGAGAGAGAGAGAGAGAGGAGAGGAAGGAAGAGGTAAGGTCGATCCCGGCCGAAGTTAACTTCAGGCGGAGTGAAGGCTTCGCAAGAAAAAGAGGAAGGAATTTCTCCCATCTTTCTCACTGTCCCTCCCTTCATCTCCCTCAACCCCTATCTTCACCCTCCCCGTCATATTCCACGCCGCTCTTATTAAAAAAGTATCGTAAACTGTTTCTCGCGCGTTATGCCTCTCGTGTCGTGGAGAATGAAAAAAAAGCACGTGACCGGCAATCCAAAGTGAGACGGAATATTTTGACCCACGAAAAAGAGAGGGAGAGTAAAGAGGAACATGCATCATCGCTCTCTGTGTTCGCTGATTTAGTAAAAAATACGTATTTTAAAATTTTATTGAAACCGAGTTTTGTATTGCGCAAGATGCTCGGTGCTCTTGATCCCCTCGACGATTTAATCGAGCGTTTTCTTTCTCGCAAATAAAATTCCTTTTGGTTGACCTGGGAATCGCACTTAACGAACATTCCGCTCGAAAACTGAATTTTTCGTTGATTGAAAATTAGGAATTCATCAGCCGTCCGATCGAAGTGCGCGTAACCATCCATGCCGTTGGTGACCGACGGATTAAAAAAGTAACGTAAAAAATAAAACGTATCCCTTCATTACAGAGTAACTTTTAATTAATCCTAATCCAGCAAAGGTCATGATCCTTTATTTATTTTGCTTCTTTCTTGGGGATGAAGCTTTCATTTATTAATTAGTAATTAGTAGCCATACGCGTGTGGTTGTGTGTGTATATATATATTTTTTTTCTAGTTTGATAGGGGTTATACGTATGTGTGTGTATGTGTATGTATACATACACACACACACACACCGCTATCAAACTAGAAAATTTGTTCGTGCACACTGCAGTTGCTGAAATAAAATTACCATACTAATAAGATTACCCAGTTTTGTTAAAATAAAAGCAAAATAAAATGAAGAACGAGTTGAATTCATTTCATATAATTTTGTTTTTATTTTAACGCTGTATAATTTCAGGATAATGGAATTACACGAGGTCTCGGCTTCTTTTAGTAATTTTAAAATTACTATATATATAAACTATGCATAAACTATAAATAATCTTTATCGCACAAGTATTATTCACTCGATAATAATCACTAAATACTCACAAAAATTTACGTCGGCGTCTAGAAATTAAAGAGCCTGCTGTTATTTTTCGTCCATTTGTTTACGGACAAATGGGCAAACAAGTTTACAGCCAGAAGCAAATATTTAGACTGTGCGGCCATCAAAGGAAATCGACTGAGAGTCGTCCCTTTAATAAAAGCCGAGAAATCCACCATTTTCGAAAGTTTAATTACCGTTTAACCAAACACCTTCCAACCAACTTCTTTCAAGGAATCATTCAGTGACCATGCTATTGGTGTATTAAAGTCATATTGATCCGTGCTGAAGAGTGTATTAGTTCGGCGTGTTTTTCAAATTATTGGCAATAAATTCTATTAAGGGGTGTTTTTCAAATTATGGTTCAATCAAGTTTAAAAAATACCGTGAAATAACTTAGAAAATCGTAGTTACATAATCAATTTTAAAATGCCTTCTTCATTCCGACCGTTATTCTAGATATTTTCTGAAAAATCTTTCCAGATGTAGACTGTACTTTTAGTTTGTTTTTTGATTACTTCAAAATAAAAAAATGTTTTTGTTGAAATTATGATGCATACGAACGAAATATGGAAAAAATATTAGAGAATTTTTATGGATATGATTATTCCAGTCTTCTAATCGGCATATATTGATTAGAGATATGAAGGGCACGTTGAAAAAGCAAAGACGAGGATGACGGATAATTTAAAAACCCGAAAAACCACCATGCGTAGCCCATTCAAAATTAATAAAATTTTGAGTCCGAAAATTTTCCTCTTTTCCTTGACCTTTAATTAGCGCGGCCTGAATTTCCTAGGGATGCTGGAAAAATTATCACAAGGTCGCGCATTCATTTGCCGAGTAATCTCAAACGGAAGTCCCTTTTTTAAAGAGAGGATGGAGAGTCATTATGATCATATAATCCAGCCGTATTGCGACCCAGCAAGTCACGACTCAACATATTCTTTTATACCGTAAACGCGATGGAGTTTAAATTTTTTGGCATAAAAAACTTTGCTTAAAAATATAATGGATTCAGAAGATGCGATATTATCGATAAGTTTCGATAAGTCGTCTTTACTCATAATAATTATTTCTACGCGTGAGGTGCACTCCGGGACGGTTAAAAACGTGACGTGAAAATGACGTGACAAATATCGATTTATTACTTAAGTTATTAAAAGCAGAAGAGATATCTGCGAAATTAATAGCAGAATTAGAGCGATTATAGCCTCCAAAATTTTAGGAAAGAGAGAGAGAGAGGGAGGGGAGATAGGGGGGAGACGGAGAGTGAGCAACAGAATGAAAATTTAGGAAATGCAAGAGTGAACGGAAGGCCATACTTTTCGAAGAGAAGGGGGAAAATGTTTATCCTGGTCCTAAGTCTGCCCACTCCTCTCTGATTTTCTCTCCATTTCCCTCCTCTCTCTCTCTCCACGTCCTCTGAACGGGAAAAATGAAAATCGCTCTCACTATCCTTCTGTTCCATTAGCGCTCTACTCCGAAAATTGGCTTATCTAAAAAAAAATCCCTTTCCCTTCACTTTACAAAACAGGACACATGGATTTAAAGCTTCAGAACTTGTTTGACGCTGCTTTCGTTTTCATCGCGCCGCACGGTCAACCCCGTTTCTTCACTTGGAGTGGGAAAAAACGCATTTAACATTAATGAGCAGTTTTAATAAAACATTCCGAGTCGATTGAGATTTTACGTTGCGGAAATGTACGGTAATTCAATGGGCGATTTTATTTTATGGGACCCTAGGGGGATACAAAGAGGTCTTAGGGGATATGGTTGATCCTGATGAAGGATGTGCTTATTTCACCTCCGGAAATTACATGCGCTAAAATGGCTTATGAATTATTTTGCCTTTTTCATTGATGGCACGCCGGAAGCGGATGAAAGACGGGGGAAAATGGGTGTATTTTAACGTACATTAAACCTATATTACAGCAAGTTATGACTAGATTATCATTATTATTACTGCGACTTACTTTATATTTTCATACATAAACAGCGCAGTTACAATTTAAGTAAGAAAAATGCACACTAAATAAGACAGATACAGAATTATCAGGAATAATTGAATGGAAATATTTTAAGATACTTACGATTGATAATACTGAATATTTTGGAATAGAAGTAGTTAAAAATTGTACAAAAACTTGCATACATTCTTCTACTGTATGTCGTAGCTACATGCATAAATATAAATTATATTCCAGGCTACAGTCCCTTTTTAAATACATGTAGTTCTCACCGAATTATGCTACAAATCAGGTTATAACGAGGAAAATTTTCTGCAAAGGCAATTGAAATTTTAACTATTGTGCGATAGTTTGTCCAAAAAAAATAAAACTTTTATCGTAACTCAATCTTCTCAGATGTACGGTCCATCGTTAAATTCGTTAAATCTTGATGTAACACAGTCAGTATTTAGACATTTTTGAAACGCAAATAACATTGCTTCATAAAAAATCCGGAAGGAAAACCAAAAAGAAAACAACCGAAAATATCAAAACACCGTTATACATTTCCATTAAATACGTTTAAATGTACACTTATTCTTTATGGATTTTTATTTTAACTTAAACAATTTGAGTTGAGTTGCACTCAAGGAATGTTTTGTTATTATGGATTAGGTCTGTTTGGCTCGTGGTGTTTAGGCAGCGAAAAATAACAGCGGTTCAAGTTACATCAGACACCAAGAGAGTTCTGCCTTTCTGTTTTCGTCCAAAAGGCTGTTACATCCTTTTGCCTTCGGATATTTTCAGTCCTTTATAAATTGAAGGCCCTTTATTAAGAACTATTTTCTAGTGACATATATAGATCTATAGATTTCTATAAAGAAAAGCGTTTGTATGTATGTATGTTTTTTTATAGCTCAGCACTACTACTGCAGCACGTAGAAAGAGGAAGATAACATTTTAACCAGAATAAAAAGTTAAGGGGTGCAGTCAGGTTTTCATATCGATTTGTTTGCACTTTCTAATTTAACAAAATATTTCCTTTTTACTTTCTCCATACGTAGTAATGGGAAAGTATTGTGATCACGAAAAAAATTGACTTCGAGATTTCAACGAAAATACACGTTTTGAGGTCCCTAGAACACGTTTAGACCATTTTCGGAATGATGTCTGTGTGTGTGGGTGTGTGTGCGTATATGTGATTGTGGGCGCTCTAACTCAAAACGTACTTGCCATATCGTTACCAAACTTCATATATAACACTTTAGCATGAGCACAAAGAACTGAATAGTTTTTGGACAATAACGGTTAACCGGAAGTCGAGGTGTATTCGAAACCTGATTTGGTTTTTGCGATATTTCTCCGTTAAAACATCATTATTGTATATATTTTCCGTAGCAGTTATTGTTTAGGAATTATTTATAAATAATAGGTTTTTTCGGTTTCCGTCAAATAACTCCTTAAAAACGTCGTTATTGTTAATCTTGTGAGGACCAAAGTTGTAGAGAATTATATTTCTTCCAAGTTTTGTTTGAAACAAATTTTCGTTGAACCATTCATTTCGGAGATATTCAACTTTTTCTTAATTTCCAGTATACAGCGCCACCACCATGTAGCGGTGAATTCTGTAAACATATTCAAAATATACGTAATTTATGGCAATAAGGACGACTGTATTTTTTTACGATACGAAATAATAATTTTGCCTTAAAATGCTATTCATAATAATTTAAATATCTATTCCCCAAATATGGAGAAAGTCGTGCTGGCCACATCAGATTTTTTAAATTTTTTTGTCTTTCGTTAAATTAATTAATTTCGTTTGTTCCTTTGTCCATCCATTTCCTGTTGAATATTGTGTTCTTGCTGGTTTTGCTTACAGTTTTCGTTATCGTTACGAAACTTCGCACAGGTACACAATTTTACACTGCGGGTAACACAGGTTATATGGCGATAAAAATTTGTGGGGAGGAAGAGCTTAATACAATAACTATTTTACCATACATTTACAAGTAATTTTCGATTTTTCGCAGAGCAAGATTTTCTTCATTCATCTAAATAGATTTTCTTCCTTTCGGCTTTATAGGACGATTAAAAGTATTGAAGTTGAAGTTCAACGGAAACTTCTGCTAGTTAACTATAAAATTTTTAAGTTATAAAATTTCAACTGATCCATAATGCCAATTTTGTGTTTTCTTTCAGATGCGCTAGAATGGCATCCTCTTCTTCAAAACACCGTTTCCTAAACCATTACTTTCCGTCTGCTCTCGCAGTACTAGCTCATTTCTCAAGATGTCACACAGAATTTCTCCATCCGTCTCTCACTAAAATGGGGAGAGACTGCCTGTCTCTTTCCAAAACATTTATTCAAGTAACGGTTATCTTTTAAAAATACTTCCTCGTATTATATTCAAGTATACGTGTTAAATACTCGAAACATATTGATTATATTTTGAGTTCACTGGTTTGGAGATTAACAATGGAGCAATTTTCTCTCTGATTTTCAACAATAACGTTCACATTTTGGAATTATTATTTTCTTTTTTACGAAAATATTAGTAGAGTAGTAGTTCTGGAAAACATGATGGATGAGCCATAATCTCGATCCTCAATTTTTCGGTGTGTTATAGTGGTACAATAGTACTCAGCAATATGGGGACGTTTTGCGTCATACCAATAGCGGGACTCTCATCACTCGCAATTTACTCCTTGACTCCTCGGTAGACAATCATCGTAAATAACAGCGAGTTTATCAAAGAAAACAACATGTATGACGTTTCCGACATTTTGACAAACCTTCTGAGGTAGGAAACTTCCGGAAAGGAACAGTTCGGCACGACCGGTTCGGCGACGGGACCATTCGGCGATAGGATTATTCGGCACCGGACAGTTCGGCGCCAGCCGTGTTCCGCACGGCACAATTCCAATATAGTTAGAAGAGACTGGCGTCATGATTAAATTAAATTATAATTCATATAATTGAAATGAAATCAATTAACCTTCCTGGTCCCCCCAAGCTAGAAGCTTGTCGGGGTGTGCCAACTTAATCAATCCAATTATCCATCGATTGCTTACATACATTAAAACGATTACAATTTACCTTACATACTTATCCAGCAAATAGTTTCTATATTTCATTTTTACATTAGATATTTTCTCCAGGTTTCTTAGATCCGTAGGTAATAAATTAAATAATAATGGTACAGCAACATTCATAAAATTCCGCCCATGTAAATTATTATAAGACGGGACCAAAAAATGATAATATTAATATTGCAACAATTAAGTTCATGTCTATTCAAACGTTATTGGTTTGGTGAAATCAAATCATTGTTATATAATGTGAATGTTTTCTCTCGAAAGTAAATTTGAAAGTTAATTTTAAAAAAACAGTATTGGTTCGATGGAATCAACTCAGCTAATTGTATTAAATTAACATTAACACAATTAATTGATTGTGCAAAATCATTATGCATATCATCCGGTGATTTTTCGTCGCATAATTTTTACCGTGTACTTTTTCTACGAAAGTTAATTTAAATCTATTTTCCTTTAAATACTCGTATAGTCATTTTTATTTCTACGTAATACATTCGGTGCCTAACTTAATAGTTGCAATATTAATATTATCATGACGCCATTCTCTCCTAAATATATTGGAATTGTGCCGTGCGGAACACGGCTGGCGCCGAACTGTCCGGTGCCGAATAGTCCCATCGCCGAATAGTCCGTCGCTGAACCGGTCGTGCCGAACTGTCCTAAACCCGGAAACTTCATGGCCGTTTCCACATGGAACTTTAGTTAAGTACTGTAGTGGTGAAACCGCAGCTTATCAAATGTAAAAAAACTTACCCAAAAACATCGTTTCTGGAAGTAGTCATACTGACAGATGTTGTTTGGGATGCATACTTCGCAGGGGCATTGTAAATCGAGCGGCATGAGTTGCAGGGGTAACAAGTGTAGGTTGGGTGGCATAAAGTCAGGAGATTTTAGGAGTTAGTGTTGTGGTATACACTTAGTGCAGCGTTTTTCAAGCGGTGCTCAGCGGAGCACTGGTGTCCCGTAACCATTAGGAAGGTACTCCGCAAGATTTACATCATTTTTTATGGATTTATTTTTTTAATTAAATAACCAATATATAATGTGTGAAATTGTCTTTAATTTCATTTCGATTTTTTTATTTCATTCATTCATTTTTTTCCTAGATCGTTTTTATACTGACAAGTGTACTATGATGGACGTTCCTGAAAAGCTTGTTCTAGTTCTAAGTTAATGAATACCTCTAGGCGCGCCCCGGTCTACTAAAGGTTAAGAAACATTGCTCTAGGGGAAGCTGGGTGTAAGTTGTGTGACACAAAACTAGGGGAAGCATCTTGTATAATTATGATGGTATAGGAAGTTATCTAGCGAAATTAAAAATCTTTCAGGTGTTCGTTAGGTGGTAATTATTCCTGGAGAATACTAGAGTAGGTTGATATGTATTGGTTGCAGGGGCTCACAGGCATAGGAGGAATGTCATGGATGGTTTTAAAGACAAAGAATGAGGATTTCACCGAGGTAAATAGCGAGGATAAAGAGGACGTTCGAGGCGACATCATTTACACAGGGGATGTGAGAAAAGACAAGATTCCCAATGAACTAATTTAGGACAGTGATAAAGAATTTAGAGGCTTTATTGACGATGACGGCTAGAAGTAATTAAATGATTATTATTATATTTGGTTAATTAATGTTTTAAAGCAATGCTTTCTTAATGCAATGAGAAGTACGATTTATTGTTTAAAATGGGTTGGAAAATATCGATTATTTACCAACTGGAAATAGTTGTATGCAGTCGTTACCATATATCAGGGTTCGGCAGCCTTTCACAAGTGGCGTGCCATATTCTCGCCAATGTAAGGTCTCGCGTGCCGGTAATAAATTTTAATTCAATTAAAAGATAATTTTTTAATTATTCGATCACCACTGGTTTACTTAAAGAAAGATCACATTGTAAACGGCATGCATTTGCATCTATCGGTCTGAATTTCCGTATATTGTGTTCAATAGTCACAAGGAGAGGACACGAGATTGGAAAGCACATGAACTACGTGAGAACACAAAATTAGAATAAGCAGACTTTGATTGTGAATAATTATTCTTACTATTAAATACAAATTTAGTTCACCAAATTTCCAAAGATCTTTGATTGTATTACATACTTGTAATAAATATATTAAGTATGAATTATTTATCATCTTTCACATGCCATTCAAAATCACTTCGCGTGCCACTTTTGGAACGCGTGCCATAGGTTGACGACTTATGCCATATATAATACGCACCCTAAATTTTCGTCGATTTTTCGTGAAAAAATGCGTATTATATACGGAAAATTACGGTAGTTAATAAAAACTTTAAATCACAGTTTTTTATTTTTATTACTTCGCAAGGATCCCACTCTGCATCAGATTTTAAAGATTCGAGTTCATTATCATCTTCCCACAAGAAGTTATCTTCCTCCCATCCATGGAATTTAATATTCCGCATTTTTGAACGACTTGATCATGGTTTCTCGTTCTCGTCCCACCCACGGTGGATAAATTCGAAATGCTCTGCAAAATTTCGATTTCAATAAAAAATATTTTCTTTTTTGAAAACGGAAAATCTATTCATCAAAACCATACTTACGGCTTCCAAAATATGCAATATTTTATTGAATTTCACCATCGTAAAGATCGGTCGTGATCGCTACGTATAGTAAGCTTCGTTAACAGCTGACATCAATCGAATTATAGGAAACTTTAATTAGTTGGTCAAGCTCTCTGAGAATAAGTTTCTTACTGGTTGAAATTAAAACACCTATCACCTATGCAAAATGACGCTCAATGCTCATTTTGTTCGTCGCTTTGTATGAACCAGTACATAAGCAACGGTCATAGTAGCGAACATTTATCTCAAGCTCATACAATGTTTACTTTTCATCAGTTCATTGAATTTTGATTCAGATCGTGACGTGGACAGTCGACAACTGAGATCCTTTATCGATTGATTCAAACCCCCAGCAAATAATTTATGCTATTCTAACGCACTAAAGCGACACATACAAACCCCAATGACTGCACTTTTGATCACTTCAAACATTTCTGTACCACTTTTTCGAAATGTACGCAAAAATTTATTGCTTATCGTAGCTCAGTTCTTAAATCTGTGATAGCTAATAATGATGATGACATGAGTGTGTCAGACTTCTGCTGATTTGGTAATGCATAAAATATACATCATCCAGAAACTAGATAAATCCCAAAATTCGGTAACTTCTACGTCCCAAGGCTGCCCGTTGTTGCACTTTGTACTGCAATAAAATAGCTCAATGCATAAAAAGAAAAAATACAATACTTTCTATGCAAAACACAGGGAGGTGATCGAACTGTAGAAAACAGAAAATCACGCAATTAGCAAGAGTTTATGGTATCCTTGCGTCGCAGCTATAAAGATATCAAATATACATGCTTTCAACATATTGGTTGAAGCAACGTCGTTCCTGTCATTCCAAGAAGAACACGGTTCCCGGAAAGACAGCGATTAACTCGGAGATTCGATTTAGAGAGCGTTGGTTAAAATAAACTCCTGTAATTAAATTGGGAATATAATTGAATAAATGTTATCAAATCGGTAAAGAAAAAAGCCAGAAAATAACTACAAGTAAACGGACGACATTAACAATTTCGAACAAATTCGTTATAAATGGCGTATTTATAATCCAATACATAAACCTAGATGCGTACATTCCTCGCGACGGCTGAAGACAAAAAAATCGTGGCAGGATCAATCCTAAAAGTTTTCCCTCGAAAGACATTAATTCAGGATTCCCTTTTGATCGTTTTTATCCATTGTTGCGATAAACGAGGGAAGCATTTACCGCATTAAAATACGATGTATACAGAGACGTGAAATCATTTGTTGGCCGTTTTGAGCAGCCTCTGAGCGTCGCCATGGTATATATCCTTTAAGAGAGCGTCCCTTTGATGGTGCGACCATGAATGATTGAGCGAGTTTTGCCGTGGGCTCTTTCGCTATCCGGAGAGATTAAAAGAGAGTAGACGACGGGCTGTTGCGTGGAACTCGGGCAGGTGGCGTGTCGATGGAAACGGCCAAATTGTTTTTGTTTGTTATGGATGTGGAGTGGAATGACGTCCTCGTTCCGCTTATCCGTGTGGATATAATAATAAAACGAAACTTTTGAGTAAATACGTGCAGATCTTCGAACCCAAAACGTTGGACGGAATTTTAATTGCCAAAGAGGAATTCATGTTTTATTATCTACTAGCGATAATTTATCCGGCGTTGCCCGGGATTCAGAACAGTGTAAAAATGACCTAATTAAAAAAAACGAAAATCTATATTAATTTATTTTTATTACGTTCGCAGTAATTAATTTTTGAAACATTATAATATTTATCCGTATAGAGCTTCAGGATATACAATATTGATCGGGTTTTCATTTGGGGCCAAAACTAACTTATGGAGAGAGTTTAAAAAACGACAGCAAGAAAATGAATTTTTATTCTTTTAAGCGTCCAATTCCCAATATCTAAGTCAGTGATTCTAAGTAATATGATGCACTCGTTCCGGATGCGAAGTTTCAGTATTACCGTTTATTTCATTTTTTTGACCCCTCCCCACTTCCAAGCTAAAAATTAAAATATATACCCTCAGGTTTCCCTAAGTACACATGCCAAGTTTCAGCTTTCTAGATTTATTGGTTTTGGAGTTACAACGTTAACACACAAACAAACTAACACACATTTTCTTTTATTTATATGATAAATCAAAATGTACAACTTTATCTGCGTAAATGTAGCTACGAAGAGAAAGGAACTATGTCACTTTCTATATTTAAAAAAAATAACGTACGTCCTTATTCTCATCTAATTCTAAATTTATGCGTGAACATATTTGCGTTAGTAAACATTACAGATCATATAAATAAAATAGAATGTGTGTGTGTATGTGTGTTAACACTCCAAAACCAATAAACCTAGAAAACTGAAACTTGGCATACATACTAAGAGTACCCTGAGGATGTGCACCTCTGGCTTTTTTTTTAATTTTTGACTTGGAACAGCACCAGGAGACGAATAATTTTTCCATAAGTTTACACAGGATTTTCGATTTTTCAGAGTGCAAGGTTTTCTTCCTTCGTTCATCAAAATACGTAAATACGGACCGATTTTCTTTATTTTTGCTTTATTCGACGGCTAAAACTCTATAATATCTTATTATTGCAATGTTTAAATGTTACACGGTCGAAGTTTTCAGAAATACGCATTCTTTTCGAAATGTTGCTGATTTTTCGTACTCATTCCGGGCGTTACCAAGGCGACCATCATTGTTGTCTCCGATTCAATTAGTGCCAATTAAAATTCTAATTGACGAAAGAAAAGCTTTATTCGCTTCGAACTTTTGTTTAAGCATCGTAATTAATGACGCATAGCAACATAAATATTTAAAGATAATTATACTGTTGACTGCGTCTGGGAAGCGTTTCTAACACTTTAATCAAGGCATTTCATCATTTGTTTGCTGGAATCTTACCTTTTTGTAAGTAAAACTATTATATTATACATCTGTAATGTTTACTAACGCAAATAGGTTCACGCATAAATTTAGAATTAGATGAGAATAAGGACGTACGTTATTTTTTTTAAATATAGAAAGTGACATAGTTCCTTTCTCTTCGTAGCTACATTTACGCAGATAAAGTTGTACATTTTGATTTATCATATAAATAAAAGAAAATGTGTGTTAGTTTGTTTGTGTGTTAACGTTGTAACTCCAAAACCAATAAATCTAGAAAGCTGAAACTTGGCATGTGTACTTAGGGAAACCTGAGGGTATATATTTTAATTTTTGGCTTGGAAGTGGGGAGGGGTCAAAAAAATTAAATAAACGGTAATAAAAACTTAAGTACTGAAACTTCGCATCCGGAACGAGTGCATCATATTTTTCATTTGCATTCTAAAATTACTCAGAATCACTGACTTAGATATTGGGAATTGGACGCTAAAAAGAATAAAAATTCATTTTCTTGCTGTCGTTTTTTAAACTCTCTCCATAAGTTAGTTTTGGCCCCAAATGAAAACCCGATCAATATTGTATATCCTGAAGCTCTATACGGATAAATATTATAATGTTTCAAAAATTAATTACTGTGAACATAATAAAATAAATTAATATAGATTTTCGTTTTTTTTAATTAGGTCATTTTTACACTGTTCTGAATCCCGGGCAACGCCGGGTAAACTATCGCTAGATTCCAGCATAAAATGATGAAATGTCTTGATTAAACCGTTAGAAACGCTTCCCAGACGCAGTCAACAGTATAATTATCTTTAAATATTTATGTTGCTATGCGTCATTAATTACGATGCTTAAACAAAAGTTCGAAGCGAATAAAGCTTTTCTTTCGTCAATTAGAATTTTAATTGGCACTAATTGAATCGGAGACAACAATGATGGTCGCCTTGGTAACGCCCGGAATGAGTACGAAAAATCAGCAACATTTCGAAAAGAATGCGTATTTCTGAAAACTTCGACCGTGTAACATTTAAACATTGCAATAATAAGATATTATAGAGTTTTAGCCGTCGAATAAAGCAAAAATAACGAAAATCGGTCCATATTTACGTATTTTGATGAACGAAGGAAGAAAACCTTGCACTCTGAAAAATCGAAAATCCTGTGTAAACTTATGGAAAAATTATTCGTTTCCTGGTGCTGTTCCAAGTTCCAGAGGTGCACATCCTCAGGGTGCTCTTAGTATGTTTGCCAAGTTTCAGCTTCCTAGGTTTATTGGTTTTGGAGTTACAGCGTTAATATGTACTCTTTTAGCATTTCCAATGAATAACGTTTTTCTACGTGATAATTTATCGTTATTAGGTTAATATACGTATATTAATTTATTTATGACTAATACACAAACAGGATTTAAAGGGCTTCGTGGAGTATATCAACCATAACAAAGACAACGACATAAGACAATGCCTTCGGCGGGATTCGAACCAGCGGAGCAAGACATATATAAAGGAAGACCGGGGAAAGAAAATGATAGATTATCGTTAATTTGATTAAAAAAGTATCTTAATATTTTTTAGTTTTATCAAAAGAGAAAATAATGGAATATACACTGTGCGGTTTCATAGAAAAAGCCAATGAAATTTTGATGAAAACATTCTGTGCAGTTTGAAAAAATCTTATACCGGGGAACGCCACGACAAATATTTTCACACAAAAAATACGGTTTGTGACACGTGTGACCCGAAATCCAAAAAGCTGAAAACACCCGACGTTGACGAATTCGTCTTAATAACTCCACAGATGCGACGCTATTTGCAAATTACGAGCGCCGAGGAAGACGAGCGGACAATAGAAAAATCCGACGTCGCATTCTTCAAAAGAATAAGTCCTCCGCAAACAAAAAAAAAAGAAAATTTCTCACTCATCCCTTCTCGTGGCAATCGATTAAAAAAAAAAAAGAAATGACGGGGCCGAAATGAACGAAAGCTTCACTTGGCGCGGGCGAAATCGGAAATGATTCGGATTTTGCAAATCGTTCTTCGTCTGAACCCTCTTTCTTCTCTCCGTCGTCTCGCGAGAGAAAGAAAAAAAGAACGTTCGGATAAAAAAATAATAAAAGAAGAGGAATCCCGGGAAATATCTAGACCGGAATTTATCTTCACAGGAAAGGTCTCTAGAGAGAGAGAGAGGGAGAAATCCGATGAGCAGAGCGCTGTTCATTAGGCGTGAAATCCAAACGTCGGCAGATGGAAGAATTTAGTCGGTTACACATCTCTTTAACGAAAAAAAAAAAACACGAGAGAATAGGCCGGCGCATTAGATGGGCTGCGATCGCACAATGCCGAATTTTCTACCTTAATTCTCTCCGTCGCGCGAAAGAGAGAGAGAGAGAGAGAGAGAGAGAGAGGAGAGAGGAAGGAGTAGTGGAGGGAGAGGATTAAAAAAAAGGAAACCGAACCGTTTTCGTCCCATCGATTTTATCCTCCCGCACACACCCACACGCACCTGGCGACTCCACCTACGCCCCACGATAGTTACCCTTTCCACCTTCGATATTTTTGCGGTTCCGTCCGCTGTATCCAAAATGAGATAAGTCCTCCGTCACGTGGCACACGATAAGGGATGTGAATAAGTAATAGTAGAATTTTTTTTTATTTTCTCTCTCTCTACCCCTCCTCTCTCTCTCTCTGTCTCTTTTATTTTTATACGTTATATATGCCCTCATCGTGCGCGTTTCTTCCTCTCTATCTCTTTCCACCCCGCAACCACACCAACCCAACCCGCGCCCTTCTTTTGTTTTTATGAAAACTTCGGCTTATTTTTCCTGGACGACCCCTATCCGGCGCGAGCTCGCACGCGCGCGGGTACACACACGCATGCACGCACACATACACGGACACAGACGGGGACAAAAAAAAAATATCTCGCGTCGGAAAAATAAGCTATTTTTACCTCTCTTTTTTTTCCCCGCCGAAAATAAAACTCGCGATAAAATGAAAACAAAAAATGAAAGCTCGCTCACGCCACGTGGTACGGATCCTCGTCCGAAAACTGTCAACCATTTTGAAGCGGAGAGAGAAATAAAAAAATGAAAGGCGGGAGAGCGCCAGAATAATAGGATAACTGGGGATTTTTCAGCAGGCCGCATTCTCCGCTCTATTTTCTCCTCATCCTCCGTTTCTCTATATACTCTTTCATTTTTTTCACATCTCTCTCTCTCTCTCGACGTGTGTATTTTTCCGCCAAGGCCGCATAACTTCATTCGATTTGGTACACGCGCGCATTTGTGAAAATTCACGTATATACCTGCGCGTGCCCCTAGTACAGTGACGGCGAACCTTCTGTTGTCCGCGTGCCAATATTACTAAAACTGCCAAATCTTTTCCGCCTCGCGTGCCGCAAAAAGTCCTTGATTTTTTTTGCACGCCAACTAATCTAAATTCGTGATCGTGACATAAGACTGTAACCGTAAAACTAACGTTTACTAAATAACACAAATTTTTTTCGGCGTTAGATCAGTACGATAAACGCTTCGATTGGTTTTCGCCTTTCGTTGGCGTGCCAACCAAAATCGTCTTGCGTGCCACTTATGGCACGCGTGCCATACGTTCGCCATCACTGCCCTAGTAGATAGGTCTACGGTGGAAATGAGTATAACAAATAGGAGAGAAGAGACAGTTGGTCGAATCGTCACAAAGGATTTTTTTATCATGGTTCCGACCGACGACGGTGATAAATTTAACAACTCGAATTAAACGGATTTTTTTTTGGAGGAAGGTAGTGAGATAAAGAAAGGGTTTTCTAGGAAATGCGTTATTTTTTTTTCTAAACCGCTGTGTAGGAGCGAAAATTATTCGGCCTACAAACGCTGTCCGATTTTTTCGCATTTTATTTAAATCGTCAAAGATCGCTCATTTTTTTCCCCGAGAGAAGACAATCCCGTTACTTTTGAATTTAAGTCAAACCTTATCGGACGCGGTGAAATGGCTCCAGTTTTTATGGAACGATCTGATTAGAAAGAATTCTTCCGCGTAAAACTAAAAGACGCACGATTAATTTTTATTGGCTTCCGTACGAAACCCGTAGGTATAGTTAAACTTTTGGCGCTCCTCCGAAATTTAGAAGGAAATCTGCAAGAAATGGTCCACTTTATGAAAATTACATGGATTTTTAAATTTGATAATTCATCTTCGATAAGGATTCATATAGATATAAAAGATAGGGACATTTAATGCGCGTGTTATGATTTTTATAATGTTCTTGAGGAATTGAAGTTTAGATGTAAAGAGGGAAAAGATAAAATACGGATATAAGAGGATTAATATTGTTGAGAAGATTTAAAAAAATGACTATGGAATGAAGTTGTAAAGAGACTTATAAAACTGGAATATCTGACAGAATTTAATTGGCGATGTCCATATTACATCAACGTCTGATCAAAGGAAAACAAAAATACATTTATCCTTCGCTTAATTTCATCAGTCTCCGAATAAAGTTCATTTTAGAAGAAAAAACTTCCAGCTGGATGAGTATATAATGCATTAAATGATCTAAACCAGTGGTCCGCAACCTGGTGCTCGCGAGCACCGCGGTGCTATTTAGTAGTCTTACCGTGCACCTCTACGATGCTAAAAACCATCTTCCTTAGCACCATTAATGTAATTTGTTCGATTGTATTCTTGCTAAACGTACGAAAGAAGATTTTTATTCAATTTACGTTCGTTTGATTTTATTTATGATCATTTCTACTTTAACAAAAGTATAGTGGTGATCGCTGGGTGCTCCATAATGTAACCTGGTGCTCGCCGCATTGAAAAGGTTGCGGACCCCTGATCTAAACGGACGATTTTGTAAACTAGAAAATGGGAAAGTGCATTTCTAAGTATTAGCAGATCATATTTGAAGGGCAGCGAATAATTTTTAAAAAATCAAATATTTCGACACTTCCGCTAATTTAAACAAGAACTACGATATATATGTTAAAAGTTCTGATTTTTAGATTCAACGCTTTTCAAGCATTTTAACAGACAGAATTATTACAATAACAATTTCTACGCAACAGATAATTCAAATGAAATTGCCTCGTCGCAATTTCGCAGGACGATATAAAAATAGTGGTAAACGAATATGAGCGATTCAGATGTGTAGGTTTGGCAACTGCCGTTTTTTCCACGAATGAGCACAAACGATTTCAAAGCGTAGAGCTACTTATTTACTTCTATTTTTCATGATTTGAGGGAGTTCTACGACAACGAAATATAGTTAATCGGTGCATGCACGACGAAAAGCGTGCACGTTAGAGGTCTCTATTACCCAATAGCATAGTACACTCCATTTGGATGATAAAATTAGACGGTTATTTGATGCTACACGATTAAGAGAGTTTATCGAAAAGAACAATAACATTCCATTACCATTATATACAACTCATGCGAAAGCCTCTGGTCCAAAAAACCGGACGCGACAGCCCTAAAAAAAAACAGAAACTTAACTCTCCCGGCGCATAAATAAATCGCCAACTCCACCAACATCAGATACGATATTACTGAACTCTCGATTAAAAAAAACTAATGACACGCCCGAAAATTTACCAAAATAAAAAAAAAGCTGACTGCAGTGTCGGGATGAGATTGGGAATTGCAATCTCGAATCTAGTAACTACCGAGCCTTTCGCCCATTTCACTTATTCATTCAATTAGACCGAAAAATTCCTACGTAACTGAGAAATCTATTAAGGGAGACATTTGGAGAATCTGAGCGGAGGAACCGGATAAAGGAAAAGGGTAAACGGGAAGAAAAGGAAGAATGGAGAAGAGCGAAAGACAGGAAAAGAAAATTTAAAATGTCTTGAGGGGATAGCGAGAGTAAGCGAAAGAAGGATAGATAGTAATAAGAAGATAGACAGATAAGCGTTTATCTATCTATCTATATGAATAAGAAGACGGGGGGAAGAAAAGCAGAGATGGCGTCGAATGAGAGAATGGGAAGATGTCTCCCTCTGGGTGGGACTTACAATTAGATAGGGGGAAAGGGGGGTGGGAGAGGGTGCATGGGATTTGGAATCTCTCTCTCTCTCTGCTACATATCTGGTCAATCAACCGGAGTTGATTTGGGTGATACCCTTACCCTCGTTTTATCGATTCCCTCGCCTGAGTATGTTTTCCGTAAACTGCTCTTTCCGCTTCTTCGTTTACGCCCCCGATACGACCCCGTAAGGGAGGGAACTACTTACCGAGAAACGGGGAGACTACAGCGTAAAAGAAGGATGTCACATACATTATAAAGGGAAGAAAGCGACACAGCAGAGGTTTATGCTTTTTCCGGCCTTGAAGGAAGCGATATTTTTGATAGATCTTGTAAAACAGAGATTATTTTATACCTACGACGTTACAAGTACAACCCTGAAAATAGGACGACGCGTGTATTTGGAAGAGCAGGAGAGAACAGATGGACAACATAAATTAAAAAAAGAAGAGGAAGGCAAACTGGATCGGGAATTTGTTTTGAAGAGGCTCCATGATTAAACATTTTAATTGAAGGAAAAAGAGCGAAAGTAAGGAGTTACCAAGAATCGATGAAGGTTACGGAGGGTGTGGATAACCCGGTTTAACGCGTAATCACGTACCTGCGTGTGGTAAAATTATAAATGATGAAGGGAAGAGTTTCAACAAAGTAGGAGAAAAATCTAGCTTAATTGGGAATCGAACAAGGGTATTCCTCTCTCCGGGCGAGTATGCCGGAAAATTACCGAGGTACACTAATCCTCCTGCTTCAGAACATATAAGTTTGCCTCGGTAGTTCGTTGGTAGAATATCCGCCTGGAAAAAGGAAGACCTGGGTTCGGTTCCCAGTAGAGGAAAGATATTTCTCCTGCTCACCGGAAACTCATATTCCGATATATGCATGCACATAATTCAATACCAGCTCCTACTTTATGTTTAAATGATAATAATGACAAATAAATAAAACACCGATCTGTGTTTGGCGTATTGTCTGCTGGGAACTCGAGGAAGTTTAATGAGCATCATCTGTAGCTATGAATGGAGTGAAACGTGAACATTGTTTCACTGTGAATAATAGTGGTCGATGTGAGATGTTTTAGAATTCACTCGGCTTGACGATTCACATATTTTGGGTGGGTCTTTCTCTATTTAAAAACGGTTGAGGTTTTATTTCTACATTTGATGAAAGAAGTGTATTATATTTTTAAATGCATTTTAAATATATTATAATCAAGATGAAAAGGGAAAAAGTATAGATTTTAGTTTTATTGGCAAAAAATTCTTTAATGTTTACAATTAGATCAAATATAGTATGGAATGCACAAAAATTCGATTGTGCCAGGTCTTTAAAAACGTGAGAAACTTGATGGTCACACAAAATCTTCGCAATGATGCCGGTGTGGAGCAGAAAACAGAAGGAAATGGAAATTATTCCCCAGAGTCGAATCCAGGTCTTTGACATCGAGTTTTGTTATTATATCATAAGGCTATCCTGAAAATTTCAACAAATTCGCAGCAGTCGTCTGCGAGATATTAAGCTTCAAAAAGCATTACTGACAAAGTGATATAGTTTAGATTTTTTCGATAATTTACTAAAATACATACGTAGCAAAATAAGACAGTAATTAAAAACAATTTCACCGTCATTTTCAGTGAAGTTATTACACAAAATAGTGAAATGAAAAGGATATTTTTGAATTATATTACAAAAGAAAAGCATGGCCTAAGATATGTCTTAAAAAATCTCAGCGTATAAAAGACATTTTTTTAAAAACAGGATCATAGGTTATGATTCAATCAAAGATAAACAACATGAAAGCCCCCTGACGCAGGAAAAAATCCTATTTCCCTCCTTCATTGGCGATCACAGAGAACGACAATCTTTCGAGTTTATAGGAGAGAAAAGTCAAAACAAACAAGCGCGTAAAATCCTACATTATATTACCACGACCTTCCGAAGGACAGAAATAAGGGCGGCTTAAAGTAAGAAAACAAACGATAGAAGAAATTTACAGCGCTGCGTCGGCGTCAAAACACATCTAGAATCCCCGCTCGCGTTTGTTAGGCGCGTTTCGCCTCCAGCGTGAGCGCCTATTGTCGTCGGTCTGTCTGTCCGTCCGTCCGCAGGTTCGTTCTCGGCTTCTACCGAACGGATTTTCATCAAATTTGATATTAAGGACTTAACTATCAAAAATAATATGAAAATCGCAAAAATGAATAACGTACGCCAATCAGGGGTACCACTTTACTAGTGGCAAAAAATGAACTTTCCGTCATATCTCGTAAAATATTGCTCATATCAAAATATTTTTCAAATAAAACTTGCAGAACTAGTAAAGAAGAGTATTTCTTTTCCTATACATTTTTATCGTAGGATAACCGTTATCCAGAAAATTCGAGTTGAACAGAAATTCTCTTGCATGGTTACTTCTTAATTGTTGTTAACATAAACAATCTCACAAACAAACGTTTAATTTACTTACGTGTGCATGAAGTATTATTAAATAAAAAGAAAATGGATTATTAATGATGAAGAAAAGAACTTTAAAACGCTATTTCCCTTACGTACAGGTATCTCATTTCTTTCTAATACTTCAATGCAAGAAACGCGCCCATTCTGTGATACGCTGTACACTTTACTAACTTGTTTTTCACCGGTCCTCGTCTCTCACGATGCCCGAAGGAACATATGCCGTGAAAAAAAAAATAGGACGATGCGAATAAATCCCGACGACGCGACGAAATTCGGACGATCCTCGAAATCTCGACCACGCCCCTACCCGCCGCTCAATCGGCGTGGGCGGGAACCCGCTCGAAAAAAAAATGGCGAACTTTCCCACCAAATATGACCCATCTTTCCCCGCAATTCCGCGGGGCTTAATGCTCTTCCCTCCCGGTCGGAGAACAGAAGGAAAAAATAAAAAAAAAGGCGTTCGGATTTTTTTTACGACCGCGATATCACTCCACATACAAGGGGATTTCAATTTATGTTCGAAACTATCATTTGAGCCAATAGCTCCTCGCGTTTTCCCACTATTCAGCACTCTATCCTCGCAGTGCGCGGTCGTGCCTTTATTCTCCTTTTGCACTCTTCTTCCTTTCTTTCTCTCTCCCTGCGCATATCATGTTCCCTCCGTTTCTCCTTCCTTCCCATGCACTCTATTCCGTAAGAAAAATATATCTTATCTTCACCAGATCTCTTGTTCTTCTCCCCCTCCATCCCTCCCGGCCCTGTCAAAACCCCAAACCTTCCCTCCCTCCCTCCCTCCACCTCCCTTCTCCACTCCCTCTTATAAACCCGCATACCACGCGTTCTAAATCCTCTCTTTCATCCTCGCATGCCTATCTTATCCCTCTAGCCTTCTTTATAACTCCACTTCCCTTCTCCCTCAAATCCGCACGCTCCAACCCCGTCCAATGTCTCGTTTTCCTCTTCCTCATCGCTTCCTCCTCCACCTTTATCTCTCCCTCTCTTTATTCCTATCTTTCCCTATTATTATTATACATCCCACTTCTTTTCCCTCTATCCTTTCTTCTTTACTATCTCTTCCCTCTAATCATTTCTCTCTCCCTCTCTATCCTTCGAACGTTCCTTCTCTATCCCTTTATAACTCACTTCCCTTTCCTCTCTTCTAACCTCTCTTCCTTTCTCGCATTCCACTCCTCTCTCCCTTCCTATCATCTTTCTTCTTCTATTTCCCTTTATATTCCTCTCTCTCTTCCCTGTCCTCTCTCTTTCTTTCTCATCTCCCGTTCTCTCCTTCTTCCGGTCCCTTATGGCTGTATCACTATCGTATCTCTTATTCCATGATAGTTTCCCCAGCCTACTTTCTCCATGCTCTATTCCGTATCACACATATCCATCTACCTCCTCTCTCTCACTCTATCCAAACACATCCCCTTTCCTTATTCCCGCTCCACGAATCCCACTTCGTCACGAGCCTCCCTCTCCCACGCTCTCTACCATCGACGAGACTTTTTTTTCTTCTGGGAAAGAGCGATTCGATACACTTCTGGCGAAAGATGCGTCGCGGAATAGGATGATCGTGGCGATATGCTCCCAAAGTTACCGGATAAAATAAAACGAAATGCGGGATCGTCCTTCAAAAATTGACGGAAGCATTCCAGCATTGCGTAAATTCTATTTCAAGAATATGAGCGCCTAAAACTTCAGGATACTTATTTGGAAACACCGACTAAAGGAGGTTCAACGACTAGTCGGTTTATTTTTCTGTACTGGAGACGTTATAATTTCGTTTAAGTAATATATTTCGTACGAACACTCGTATTTAAATATTTCAGATTCCAAGATCGGAAGCGTTGCGAAGATTTTATAAGAAAAAGGGCGCGAAGTTAATATATTCAAATATTCATATGTAGCATTTTTCGGTTATGGTATATTTTCGAGAAAATCTAATTTATTTCGGAATAGTAAAAAAATTCCTTATCAAGTCGG
This sequence comes from Uropetala carovei, assembly GCA_036926305.1. NCBI lineage: Eukaryota > Metazoa > Arthropoda > Insecta > Odonata > Petaluridae > Uropetala > Uropetala carovei. Next base: position 2,522,368 of record JAXCHB010000213.1, read on the forward strand.
ATAAGCACAAGGTGAATAATTATAACCATATTTTATAACTAATGCCCTGTCAATAAAAGATATTTCACGTGAAAAGTGACTATCTTTTCGTGATAGGATAAAAGTGTTCTTCTGTAGAGTAAAAGTGACAATGAAAAAACTGGAAATAATTACAAAGCCTGTTCTCGCAATTAATAATCTTTTATGATATTACAGCACCTTCAAATGACATGGAAGTTACTTTAAACCAAAATTGAAAGCGTAAAAAATTTTAATGGAAATACTGAGAGACAAACTTCAACTGCATTTATGCCGAATTTTTAAGAAGCGCCAATCTAAATAATTACTTCGAAACATTACTTTAAAAAATCATAATTTTCGACATGATCTAATTTTCCTCTGGTTTGTGAATATAACACTCGCCCGCCTTTTCGATTCCGGCGACTTATGAAATAGTTCACGTTAAAGGGTTATCCTGTCACATATCTTTTCCACACTTATCCTACTTGTGTAACCTTCATCCTTGCTCGACCGTCTTTATTCGGATCTTATAGCATTTCTCCGACCCGACATACTCCCCTTAAAACCCCAAACTTTCCTTCCTCCCTCTCTCCTAACCTTTTTTTCGACCTCTTCCTCGCCCAACAAACTCCTATCCCTCTCTTCCCCTCCAATCCAATCCCGTTCTCTCTTTACGCAAGTCCCCCTGCATCATGTCCGCCCTCCTTCCCTGCCCTCCCCCCCTCTCCCCCACTTCTCCTCCCCCTCCACCTCACCCTCCCCTCCGAGCAAAATCCCTCCTCCTCTTTCCTCCGCGATTCCCAATTCTCCGAAGAAATTGGAACCGATTCCAAGGTCTCGACCTCATCTCTTACGATCGAGAGGTATCCTTCCCTCTCTCTTCCCATACTCCTCCTACCGCCAGACCCCTCCTGCATGCATACTCTTCCTCCCTCCCTAACTCCGGAGAGAGAGAGACAGTATTTACCTTCCCTCCTATCTCTCTCTCTCCATTCCTCCTACTCCTCCCTAAATCCCTCCTTCCCTCTCCCTTCTTTAACCCCTCTTCTCTCTCCATTACTATCATCAAACCGCCTCGATATCTTCCCCGAAGAGAAATAAGAAGGATTCACTCACCACGGAGCATCTACCCATTCACTTCTCCTTCTCCGTCTCTTTACTCGATCCTCCTGCCTACTAGGGATCCTACTCTCGCGGAGGAAGATAGAAAAAACACGAGGATAATGTGCATTATAGATTCCGTCTCGCATTGCTCCCAAGGAAGAGAAGGGAAAAAAACACTCCGAAAACCGAAATATAACGCGATATTCGAGATGGAACGATAGAGAACACACACACACACATACATACATATATATATATATATATATATATAATAAGGCGATGAGCACAGCGTCTGCGTCTGTCCCGAAATAAAAAAAAACGACGTCTGAAGGTGTTGTGACCGTCGAGGTGGAAATTTAAAAAAAAATCGTTCGGTTGCTGTTTTTATTTCCCTCCCGAGGGATGAGGGTTTGAAATAGAATCGACGTCGCTTGAGAAGGAAAGTGAAAGACATGGCGGATGAAAATCCATCACCCCAGGAATTGTTGAGGGAGGTAAATGAAATTCAGGAAGGAGATTCGCTTATCCGTATTGGATTATTCGAAAACGTTACTTTATCCGGGAGGTCAACAAGCAATAACGGAGCGATCATGCGATGGATGCAGTTTTTCTCCGATAACATTTAATTAAAATCCAAAAGCAACTGGAAAATGTTGAACATTTTTAGGTAAACCGGTCTTCTTCAGCTAAATTTATACGAATATCGCGGTAACAGCACCAAGCAAATAACTCCTAGTTAATGCATAAGCACAAGTGTATAGTTACACAAGCACACATAGCTATCATCATCTCTAGTGTCGGTCATTGCCGATTAAAGAATGGCGGGGTAGTTTCCTGTTACCTTCCACACCGAACACACAAAGAAGGGTGGAGAGGAAGCAAACCCAGTGCCGGTGTGGCAGGTAAGGTGTACTCTAGTCAAGACAGACTCTAGAGTACGCCTTACCTAGGTACCACGTACTATAGAGTACATCGTACCTGGCGGTAGCGTGTACTCTAGAGTTCGGCATGCCTAAACACAAGCCCAGGCATAGCGTACTCTGGCAGGTGATTTGGACTCCACGCTACCTGAGATCCTTGGTGGGTAAGATGTACTCTATGTTTAAATAAATTTTTAATTGTCATATATTGATGTACAAATCATACCATACATGTTGACTGCCAATTTACAATTACTTATTGACAATTTCGTCAGTATATTTATGGAAAATCACAGCATAGACCCTGAAGCATTTTCTTACTAACATTTTGGATTCAAATGAAATTGGATGATTGAATGATTAGAACAGCACTGATTGGAATTGCTCAACTGATACTTAATTCGATTAAATGTTACTTTTAAAATATGGTAAGAAAAATACTTTCATTCCAAACATATTGGCTAAATCATTCAATCAAATTTAAATGACTTTTAAATTCTCTGGTATATAAATGATGATATATGGAAGATTCAACGCTATCAACTCACCGCCGGAAAATGAACCATCAGCAATTCACCGCCGCGAAAAATTCACCTCCGAGTGAATCTAATAGAATTTTATGGATTATCTATAGCATATATGGTCGATTCTTACGTATAGGATACAGGAGGACATCAATGTTTTGGTACTTCTAGATGTGCTAGAAATCTGAAAGCGATGGCCGAAACAGGGGATGACTAATAGCAACGTTCAGATTTAAAAGTCCATAAAAAACCCAACGGTACTTATGAAAAGGGAAAAAACTTAATCCTTAAACTTTTTTACTTTCACCTAAAGATTTTAGTTTAATTTATAAATAGCAATTATACCCGGTGTAACTCGTGTTCTTAAATCAATGCAAAAAATCGGTACAACATATGTTCCGACGGTGACTCGTTGTGGTAAATGCAAGTGGACTGTATAATTTAATAAGGCTAAACATAGGTGGAACAATCTCCATATTTATATTTATTCGACACAATTAAGGGGTGAAAAACAGACTTTAAAAAAAACACTTGAAATGAATCCTTGTTAGCACTGTGTATCTAAGCACGGTGATAGTGTTTGAATTGCACTGTTTAAGAGGATAAACACTACCATTACACTTGGCGTGCGGAGCTCACCGAAAACACATCTCGTCGTGAGAGCGATCATGTATGAACTCGCCTCCGTCCCGAAGGCAACCAACAGCGTTGCCTTCCCTTTCACTACAAAGTAACTCACATACAACTTAACTCACATGCATGCAACTCACAACATACATAGTACAAACTTTCTCATATTAGTTATCTTTAGAAAATGAAAATCGTATCAGCCTGTTTTTAGAAAATCCAATTTTTGTTAAAGTTGCTCAAGAATAAACTAGCCTTATATTCATTCATTGAGAAAAATGAAATATGTAGTATTATTGCAGACGTATACTAAAGTAACTGAACAAAATTTTATCAAAATCGTTCTAGCCGTTTTTGAGAAAATCAAATTATTGTTCAAGTTGCCTAGAAGAAACTAGCCTTATATTCATTTTTTGAGAAATATTAACTATTTGGTATTATTGAAAAATTGCGAAAACCACTTTTTCGGACTCAGCTACACCTAAAACGTATATTTCCGTCAAAATCTCGAGGTCGAATTATTTCGCGATAACAATACTTGCTCAATATACTTCGTATACGAGAAAATAAAAACAGACATATTTGGTCGTTAACTTTCCTTGATCCAATTAGCTAGGGACCATTTTATAATTGAAGCAATGTATCGTATTATTTCTGGGATTCGGTATCCATGTCATTATATTTATACTAGTATATGGCCCATTAGAAATGAAGGGAATAAAGAAATTTCAAAATTATGTTATCATACCGAAATTTCCAAAGTGAAACAAATATATCTTAAACTTAAAATAGTTGCGTATATTCTTCTACAAAGAGAATGAATGTACAGTGAACCATCGGTATATATGACCTCGATAGAACGGACTTCGGATATAACGGATAGATTTTCCAACTGCTACTTTCTCCGAAATTTCCACCGGGGTCGGGAAAAATCTAAATTTTCAAAAAAGTATCCCAAGTTCGATTCCTTGGAATAATTCCGTTTCAAATAAAATATACTTATGCGAAAATCAACTTTCATTTCGCAACTCCGAAATTCAACAATTTTCGAGCGATTTAGAATTAAATGCGAAGTCCTTTCACATGCATAAAAAACTTTACTCATTTCTTCGTAGGATGGTATACACTTCGCGTAGATAGCTTAATTCTTAATTCTGTCACCTTCAAAAAAGCTAATAAAAAGTCCTGCACTGTGAATTCGAGGCATTCACATGATATTCAAGTGGAAAACAAAAATAATTATTTCAACCTTTAACCCAGCATATTTCGGTGTGAAAAATAGCGCATTCGACTAGTTTAAGCAGCAGGATAATTTATGCAAAACTCTAGGTTATCGCGAAGTATGACTTTATACGGAACAAACACACACTTCAAAATATTTATGTAAAGATATGTAAAAACATTGATTTAAAGTGATAGAGTCCATGTTACCTGGCAGAGTACGTTTTACCTGGCGTATTGTTTCGGCACGGTGGACTCTAAGAGTCCACCCTGCCTGCAGGTACCGTGGACTCTAGAGTACAATATGCCGGTAGAGTCCACCTTACCTCCTACACCAAGGGAACGAAGTGCTCAATGTCCCTTTCAAAGGAAGGAGAGCTGACTTGCGCGTTCTCCTCGAACAACACAAAAAGCGGATTCGAACCCGGTGCCAATGCGTAGAAATCCAGCATAAAACGAGGTATTCCGACTTCAAGATATAAAATAAACCACCGTGTGATCATAAGCTCAGATTGAATTAATTAGGAAAGCGCCCCTATTTTATAAAATTAAATATTTTCTCTGTTTTTAGATTGAGCAGCAACGTCACGGATTCAAACCTGACACAAAGATGTATCCGCTGAAATAAGATTTAAAAAAATGCCTCTAAAACCATATCAAATGCAAGAAATAGTTTCTCCTAAAACAACAAAAACTCCTGAGAGCTTTATTTACCAAGTTTGAAAGCATCCGGGAGAAGGAATATTTAAGAAAATATAAAGGAGGGAAATAAGCGACTTTCGAAGTAGGTATTAAAAAAAAAGAAAAAACGCGAGATCAACTTTTCCGAGTCAAAAAACTATAATTCGCCACCAAAAAGAAGCCCGCGTTAAATCAAAGTGTTTCAAGTGGAGATGGACGCCAGAGGCACCTTCTATTATTATCACTTCATTTTTAAGGGGTTAACGACGCGAGAATATCATAGAGATAGTTGAAATTCTATACCGAAACAACGAAAAACTTTTAAAAATAGGGAATTACGCCTGAACCTAAATTCCAACGAGACGAGGCAGTAAATACAAAAGCGCCGTTTAAATAATCTCCATGGAGAAATAACGAGATGGGCAAAAAAATATTTTCGATCAAAACCTGTTACTGCTCTCTTTCTCCATCAAGTCGTCTACCAGCTGAAACCTTTTCCAACGTCTTTCTCTTTTTCCATCCAGTTTTCCTTCTAGAACTTCTTTAATCATGCTCTTTCTTTTCAGGTAGCTAATGTCCAATCCAGTTCGCCTTCCTCTTTTTGATAGTCTATATTATCGTTCACTTCTCTCCAATTCTTCGTAGTACTTCCTCGTTTTTCACCCTATCTGTCCAATTTATCTTCAGCATTCTTCTCCATGTTCACATATCGAAGCTTCCTTCATACTCCCCGTTAGTAGGAGTTTCTTTCTTCTGAAAGCGGCTTTTGCTTTTGTTATTCTAGTCCTGATTTAATCGGTACATTATGCTTCTCTCGTTATGATGCTTCCAAGGTATGTATAATGTGAAATTTGTTCTAATGGCTTTCCTCCAATACTTAATACTCAAATTTTCTTCCACTTTACTTGGAGTTTTCTGTATTTATTTCCATACCGTATTTTCTACCTGTTATCAATAGTCTTTTCATCATTTTCTGGAGATCCTTTTCTTTTCTTTTTCATCCGCGTATTTTACTGTTGTTATAATCCTTTCTCCAATTTTGTAATCTCCCGTGCCTTCTAATGCTTTCTGAATTAGCCTCTCTCCATATATATTGAATAGGATCGGCGATAGACAGCAGCCCTGTCTTACTCCTCTACCGATATTTACTCCGCTGGTGTCCGCATTCTCCAACCTGACGTTTACAACTTGATTCACATATAGATTCCTGATCATTCTAATGTTTTTCCAGTCTACACCTATACCCTTTAATATCACCATCAGCAGTACCCACTTTACTCTATCAAAGGCCTTCTGCCAGTAGCAGCAATCTTGGCTGCACTCTATTGCCTTTTCTGATATAATTCTCATTACACCGATATTATCTCTGGTTCCTCGTCCTTTTCTGAAGCCGAATTGATCTTCCCCAAGCATTTCTTCGGCCTCTTTCTCTAGCCTTTTATTAAGAATCCACGTGATGGTCTTCGAAGTACGCCCATCCGATTGAAATTTTGAACGCAGGGAAAATAACAGAATTAAAAAAATGTCGTTATCCGCGTCCTAGCTTCATCACGAAATTAATGGCGCCTAAATGAAGTCTAATCACTTTATGGCCCTTTATATAACTTCGAGCCGACCTCGTTAGGCCGCTATTCGGATTTTTAGATCAATGGTTAGAATCCGAAGCGCGCGGTCTCGTGCGGTACGAAACCTGCTATATCACAATTAATTGAAACCCCCCCGGAGGTTTCGCACCAATTGCGCCATAAAGTCAACATGAATTAAAAATCTTTCCCGTGTACGAGGGAAATTATATCGAGCGAGACAAGTCCTATCATGGAGTCATAAGCAAACATAAAAGTAATTCCATATACTATATACATATATAACGCAATATGAGACAAACTTAAACATCACGCTCTGAGGAACGACCGAAAAACCGAGAGATTCCGCGCATCGTAAAACTAGATTTGGAGAGAGAAAGAGAGAGAGAGGGATTAAAACTCAGTTGACGCCGGGAGACAAATTGCGACGTAAATCGTTAAATGAAATTTCCCTGTCTCGTTAATTGGAGTTCTCCCCCCCCCCCCCCTCCCCCTCCCAAAAAAAACCGATTCTAAATTAAAATATCGCCTCCCAAAAGGATGGCTATTTTTCGCCTCATTAACCTCTGAAATCTCTAGACGAATGCGTTTCATCCCCCCTGGAAATGCACACAACAATCGTTAGGAGGAATATTTAAAAAAAAAAAGAAAGAAAGAAACAGAAACCTTTCGACGCTGCTCTAGTTTCGCCTATTTAATTTTGGATTCGTTCGAATCGAATTTTCCGCAAACCCGAACACCAGTCGAGATTAAGAGCCAACCTTATGAAGGGATTTGCGGAGATTAAGAAAGAAAAATGATTAGATTGTCGATAGTTTGTAATTGAGGGCATGCATCCGCAGGGAACGGCGGGGAATTCATATTTTACGCGTCTCTTCATTCTTTTTCTCAAACTCTCCCTATTAAGTAACTGGCTAATTGATAATCTGGCTGCTAGGCAAATGAATTACTTCTCTTAAAACTCTCGTTCGCTACGAATTGCATTTCAGCCGTTAGAAGAACAGGAAATGTAAAATAGAATCGACCGTTTCCTAGGTATTCATAACAGAAACGAATTAAACCTTTAACGGGAGGACATTTTCAAATCAGGTTAATTTCCCTCACATAAAGCGCAAGGGCAAAAAAAAATTGCAAAAATTTATCCCGACGATATGTCCTAGTTACCGGCCAATTTACGATCGCTATATTAATTTGCGAACTTGTTCGCTTCCCCCGTAACGCTCAATTTTATTTCCAAAGGAGCACGTTTAAATTTTAAATCCTTTTAACGGTGTCGTATTAGATTACGTCATTTCGACCCATTTCTCGCTATTAAAAAAAATCTAATATACATCTACAACTCCATTAGGGTATTTTTAATATTTAAAGCAGTTTTTAAAACAGCCACTTTGAAGCGATTCCGGCTTAAATATTTTAAAGTCCTGATGGAGTAGTTTAAAAAAAAAAGAAACAGGAAAAATGCGTGCGAATGGTTATTCATTACGCGCGTCCATTAATTCATATTGTTCATTTGGTTTTATTTTTAATCTTCTCTCGCCATTCTAGCAGCGTATTATATTCCTTTACTTATCCCCGAATCCAGAGAACATGTGCTAATTTCCTCTCCTCTCCACCGTCTCTTGATTCTTTAATGGAATGCCATCCTCTGCGTTACCTTGTGCACTTAATTCGTGAAAAATACAAGACTTAGATTTACATTTCCTTCTTTTTTCCCTCTCTCTCTCTCTCTCATCTCCCATTCCCTCTCTCTTTTCCTACCTTCCTTCCTTTCTCTCTCTCCCTCTCTCTCTCCAAAACTCACTCTAAACGCATCGCATGAAAAAGTAACGTTTTTTTTATACCTTTCACTTCGATTCCTCCATTTATCCCTACGGTTTTCGGTTCTCTCTTGCTCCCTCTCCCTAACTCTTTATATTCCTCTCTCTCTCTCTCTCTCTCTAGCTCTGACCCCGCCTCTCTCTCCCTTTCAACTCCCTCCACCTCCCCTTACCTCTCGTTCCGAACCCACGTATATATATATATATATAAGCTGTTGGATTTCTCTCCCACTCCTCCTCACCCTCGCTCTTTTCCCTCCCCTCCCACTCCCATTAATGACACTTCCATCGAATGCAGTTATGCTGACCGCACCACGCTCCAGAACACCCGCCTCCTCCCTCCCTCTCTCCCTACCCTCCTCCCTCCATACCCCATCCCCCGCAATGTAGGCCGTTCCACCTTATCCCCCCCCCCTCTCTCTCTCTCTCCCTACTTCCGCCCACATCCGTCACACGCCCATTTTCGGCTGCCATGAAAACCGTTTTCCACAGTCCTCGTAATTTCACACTCGTATTCCGAGCATACTAGCAGTCATCGATTTTTTTCTTCCCTGCGCATAACTTCCTCGCGGGCAATGGAGCCCACGGATAAAAATCGCATCCGAGAACTAGTTCCTCTCCGCTAGGCTACGTTCCGTCGCACTAATTAAATTTGCGTGCTTATCTGAACATTTTAAGTGTTTTTTTTAATTTAAGAAATAGAGCGATTAATTCGGTGATGAATTGCGCTAGAATTGCAATTTTGAAAGAATCGCGTCGTTTCCGTCGGAATTTTTGCCTCATAAACTAACTAGATTACATATTTTAAAGAAGAATGGAGTTTTAATCATTCATTGTCGTCAGGGGTTATATTTAATATGACAACTGTAGTAAAAGTTCAGTTTTAGTTTGTGGATTACTACTGGGAAATTTTTTCAGCTTGAGAGGCATATATAAAATTAGTACTGAATATTAGAAAAACTTTTGACAGTTTTCTCTTAATACCTAGGTGAAATTCAATCAGCTTGAAAGAGAGTGGTGTTTTAAATAGAACTGCGTTGATCTGAAGCTCAATGGTAATATAAAATTATTGCCGAAATTCAGATTATCTTTTGAGCTTAATTTCAATAAAATACAGAGATGTATGCGTGAGTCTCCTTATTAGTGATCCTCCTTAAACATTTTAGAAGATTGAAAGAAGATTTTAGGAGAACATTTGAAACTATTATAATAAAGGTTAATTGGATAAGCCGTACTTACTCCTACTAACCAATTCTTTGACGTCTCATTCATTCATGAATGAAGTGCTGTGACATTCGTTTTTATAAATTCGTTTCATTCACATTTACGTGCGATTAATATTCCCTGTTTGCAGCTCCTTTTTCTTTATTCTCAGGAGAATTTTCCGCCGCCTTCTTCCTTTCCGCGTTTTGTAATTAATTTTGGCTATTTTTTCATTATCTTCCACTTAGTTACTGCTCCCTCGTTTACCTTAAAATTTCGATTTAATACAATAAAATTTCATATATTTACATCGCCTATTAACTTTTGAGGTTAGCTGTATTAACTGTACTTTTTCTCGGATAGTTTTCTGCGTAGATTTAAAAAAAATTAAATATTAAAAAGCGACCTGTACCATTCTATTAAAACCAACGCGACGACGAGACGACTGTTTTGCAAGGGTAATCTTCATTAATGGGATTCGTGAAATTAATAAATGAATAAGAAGAAGAGAAAATTAAAACAGGAAATGTAAATTCCTTTCTCTTGGGAAAGTTTATTAGAAATTGACTTTCAGCCACTTAAATTTTGTTAAGTGCCTTGCGTTGCAATGTAAGTAGAATGATTTATATGTTAATCTGAGATCGCTGTAGACGCTGGTACAACTAAATTATGACAAGATGGCTCAATTCTGAGATGTCCTACGGAAAATATGAAATTATAATCTAATAAAACAACCGTATTCTCTAAAATGGAAAGATAGGATGAAAAACGGAGGTACTGCGAAGAATATGATAGAAGCGAAAGATTATACAGATTATCAGGAAGAGGAAGGAGAACAGGATTGGACACAACCTGAGGAGATAGAGAGATTATGGTTAAAGACGTATTAAAAGGAAAACTGGATGGAAGGTAGAGGTTTCAGCTGATAGATGACTTGAAAGGGAAAGAGAGATATCAAATCATGAAGAAAGGCTGCGGAAAATAGAAGTATATGGAGAACCAAGTTTAACCATGAATAATCACGAACCTGTCTATGGAAAAACTACCTATGATGATGATGATACTCTAAGTTCGGCTAAATTTCATTAAAAATTTGATGTGAAATTTTGCAGAATATTTAAAAACTATACGCACTACGGTAGTTTGATATAATGAAAAGATAAAAAATGGATAATTGAAAACATTTTTTTAATTCCAACGAAAATTTTCTCTTTGAAATAAAAAAAATTCTCATATAATAATTTTCAAGTTTCCGTCTGCCTGTCTATCCGTCACAGTATATTTACCATCGGCGGCATAAGATACAGGGGCATATTCTGTAACTGTATCAGAGGCAGAAAGAAAATGGGAGGGAGGGAGAGAAAGAGCAGGGAGAATGGGAAGAGTTTTAACTTAATTCTTTACTCATGCCTCATTTTTGACGGGCAGTTCCACTAGTTTTATACCTATGCTATACATAATTACAAAAATGAATTTTTGCGATCCCTTAGGAGCGCATTTTAGCGTGAGTTTGATGCTACTCAAGTTAAACGTTTCCCAAAATTCTAAAAGGTTCCATGACTAAACTAATATCCAATATCTCTACAAGTGTTTAGCCAAAAATAGAGGCACAAGGGCAAAAACCTGCGCGCGGTATCAACAATAGATCTTCCGTCGCCGCGACAATCTCTTACGTCTCAATTGTTTATCATCCAAACTAAATAAAATACAGTGTCACTTTGTGTGTAATGCTTTTTGAAGCTTAATATCTCACAGACGACTGAACCCAATTTGATGAAATTTTCAGGATAGCATTATGATATAATAACAAAACGTTTTAATGTATCTAACTCGAGATCAAAGACCCGGGTTCGACTCTATGGAATAATTTCCTTTTCCAATAAGATAACATAATTTCACGTAAAAATGAACTTTTCATTCTTTTTAGGCTCGTTTCGCTTACAGCGTCGTCGGTCTGTCCGTCCGTCCGCATGTTCGTTCTCGGCTTTTACAGAACGGATTTTCATGAAATTTGATATTAAGGACTTACTATAAAATATAATAAGAACATCGCATAAATGAATCACGTACGCCAACCAGGGGTACGACTTTACTGGGGACAAAAAATAAAATTTTCGTCATATCTCGTAAAGTATTGCTCATATCAAAATATTTTTAAAATAATAGTTGTAGAACAGGTAAAGTAGAGTATTTCCTTTCCTATACATTTTTATCGTAGGAGTAGCCGTTATCGAGAAAATCAAACTAAAATGTCTTAATTCGAGTTGAACTTCGAAAATTTCTTGCATGATTACTTCTTCATTGTTGTTAACATAAACAATCTCACAAACAAACGTTTAATTTACTTAAGTGTGCATGAAGTATTATTAAATAAAAAGAAAATGGATTATTTATGATGAAGAAAAGAATTTTTAAAACGCAATTTCCCTTACGTACAGGTATATAATTTCTTTCTAATACTCCACTGCACGAAACGCGTCCATTTGTGATACGTTGTACACTTTCCTAAATTGTTTAGATTAAAATTAGAAAGAATATGAACCTACGAACTTCGGATGTAAACCATTTTGAAGAAAACATTATTAACGTTTAATTCACACAGTTTGAGGAAATCTAGCCATTTTAACGGGATGTTGCCTTGCCTACCAATTCCATTGTTAGACCTCTATATCATATTATTTCAATCCTTATAGGTAAAAACGTGTTTTGTATGCTTTTAATACGAGAGAAAGGGGGGGCAGGGAGGTAGAGGGGGGAGCGAGAAGGTGGGAGAGAGGGAAGTTGAGGGGGAGAGAGGGGGAGGGAAAGAGGCAAATATTTGAAGTTTTACTAAAGATAGCATGTAAACAACAAAATATTCAATAGAAATGTTGTGTATGACGAAATATATCATATGTAAAAGTGTGATATTAATTATTTTAAATGAAAATAATAATAATATATCTAACTATAATTCTTCCGTTGATATTTCAAGGGGCATTACATTAGTTTAATAATAATCTTTAGCCATTCTTATCCCCAAAAATAAATTCCGACTCTCCATCGCCGTTGATTTTTTCTGAAATAGTGATTGGCAGCTTACGGAACTTGGGTGAACTGCACTTACTTGTGAGGTTCCAGATATATGTATATTTCAACAATTATACAGCATGAAGATGTGCTTTTAGGAATATAGCAGCATTAAGATATAAATAATATAATTCATAAGTAGATTCAGGGAACTGGCGTCATTCAGAAACCTATCGACGTCTATCAATTTATGACAATATTCTACAGTTAAACATAGATTGCGCCAGCTTTGCGATTAAAGACAGGTCACTTTTTTGTTTTCATCGTCGAAATAAATTATTTCAACCTACTATATTGCTTAAAGGGCGAAGAAAGAAGCGCAAATCGCGACTGCGAGATAACAAGACATTGGATTCGTGAAATCCAAGATATAGGAGCCAGCGAAGGAGGCGATGCGGTCCAAAATGTTTGAGCGAGGCCGTTGGGTTGATGGCGGGTTCGTCTGCAGACATTTCCCGGCGAAATTCGCGAGAGGGACGTTTAGAGCTGACCCGCTAAATTTGCGTAAATTTGCTTCCCATGAATTCATTCCCGACGTCTCATCAAGCCAATGTGTCCCAGACAACGGCCGCAAAATCAATATTTTTTTCTCTCTCTCGAAGCAACGAGGTCGCGAGAGTTTGGCACAAATATCGGTCACCCTCCATTCGGCACACAAACACACCCACGCCATCGGCTATATTTCCCAATACACCCTTCTCCCGGCTTGATGGACCCCGCTCACTCCACTACGCGGCAGTAGACTAGGGAACGTTTCCAGTGGATTTTGGTAGTACGAGATTTTCTCCAAAAGAAACCAGTATGCGCTATATTAGTAATTTATAGTAAGTTTTAATCTAAGTATATCTCACTTCCCTAATCATCCGTGCGAAGCACATTTGCCCTGGAGGGACACTAGTCAAATCTGGACGCACTAATTTGATTACCCGTAAAAAATGACGCGTATGCTTAAACTAGGTACCTATTACATGAAATAAAGGATTTACTTAAAAATTAATGAAATAACCCCATAGATCCACTAGAAAGTGAAAATAAGCACAAAACTCACCTAATTGAGTGTTCCAGAAATAACAATTGTTTTGGGCATATAAAAAATTCGAACAGACTATACCGATCGATTTCATATCTCTACCGCACATAACCCGCCCATTTTTGATACACTGTACACTTTCCTAAGTTGCATTAATATAGATTAGCTTCGTTTCCATCACATAAATACAAGTGATATTTCTGAACGTACTTTAGAAGGCTTGCCAATTGGTTTGTGACAAACCAGTTCCAGTGTTTACGTTACGTCGGTAAAAAATGCCTATCCAGACTTACGTCACACCGAATATGTGCTCAGAGGTGACGCAAACCTCACTTCGTGATCACTCGGATATTTTCGCCTTCTCTCGGTCTTCGGAACGCTTCCGACTTCAGTGAAAATATTTTACGTGAGCAATTCGTGCTTGATACGATCCGAAGGTGCTGAACCGTTCCGATCCGACGTATTGGGCGGAGCTTCATGCATTTACATGCCTTTTTATTTTTTCGCCTGAACCGGTCCGTTCGGAACTTTATGGGATGGTAAGATTGCGCAGTTGGGCGGAGAAGGGGTCAGAGGGAGGAAGAGAGGGAGGAAGAGAGGGAGGAAGAGAGGGAGGGAGAGAGAGAGAGGAAGAGAGAGAGGAAGAGAGAGAGGAAGAGAGAGAGAGAGGAAGAGAGAGAGAGAGAGAGAGAGAGGGAGGGAGGGGGGGAGAGAGAGAGGGGGAGAGAGAGGGGGAGAGGGAGAGGGGGACAGAGGGAGAGGGGGACAGAGGGAGAGGGGGACAGAGGGAGAGGGGGAGATAGAGGGGGAGAGGGAGGAAAGAGGTAATGTAAAGAGAGGGGGGGCGTGGAATGCGAAGAGTTAGCTCCAGCAATGATGTCTGCTTTCTCTGTTTTTTAAGCATACCGCGTCCGGTTAAATACAGAGGTTGGGTCGGTTTATTTTTTCTGGAAGTACGAGAGAGAGAGAGAGGAAGGAATTGTGGGAGAGAGGGAGAGTGAGGAAGGAAGGGTGTGGTGGAGGAAAGGAGAGAGAGAGAGGATGTGGCGAAACATAGGGAACAAACCGTCACCCTGGCATAACCCTCGGCAAGCCGTGCGGAGAACAGCAGGCGCGCGGGATGTCAATACAAACACCGGGAGGTGGAGGGAGGAGAGAGAGAGAGAGAGGCGGGGGTGAGGGAAGGATAGAGAGGCGAGGAAGAGAGGCGGTGGGGAGTGGAGGTGGTGTGAGAGGAGCGAGGGAAGAAGGACAAGTAAAATGGGGAGAATGAAGAAGAGGGAGGTGAAGGAAGAAGAGCGGGAGAGTAAAAGTAAAAAGAGAAACGAGAAGAGAGGGAGAGAGGAGGAGTCGGAGGTGCGAGGGGCGTTTTGACTGTTACTATGTTCCTCTCTCTCCATCTCTCTCTCCCCCTCTCTCTTTACGGCTTCATTTCAGGACCACCGCTTCGGAAACACTTGCAACCACTCAAACAGCAAGCCTGCCGCCGCCTAGTTGCGGCGTAGGTTTGTCGGTCTAATGGGGAGGTTGCCGCAATATCTCCATGTATCTAACAAGTGGAGAGAGAGGGGGGGAGTGTGCGATGGGGGGGGGGGGGTGTTGAGAGAGGAGGGAGAAAACATGCGATTGCATGTGTAATGCGACGCCGTACCCGAAACTCACAACGCAGTAAAGAACTGTTAAAATTGTTTCGCGCAATTGCGACCAAAACCATCCCCATATAAATTAACTTTTGTCCCGAACCTTAATTAATCGATCGGAAGCGATTATCTGAAATGCCTCATCCTCGTCGGCGTCGTTTTCAACAGCTAAACGTTCGAATCGGCTGCCACGACAGAATTTGTTCCATTACGGAACTCGAGATGAGATACGGGGAGTCGAGTTGATGTTCCAGCGATTTTCCCTTCAAATGCATCAATATTAAAACGGTTTTTTCCTATCCCGACAAGAATCTTAGAGTTGCATTACTTTAAATCAGTTATCCCTTTTCATTCAAAGTAACAAACTACAACTATCCAAAGTTCCTTCAAATATCTCAGCTCAGCATAAAGTAGATTATACAACAACTCCACATAACAGCCGATCGTCATATGCGAATTGTAAGACTGCAATGTCAGCGGAAATTCAATTTTTAGAATAATCGATCGGTGAATTTCTATAGACGACACCTGCCTTGCAATTGAAAAATTCATTATGGACAAAGGAGTTAAGTGCATCATGTTTTCGAAAATAACCATTGCGTCCACAATTTTGCCCTTTGTGCACCACTCTGGTAACGTGTTAGGAAACTGATTAACTTTCTGTTTTAAAATCTCTATCAATGAGGAATTTTCATGTGCGCAATGTCTGATATGTCGATGTTCATAAGTCGAACCATAACAAATTGTAGTGTCAAAAGTATTTTCCTGGACATCATCGTAATTCTCGAATCTCGGAACATTAAGGTTTCGATTCGACCCCTTCAGGACAGGCTTACAGACCATACGCACGGCTTCTCTTTTATTTTTAACCAGTAACCTTCCAAACGCATTGTAAATTATCATAAGCGTCTCTTCTGTGGCTCAATGTCATCGACGCTGCAAGATTAACGATATGCCAAACCAAAGAAGAGGGTCTCTAAGTGCGCAGATATTATTCAGGTCTAAAAGGGTCAAAACTCTTTAAGAAGTGACTCCCCATCCCTCTCTCTCTCTCTCTATCTCCTCATCTCTCTCCCTCTTTCCACAACTCTCTCGAGCTAAAGCTCCTACCTCTTCGGTGGTGTAGATAGTGCTCCCACTGATTGATTGATCGACGAAGATTAGAGCGCCGCCCTCTGCTTGCGTCCAGATGGGCTTAACGCCGCCGTGATGACGCATACATTCATGAGGATCGAAGACCTAATCCAAGGGACGGGATTTAAATCCGCAAATACAGAGAGCTGAGAGGAATTGTAAGGTGACGAAAGACCAAGGCAAAGATGGAAATTCGCGTAAAACCAGTTTCCGAACTAGCCGCAGAGAACAGAGCAATTAAGTAAGTACTTAGTCTGAGTCCTATTTTTACGTCTTTGAAGTATGACAAATAATAAATCTTAATATATAATTTAGTGTGTTTGTATGTATGTCCGTTTATAACTTAAGAACCAAAAGTTCCACAACTTTCAAACTTTGCACGTGATTTTATATCATCCCTGAAAAGATTTTAGGCAACTTTGTTTCTCCCCACCTCCCCCCTATAACCCCCCGCTCTCTTGGAATTTTTTTTTAATTTTCAAATTTTTTCAATTTTTTTACTCAAGTCGTACAATATCCCTTCAACAATGCGTATACGAAATTTTTGGGGCCTATGTCTCCCCGTTTCCCCATAATTTTGATTTAAATTTACCCAATCCTTAGACAAATTGACCCGGGCAACGCCGGGTACTGCAGCTAGTTTATAATAAAGAAGTCGTTTTTATACTGAGCGAATATCTTGTTCGTACTCCACCCGGTTACAAATTTAGGATATATCTTATGAAGCATAAATGAAATGCGGATTAGTCTAAAATACGGGTAAATGGTATTGAATCAACTGAATCAAATGAGGGTTTCACAATGATCTTCAAATTATTTTACACTTGATTCCATGGGAAAATTTATAAATCTTTTTAATTACCTTATGAGGTACATCTACTGAAAAGACCGTGACTACTGGGAACTCCATAATCATAGACAATGTGTAATGTTAGTAATAAAACACATAATTAAAAAACTTTTACTGGATCCACATACAGAACAAACGATTTTATGTACATGGAATTGAAAGTTTAAAAAATGTTTCATTATAATTTAAATTAGAATTATATCTACCTTATCAAGCATTTTACGTTCACTTGATGCCCAAGCCCAAAGTATATCGTTAAGAGGTTTAATCTGTCGAAATATGTTTACTCTTTCCATTCTACGGAAAGTATCTGCTGCAAGATATTTGTCAAGTTCTTGCTCCGAACGAATTATAACTATATATTCATAGGCGAGTATTAAATCGATTAAGAAATCCTTGAATGGAAGATAGAGGTAGATAATTTTTACATATAACGTTTCCTAAGGGGTGAAGTGAGTAAAGCAGACATTCATTCGAATATTTTAGTGGCATCACCAGATATTCTATTCTCACAAGCTCGAAAATAATCGGCAATTGCAAAGAAAATTTTCCACGGTAATGTATCGTCTAATAATAATACACCAAAAGACACTAAAACCGGCAAAATTCCTTAGCAATAGTACAATGTGATTATGGGGATTTTGAAAACATTGCGCCTTTAAAATTTGTGCAATTTTTGCAAAATTTCATAAAATATTGGTTAAGAATCTCAAAAACATTCATATTATGGGGCATGTATGTTACTGCAATTCATAATACTCTACTAAGATTACGATTATTTCATTTAAGTCCATAACTTCTACTACTCAGTCAGGAAACTTCAGTGTCCTAATTTAGACGAAACGCGTAGATTAACCTACAAAATAATCGGACAAAAAAGTCATATCGGGATGGATTTGAAATATTTCTATGAGCCGTTTCATCATCTTTTCTAAATTTTGTTTAACTGAAGTACATGCATGGAGCGAATTCAGAAAAATACTACGGTAAGAATTAATAACCATCCACATACAAATAAATCCACATCTACTTTCTCGTTTTCGAGCCATTTAATCCAACACGAACCCTCAAACAGGAAAGACATATGGGAAGCAAATTATAAAATCGGAAATGGCAATTTCCTCAACCTATCGTGAAACATTTACGGCGGTCATTAAAACCAAAGGATTAGAGCAAAATCCCCAAGAATTAAGTTTCCGACGGCCGAGATAGCGATCGATCTGATAAGAAAAGGACATCGTGAGTTACTTCCACGTTTTTCCCTATAAAGCAAAAAGGTTCAAACCAGAATTTTACGACTCGAAGACAATGCGTCGTTTCACCGATAAACAGCGGGTAAGGCTAGGGCGTAAAAAAGTTAAAAGTTTTCCCCCTGATACCGTCTGTAAATGCTATATCCACCACACAAGATGATGTGACACGTTTTTTTACATCATTTTGATAATCTCAAATTAAAAAGAGTATTGAAGGATCTTAAATACCCCAATTTTTTAAGGCATAAAACTTAAGTCCTTATATGATAATCAGTATGACATACAATGAGGCTGTCAATAATAATCCTTTAAAAGTTAATTACCAGATTATAAGTTGCCATTTATTTCATCAAATGCTTTAAAAGGAAAAAAATATTTGTCTCCGTTAGTTAATTAAACGGAATTTTAAAAATATTGTGGTTCGAATGTGAATATAACTATATGCCAACGAAAATATATGATGTAGTTTGCAACTTACAAAAGCAAGGCCTAAAATTGTAGGATATATTGAAAGAATGGTTAGTTTCATAACGAAACCTGAATAGCAAGAGATATATATTCACCTCTATGCGATGAGGAATCTGCATGAAATGCAAATCTGTCAGTTCGGGAACTGGGCTGCAATCACGATTGGATGCAAGTGGCCACGGACCAGCATGCATTCGACCCAGGGCAGTGGAGGCTGTACATCACACGCATTACACCTAGAAGGAAGATGAGAATAAATTTTAGTATATTTTGCTAAGGTATAAAAAAACTACCATATATTTATTTTTATGTATAAAATAATAATACATTTTCAATCACAAGGATATTGTACATTTCAATAAAGTTACATTTAAGATATTGCTTGAAATGTTGCAATAATCATAAGGATATAATTTAATGAAAAAGATACCAGAAACAGAGCTTATCTCAAAAAGTTGGTAATTTTATATGCTGATACGTTGTCATTTATGTTGGGGAGGATCTGGATAATAAAAATATACCTGAGATATTGTTTAAGCGTTTATGAATTTCGTCCGAAGTATGACTTGGTTTCAGGAACTTGTTCTTTTGATTGTGAGATTTGTGAATCGTTCCAGTACCTACAGTTTAAAAGAATATTTTCCAATGGATTATTCATTCACTTGAAGGAACTAAAATAACTGTATAATGTCTACAAAATTAATTTAAAATCTAAGCGAATAACCATCAAATGCATTTCTAGAAATCAAACGACTTACACATTTTAAGTTTACAAATTAAAATGTAACTTTATTGACTGATTTTTTTTACTAAAGCGAGTTAATAAGGAAATTATCGCTAACCTCAAGTTTACTTTGGCAGTGATTTCTCCAATGTAACATGAATTCTAACATCATTTAAGGATGATATATAAACTATAATAAAAAGATTTCGAACCATCAATGGGTCAATATGCCCGACGTGGTAAATGTCTTCTAACGAAGACGGGTTCCAACATTCGGTAATTAGTATAAATTAACATGCCAATAAAATTTTCAAGTGAAATTTGGTAAGATAACTCTTTTCTCAATGAGTTCCAAAATATTTTCGCCAGCATCAAGTAATCAGAGCGCACCAGAGCAAAAATATCTTTGCCGATGCTGGAGAGAGAGGATACTTTGAAAAAACCACAAATAAGGCGGATTAGTCAAGGAGAGACACGCACTTTGACCCAATCACTGTGTTCAAACACTTAAATACCCCCAACCGACTCTCTTCTCCTGCCTGAAGCAATGGAATGGACCAGACGACCGTGCGAACTTCGCGAGATTTCGAGCCGCAGAAATCTTGGGAAAGCTGCGAAGAGGAAAATAGATCCTCATTTATGACTCTATAAGGCATCGGTCCACAAATAGGTTAACTTTTAATGGTTCCTATAGGTTTCACCGTAGGACGGAAGATTTATGGAGGGAGTAAAATGAGTTTGGCGCCTAGTAGAAGGAAAATTGATCCTAGGTGTTCGGTTGGAGGAAGGAAAAAGAACGTTAAGAGACGGTTGGCGAAAAGAGGTAGGGACGGAGAGAAAGCAAAAAAAAGAGAGAGTCGGAGAGGGTAGATGTCACTAGAGAGAAGGAACGAGCGCGCGTGAGAAGTAAAACGGCCGAGAATGAAGATGATAAATGGGGTCAGAGAGAGGAGAGGGAGTTGAGAGGATAAAAAAGGAGACAGAATAGGATGAAATAGGCCCAAAAGAACGTAGAAAAAGTTAGCACACTAAGAGATGAAGACCTAGAGGGAAAAGGAGAAAGGAAGAAGGATGGAGCTAATGGCGGAGGAGGAAAAAAATAGACGAGGAGAAAGAGGAATGCAGAAGAGTGAGGGAGGGTTGCTAAATGGAGAGGTAGGAGAAAGATAGTGGAGAGGATTTAATGAATGCTGGGAATGAATCCGCTATTGTGTACATCCAATATTAATCAATGCAGACTTCGTTTTAATATCGATAATGTAATGGTATACAATTTAAATTGCTATAAAAAACGGGTCATAAAATTACTTTAGAAGTAATTAAGGGGGATACATAAGCACGAAGAACATCCAGGAGAAGAGTGGAGAGGAAGGTTTCGATAAAGAGAAGAAACAAAAGAGAGACGTTGGAGGAAATACTGTATTCAGGAGAAACAGAGGGAGAAGAAATGAAGGAGTGAGTGAGCGATGGCGAGTGAGAGGTAAAGAAAAGGAGGCGGAGAAACAAACGATATATATATGTATATATATATATATATATATATATATACACACACACATAGCGTATTGGCCTACCATCACTAAGGTCGCGGGTTCGAATCCCGCCAAGGGCATGGATGTTTGTGTCGTTTTCATAATTTCATATTTCATCAATCATGTGTGTGTATGTCTGATGTGGAAGGCAACGGGAAACCACCACATCATATGTGTTTATTCCTTAGTCATTTTAAACCAACCCTAAGGTTGAAAACTATGGATATATATATATATATATATATATATAAATACCGAGGAAAGCAACGATGAAAGACGTGCGGAAAAAAGAGAAGTATTAATATCATTACGAAGGAGAAAGACAGGAGAAGGGCAGAGTTGGAATGGAGCGGTGAAAGAGAGAATGGCATAAACGGATAAAAAAACGGTAGAGGTTGAGAGTATCATTTATTCAAAATCGGCTGCTTCTTAGCGTAATTCGTGAATGTTAATTTCTTCTAAAGAAATGTTACTTCCATTACTATTCACAATTTATTGCTTAGAACTATTTCACTCTACTACCCATTTATTTATTATTATTACTTTATTCTACCTTATTTTACATACTGAAAAATCAGACAGACAAATTAATGAAATTATGAACACGTGTGTATGTGGAAGAGAGAGAGAGAGAGATTGGGAGGGAGAGAGGCGATGAGAAAGAAAAGAGTAGAATGTAACGAGTTCAGAAAAGAGATTCGGATTCGAGAGAAATGAGGCAATGGAATGGCGGAAAGGAATAGTTTCCAGTACGTTTAGCCTCAACTCACGGCCATTTGAGGAGTGCAATGCTTGACCCAGTCGAAGTTGCTCGGAGGGACGGGGGAACGTTTAATTTAACGACCCCGACTTGGCAATCCAACCTGACATAATCTAAGCTTAAATGGCCGGGAAGGTGGAGAAAAATACAACCTCAGGTCCTGGCGAATAGCATGCCACACAGTTTTAAAACGGGAAGATTGAGAGTAATGGGGGATGAAGTTTCAAAGTGTTCTTCCCTTCTTCCGCCGGTAAAAAAAAAATATGGAGTTGGTGAGGAGTGTTGTTAAGGGAAGGTGAGAACTCTCAAGGGATCGTTTTAGTGAGGGGGAGATGAGGGTCGGAAAATGGAGGAACTTAATAGATTTTTAGGAGAGGGAGAGAGAGATGGGTCATATAGGCATAAGGGCGGCGCTTATCGGAATAAGCGAAGGCGAAGTCGTTAATATTTGGGATCGATCGATAATTCGATTCGGTAGATTGGTTAGCGGGGGGCGGAGAAAATCGACTTCTTCCATGCGAGGAAGAAATTGTACTGATCTTGTTGCGAAGCGATGGAGCATAGTACGTTTAATCGCTCGCGCAAGTACTTTCGAGGGTATAAATAGGAATATCCGTTTATCCGAATTTTAGGCTCAAATAACAGTGGTGTTATTTTGGAAAGGACAGATAAAAACTCACCGAGTCCTATAAAACGCGATTTGTGAAAATTGTATTTCAAGATGTTAACTGAAGGGTAAAGGATATGCCAATAAAAAGTGATCCTATACTATTTATGCTATAATATCTCTGTAGATCGATTCTAATTTAATATAATCAATTAAAATATATTCAACTATCATTCTTATGCACAAATTTGAAACCCATAGCTGCATTCATTTAAGAATAACATGAAAATAAAAAAGGGTTGTACAATTTGTGCTAACATGGCGATTTTACTTCATTACGAATTAATGCAATGTTATCATCAAACTCTTAAATCCACCATAAAACAATTGATTGCCAGTTTCACTATACATTTTAACAAGATGAGGTTAAACTAGTATCATTTTACAAACATAGATTTGAAAGCATATAGTATAGGGTCTCCTTTTCTATCGGAAGACTTTGAGTTAGAAAAAAACATTTCAATAGGCAACAAAGAGTCTGGAATAAATTTTAAATCGTTCCGTGAATCATGCAAAATAAGCAGCATTATGATGTCATTGCTCACGTGATATATTAGTTGCGATTACCTCGATAAATAATGAAAACTGCGTGTTACATAGACAAAATTCGCAGAAAACCGAAGTAAAAATATCATCGTCCCAATTTTATTCGCCCCATCTCCACGCATCTTCAAAAATTTCCGCCAATAAACCCAAAAAATCGATCCGTTTCAAATTTCGATGCAAATACTCGTATTGCTCGCTCTGGAATTCAATTCTTCTCCTCCGCCCCCACCTCTCTCTCTCGCCGTCACCCCCATCCCCCACATCCACACAATCATTCCGCCTCTCGTAATTCATCTCCGCCACGCGTTCCTCGGGCGTGACTTACTTCACAAAGAGAGAAACTCTAAATCCCATCAAAACATTCCGTCGCAAACCAATAGTCTCAAAGCGCGTCAGGAGTGATGAATAAGGGATGTTTCGGACCTCATAGAGCAGATGGGATTGGGAGAATCAGACGGACGACGAGAAAGATGGAGGGAGGATGGGAGGAAAAGGAGGGAGAAAGAGAAATCCAGGAGGAAGAGGGAGAGAGAAAAAGGGAGGAAGGAGAAAGAGGGAGGAAAGAGACAGAGGAGGGAGAATGGAGACAGATGGAGGAAGAGGGAGGAGGGAGGAAGAGGGAGTAGAAGGAATGAGGGAGAAGGGAGAAAGAGGGAGGAGGGGAAAAGAGGAAGGAGGGAGAAAGAGGGTTGAGAGAGAGAGAGGGAGGAGGGGATGAGAGGTAGGAGGAGGGATAAAGAGGGAAGAGGACGGCCCCCACTAGGAGAGGCATCACTCGCTCGCCTTATTGCGATGGGATTTATGCGAGTCATCGCATCAGAGGAGACCGCAAATACTCTCGCCAAAAGTGTGTTGCGCCTTTTAGACCATCTATTTCTCCTCCTCTTCTTCTTCTCTATCTCTCTCTCTCTCTCTTTCGCACGCACACACACACACATAAACGTTACACAAATACAAGCAGATACGGACACACTTGCACCCGAGCTATTCCCGCGGGAGTACTTTGCCCGCCTTGTTTGCCTGACCTCTTCTCTATCTCCGGCTGCCTGTCTCTGTCCCTCTATCTCTATGCTAATCCTTTGACCTTGCGATAGGCGTTGCTCTTTCCTTTCGAATTCGCTTGAGCGCAAGGATCTCTGCAAAGAAAACACTTCTGGTGTGAAGTCGTTCGGTCGTTTTCCAGGTGGGATTTTCGCGAATTGGAGTGAGAGAGTGAGAGAGAGACCGGGGTTTTCCTAAATAAGAAGAGGTTTCAGGAATTTATCGAGGATCCAACATTCCCCTAGTTATTTGTCATATTCTCGAGTTTGTTTCCACCCCTCACGCTACCAAGAATCGTTCGGGAACAATTTTTAATCGTTTTCGATGGATATGGCAGGTGATTATTTGATTATATTTTTGGATTATTGTGCAGATATAAGGGATTGTATAACGTGCTTAACTGTTGAAATTGGACAAAGAGCAACATTTTGAGACCTCTCAAATGAGTGAAATTGCATACACATTTACCGTTGCTGGTCTCAACTCAAACAATATTAAGTTATGACATAACCTGAAAAATCCGATCCATTTTTCTATGGTCTCGCAACTACGCTTTCCTCTAAATAGCCAAACACTTCTAGTAAAAGCAAAATTTGAAACAGACTTGATGAATTTTTTCCCAAAGTATTTATTAATAATTAGCCTTAATTAACTTGTAAAAGTAAAAGGGGTAACGGAACTGGATTTACAGCAAGTCAATCTTCTTGAAATGTCTCACGTAAAAAATAAAAATAATTAAGCGCTTACAAGGTTAAAATATTTAAAACTGAACATGAATAGTATAAGGGGCAATTCATTCCGAAAAGTGCGTTTATATAGGCGGTTTCCTAATTTACTTAAACCTAGAAAGAAACATCGATTTTATGGCTTTCTCGTCGAATTAATCAGAGTGGGAACCTGAAGTTATGAGAAATTATTCAACTAAAATTAATTGAATCCTTTTAAAACACTGATCACACTATACACACACACACATTTATTTATGATGGTAGCTAGATAAATTGTAGGTGGAGGAAGACAAATATAGATAGCCACTACCGAAAGCAAAGGAAACGAATAAATGGGAGAATAAACCACAGTAAAATGAACGGCGTTGGGAAATGGGCGTGAAGAATGTACTAGATGGTTAGTGGGATGTACAAAGAAGATGCGTAGCAGACAGTTGCGTTTTGAAATGAGCGAGACAATGAAACACGCTTGAATTGATGTGGCGTTTTCAACAGCGTTGACCTATTTACCCTTCTGATTCTTCGCTTTTCCCCAAAATTGTGTGGTCAAGCGGTAACGAATGATATAACAGTTCCAAACTCGATCTAACGCCGTTCTCCACTCAAAAATATGAAATGAAGATGGAATATGAATAAATGTTTAAATAATACATTATTGTAGGAACTCAGATTGAATATTGATTTAATGGTTGAGGTTTATGACTTTCTATGCTCAAATAACGACCGGTGTACAGAAGTTACTGATAAGGAAAAAAAGATTTTTAGCGTAGCACTGAACAAGAACGTTAGCAATATAGCACGGCACACTGTAGGCAAATTCGTTGCACATTCATAATGAATAGAAATTACGGTCCTTTGTTGTCATTTAGTTCACCGAAAAATCCATTCCTAGACCCTTACACCCAAAGCGTAAAACATATTTCAATCCTTTAAATAATTTAAAGGGCGTATTATAAGTTTTGTGCTTCCACGGAATATGGAATACATAAACCCAACAATCAACACAGAAACGGAATAATTTTCCGGGCGTAAACGCTATTATCATACATCTCTCGACAAGATACTCTCTCTCCCTTTTGGCCTGACTCCAGATCAATCGCTCATTCGAATAAAAACAATCCTTTTTTTTATTAAATATCCGAAAACAAAACGGCCTTGTCGGAAAACTTCTGAAACGATTATCTAAATTTATAACCTCGCTAGCAAACGAGGTTCTTAATCTTCTTGCGCGCACGGCACAAAGGATGGAATACATAGATGAGGAAGAGGACAGGAAAGTGGGATGAAAACTACGGTTCTAAAGATAGAAGAAATAAAAAAGAAAGCGTAAAACCGAAACAAGAAAGCGATGGCGAACCATCCGTCCTTCCGCCGGGGCGACTCGTCACTCCGAAATTAGGGAAGCGGAGAAATTAGAGATTTGTAGCGGCGGCCATTTTAACCCGTTTGAATGATGAGAGAGGACAAAAGTGGTGGAAGGCATGTGACCTCGGGAGACCCAGAGCCTCTGGGTCACCGGAGAGGCTTTATTTATTTATCCTTCCTGCCGTCTTTTTTTCTCTCCCTCCCGGCATGCGCGTGTTTCTTCTTTTTTTTTCCAAAACGGCGTGGGTTGGGATTGGTGGCCGTGGAGAGGTTAGGGAAGAGACACGAAGGTGGGTTATGGCGGGAGGAGGTGGGGAAAGAAGGGGGTGATGGGGGAGGGGGGGGGAGGGGAGGTGGAAAGGATAGGTGGTCGCGCCACCTGCGATTTCCATCTCCCTGCACCGCGAAAGGAAAAAAAAAGAAGCATCGGAAAGCGTACGCTCGTTTTTACGCCGTGGTGGCTACGGCCGCGCGGAGAGGCGCTGCAGTGGGGGAGAGAGAGAGAGAGAGAGAGAGAGAGAGAGAGAGAGAGAGAGAGAGAGAGAGAGAGAGAGAGAGAGAGAGAGAGAGAGAGAGAGAGAGAGAGAAAGGGGAAAATGGCGACCGAAGAATAAATTTCGCAGGAGACGACCGGCGAGGAAAAAAAAAGGCTCTTGGTGAGGTGGATGGAGAGAAAGAGGAAGAGTGGAGAGAGAGAGAAAGAGCAAACGCGAATGGGGATAAAAAACCTCTTAAAAAAAAGCACGGCGAATGTTGCACGAGCGGAGGATAGCTGCGGAGGTGTTGGGAACACGAGCTGAGAGAAAGGGAGCGGTTTCAAGGAGAGAGAGAGATAGGTGGGGTCGAATAAATGTTGGCGCTGATCACGCGGAACTTTACGAGTGAGGTTAGTTTGAGAAAATTCACTGGATGAAATGATGATTTTTTTTTTTTAATCCTTTAAAGTCCACGAGAAGAAATATTTCATTCCCGAGGCAGGGGAACAAACGAATGACATGTAATTACTAATGTAAAACGACTAAATTTTGTATAAATGAAGAATGGTTCATGACATGAAATGTATTTTTTTGACCTGATATTCCGTAGTTGAAAATTATCAGCAGAGTAAAAGTTTTTAAATGGTAAAAATTTTGCTATTAACATAGAATTGAATTTTCAAAACTGAAAGATTACAATTTCCGAGCACGTTGACCTATTTTTATGTTATGGAATTTTTCTCAATGAAGTTGTTTTAAATCACTAAGATGACGATATAAGCAAGTTTTATTATAAATTCAGACATGTCAGCAGATCCAAAATTCACAAAATTCAAGAAGAGAACGGCAAATGGGCAAATGTAGTTACAGAAGCTACGAGACAATTCCTTTTTACTGTGTTCTGCACATCGAGTGCAAATGGCATTTCATCCTGCAAGTACGCAGAAGGTGTGCCATCCACGTACGTTGTGTTGCATACACTTTAGGATAACACCAAGGAGGTGTTCAAGCTCGGTCTCACATCGGTCAGAAAACGTTCCCTCACTCTTAATTTCTACTATATAGTTAAATATTAAAATTCATCAAACTCAACATTAAGATAATTTAATAATTCATAAGAGAGAAATTTAAAAATATGCCTTTCAACAGAAAATTGCTCGGCATGTAATAATTTAAAAATTGAAAAATATTAACTAAAATAATATCTTGATTGCGAACAGATGATAAAGCCAGTCCTAACCACATTATATGGTGGATATAAAACCTACTATCTACGAAGATGAATGGAAATATTTTCGTGTTTTCAAAAAGTAAAGGGTTTTAAGGAATGTGAATAAAAGATTTGTATGTGTATGTACGACCCTTCAATAATGATACAAACACTATAAAATACATAATTTTCGAAACCTTTACTACGTTACTGCTTAAAACGCATGAAATAACGACTTATAACAACAAAATAATGACATTCTGTCACTGAAACATTTGTAACGTTATAAAAAAGGTGTGTTGGTACCTTAAATTTTCTTGTGTAGCTGGAAAATGTTTTTTTGAAGCACTACTTTGCATTTTAAAATCGAGTT
Organism: Uropetala carovei; assembly: GCA_036926305.1. Classification (NCBI taxonomy): domain Eukaryota; kingdom Metazoa; phylum Arthropoda; class Insecta; order Odonata; family Petaluridae; genus Uropetala; species Uropetala carovei. Next base: position 2,550,914 of record JAXCHB010000213.1, read on the forward strand.
CCGTAACACCCGAGACCATATAATGGCGAAAAACTGCTAAAACATCACTGTATGGAAAAAAAAACACTTAAAGCTGTGCATAACCATTTTTATCTGAAATGAAAGTAGACATTTGGTAAAGAGAGAATTAGAAGTAATAGAATGTTTTAAGTTTCTGTCATAGTATATTTATATGTGTATGTATCTATAATATATATGTAGGTGTGTGTGCGTCAATATATATATTCTCCTGAGTGCGAGAAAGGGGGTGTGAATGCACGGTTGCTTTCGAAAGGAGAAATTAGTGTTGCGAGTCCGGATTTCCTCCCACCCCTTTCCCTCTCCCTCACGCCCTCACACTTCTCTACAGGCCCATCGCCGGGCAAAAAGTGTTTCTTCCCCTATCCTCTTCTACTGAATTTTCCGATTCCCCGGGGTTCAACCGGATACATCTCCACCCATATGCCCGCTGACTTTTATATGGAATCGAGGAGTTGCCGATTGAAAACTCCTTTTCCTTCGCCCTCGGTGCCAGCCGCATCCATCTTGTTGTAATCTTCCATCGAGATGGCGCGCCAGGATAGCTCTGCATGATTTAACAAGGCCTTTTGAAATGGTGCAGGAAACGCAATCGATATATGACGAAAATCGTGGGCCGCACTTTTTTATGAAAATTTATCTTACGTCATGACAGCACCTAAATGTTTCCTGGCGTGTGAGTATATGTAGTTTATAAAAAGTTATCTTAGTTAAAAAATAGCTCAACTATCCTTTAGCGAATTGTCCATTTTCATGTGACATTGTATTTAAAGTATTGAAGTCGGAAGCACAAAGTTAAAGTAGTTTGATCGATAATATTCAAATATTGCAATATTGCTATTCATTGGTTGAATTTGCCTAAAATGATATTATGAAAATACACCCAAAATGTTTTATCACGTTTTTTTTACAGATTTACCAATAAAAAGTAGTATTTATTTTCTTAAATGAATAAATACTTACTAAAATAATAACATATATTTTAATCGTAGTTAGAGAAAAGCAAAAAATAATTTTAATGACTTTATTTCCTTGCATATTAAATTCTGGGAAAAAATATAATTTATTTTATAATATATTTCACCTTAATATAATTTATGAAAGGGGACATTTAGCATTTTGTTTCTAAAGAAAATTTTTACGTTTTCATATACTGATAAAGACATGTTATTGCAATGCAATGTAACCATTTTAAAACCTTAGCCGAAGCAGAATTGCATAATATACGTCCATGTATATATATATATGTCCAAAATCCGATAATCCTTGCTGAAAGAAGCATTTGTGGTAGAATTTTATACTTGTTGGCTTTGTAGATTGAACCGAATAATTTTCAAAGTGTGTGTCTTACTACCTAAACGACATTCCCAGCCATCCCTGTTAAACACGGCAGTAAATCGAAGTATCGAGGTCACACATTGATAATTTGGCAAACACCCTCATTTCGTGGAGTATATCCGTTTTCCGATTACCTTTAAACCGTGTTATGCATAACGACCGTAAATTGTAGGATATCTTTCGTTCCCGCCTTCGCCAACGGAGGAATGGATACCGCGCCGGAAGGGAAATAGAGAGAACTTTGATAATCTCGTAAATTCTCAGGGAACCGTCTAATGCCTAAAAGTCATGAAATCAAGTCGACTCGAACTCATTCTCCTCCTCTTCCTTCGTTCGTAAAATCGCTGATCTCCCGACGCCTCCTGTTTTGTGCTCCTTCCTCTCTCCTTTATCTCTCTCTCTCTCTCTCTCTCCCTCACTACCCACAATGCATCACTCATGTCTTCCTTTCCTCCTGAACTTATTCTCTGATTCCTCTTTGCCCCCCTCCTGCTCCCACTTATAAAACCTCTCCCCATCCTCCATTTCTCCACCATTCTTTCTCTCTCTCTCTCTCCCCTCGATCGCTCGCTCATTCTTCGCCCTTTCTCCCTATTTTTCATCCAATCTGCCAACTTTTTTCCATCTCCCCCATCCCACCCCACTTTTGCCTCCGGACTCACTTTTTTCCGGGGGAGGAAAAAATGAAGGAAAATCTTACGAAAGAACCGAAGGCGTAGCTCGAGAGCGGTAAGTTATGGGGCCGTGTAAAATATAATCTCCGACAAAACGCCGAATTTTTCGATCAGCGATTCCCTGCTAAGTCAGCAGTGGGCGTCAAAAACGGCAAGGAAAGAATCTGAGATTTCTGAATCTTCAAGTCGATGACCTATGAATTGTCGAGGAATAGAATCTACATGGTGATTGGTTTCTGAACGGAATGAATCCTTGAAATCTAAAAAAATGTGATAGGAGTAGTCGATAAGAAGAGAAAATTTCTATGTTTTACGAAAATAGTCAAAAGTGTTATCAAATCCTTTAGGATAGTTTTCTTAGACGAGTAACCAGTGATTAAACCTTGAATGAGACAACTATCGGCCCGATAGGATATTGTGCATCTCCTTTAAAATGTTTTGGTGCCGTTAAATAGCGGGAAAGCTATTAATCATCGGGAAATCTTGGCCTCGAGGGCGAAGAACGAAACACGAGAGGCGTAATTAAACATGTCCGTATCAGTTTCTTCGGCTCTCTCATAAAATAATCAAGGTTGAAATTAGCCCGAATAATTTCATATATATAACTCGAGACCGGAGGCGTTCTAGGCTTTCGAACTACTTAAACCATAATACTGTCTAAAATATAGGGATATGAGTAAATAAAGCCTGGAAAGGCACAAATTCATATGAAAAATTTATGTATCTGTATGAGTCTTGTTTGCCCTATATGGATGGGGACATAAATTAAACGGACGGATTTTACGTTTCACGGATATTTTTAACATTTAAAAAAATACTTGCTTAAGTCGTGGGAACAAAGAAAATCGGAACGCCACCTTCGTGATCTTTCCAGGCCAAGGATATTTTCCTGGATAAGTCAAAATATGTGTTGATATAATAAAGAAACCAACTTGAAACCGTAAGTCCAGAGAAGAAGCTATACACATTAGTTTTCATTAACTTATTCGGAATTAAAATTAATTTGCAATAACATAAGTTGTAAATGTAGAAAATTGTTTTGAGTATGTATTCGAATTCAATGATCCACTAGGTTTGAAATTAAATGAGTTCCGTTTCACAAAAACAGCATTTCAATCACTATCAGTATTACGAATTGGAATTCAGTTCATATATGACGAGGACGGCCGATTTACCAAAATTAGCGAACGCATGAAAATTTAATTTGCAATTACCGATCCAAGTGTTTTACGTTCCAAAAAGTCATTGAAGACTTCCGTTTCAAAAAGAAATATAATTTCACCCCCAGAGACTTTTATTAACCATCGAACTGATAACTGCATTCTAAATCACCGTAGATGGGTGAAATTTTCTGATGATTGTTTTTAAAGATGCACTCCAGGCATGAGGAAATCGTTAGCTCGTAATAGGTAACTATTCACTCGCTGATTCAAACACGGTATCCGTATTTAACGAGCCCTCGAGCCAACTGGAGGATGGAATTGATTTTAAAATTATACTTCCTTCGGTTGTTCCTGCAAACCTTAAACTCTTCAAATTATTATTATTAGAAAATTATAGTACTGATGTAAAAGAGACGTTCATTCGCCGCATGATATCAATTAATATTTAGCATAACTATTTTTAATACGAGCATACATTTCAAACAATTTAAATGATGACCCTGGAATAAAGTGATCAAAAAAAGGATATAGCAACTCAAATTTTCATTTTCCATCCTTTACCAATCGATGAGATTGCTCTTTGGATTCGATAAATGTTATTATGTTATCGACAGAAAGTCCATTTTTTAAATCATAAACCGATGTTCTTTGATCAAAATGGTTTTTGCTTAAACTGAAATGTAAAAAAATACTGTTATTCGGATGGGAGCACTTACGCAAAAATATAAAAGACTCAATATATATTTAAATGTTATGCGCAAAAAGATTAAGTGTAAGTAGTTATTGTTTTAGGAATGGACTAAGGTAAAAACTAATTAATCCTGTACGTTACAGCGAAAAAATCTGAAGACGGGAATAATCTCGAATGATATGATTTCATAAATAAAAGGATTATTAGGCACTTAAAGCTTACATTGAGATCAGGGCCGGCCAAAGGTGGGATGCGGTGGATGCGAGGCATCCGAGCTCCCGAATAATCGGGGCCCCAGAAGTTCTCAATTATTCAAGTACCAAGTGTAAATTTTGCAAAAACATTTACTAAAAATCACTTGCAAACTGATTTCCAATATAGAAACAATCCGTAAAAGTTATAATATTAAAATGGGACTCCATAAGTCATTCGTTATTGTTATAAATATTAATATCGTGGGGCCCCCATTGATATTCGCATCCGGGCTCCCTTCAGTGCTTGGTCGACTCTGATTGAGATTGCCATAATAGTATATGAAAATCATTAAAATCAATTTATGAGTGGTAATTTATCGATCATTAAATCTCAAGACAAAAAACCGATGAGCGTTGAGTTGAAACCAATAAAGACGGCCTCGTCACTGAAAGTCGCACATGTTTATAACAACAGTTGGGAGCTATCTACAACATCCATGCCTTTTACAATATAAACAAACTTTCTCTAACATAGCCCTTCCGATAAAAATAGATCTGAACTTCTGGTAAAACAAAATTAGATTTCAAAGGCACCACTGTCGCACAACTTTTACAAACGTCCCGTTCACGGGGCGTGAAAATCATTCCTCTCTAACATTTACTCCGTCACTATGAGTCTACCCTCTTCCTCGCTTGCGTAAAAGGCCTTACGACATAAATAATTCAACAAATAATCTTTTCATAAGAGCGGAAAACTCTGAGAATCTCATCTCCGAAAAATTTGTGTCTCTGTGCGTCCAGATGCCGTCCTTACAACAGCAAAGCTTTTTGAAGCTTTCTGCCTTCGAGATAACTTACGCGAATGGGTCTCATGAAACGCATCCGCCAAATTACACCGGCATGCGAAGATAAAGAGAGAGAGAGAGAAAGAGAGAGATGCATAAAATATTTAAAAGGGCAAAGGGGGATGGAAATTGCATAAAACAATATTATCTTAGGTCGCGCGATTTTTCCTGCTCCCGCAGCCGCGCAGGAACAAAAGAAAGGCTACGCTCCGTAAATATCTCGGAGGACGCAAACATTCTACGTTATTCAAAGGCGTAAATAATTCATAAAAAGTTTTGTAAACGCAAACACACGCGGCGTCGCCTCAAGTCTCGCCGTATGCTTTTGTGTCAGAAAAGAATATTTGGGAATTGGTAAAAAAAATTGAAGCGCGGGACGCTATAAACTCATTATCCCACAGCAGTCCCAATAACTGATATTTTATTGAAAAATAAAAAGGGTAGGCGGCCATGCGAAAATTTCCGCGATTCTATTTATCCGCGCGGCGAGGATTTATTCCGAGACATAGAGAGATGTAACAGAGAAGGAGTACCGTAGGCTCCGTGCGCCTCGTCGAATGATTTTCATTTTCGGCGATATATATATATAACCGGACGAGAAAAGAATGAATTCTGGAACGGAGAGAATGGAGCCGCAATCTGCGGAGCGGACGGACGGTTGGGTCCACGGGTCAATGGAAAGGGAGGAAGAGGAGATGCACTACGAACGCCCAAGATGGGCGGCAAAAATAAAATAAAGAAAAACAACGTACCCGTGCCCATTTTATTATTCTTCTTCCTATTCCCGAGATACTTTATGATGGCCGGGGACCTCTTGTACTCCGGAGATTTTTTTACGACCGATTCCGCGATAATTTTAATTATTGCCACTGCAATGAAAATGTTGGGAGGCCACATTTAATGTATTTATCTATCCTTTGTCTGGTTTTTAAATAGAGACCAGTGATGTAGCCAATGTTTTACAGTGGGGATGGCAAATAATAAAAAGCGTTTTTTTCATAAGGAGATTACCCTCTCATTTTTCTTTGATAATTTATAAAAAATTTAAAAGTCATAACAGTCATATAATGAATATATTTATTTTCAAGTTAAAGTTGAAAATAGAAGCCGCTCATGTTATTTGCGATATCTGGGGAGCAAATGCCCTGACGCCCCGCACCAATCCATTGGTTGCGTCAATAATGGGGACAAAACTTCTTTGTAAGGTAACACATGTACCTATGTCAAAATGAAAAAGAACTTAAGTAACCATGTTTTACAAATGCTATTAACGAAAAACTTCTCTTTCTTCATCCCCATTCTTCCTACCTCTATTCTTTCATTCTTTGTTTCCTTTTCTCTTTCTGATCCTCACCCTTCCCCTATCTCACTCCGTCCCTCAATTATTCAATCCATCTCTCTCCCACTCCCCTCTCTCCCTTCCTGGATATAGTTCTTCAAAAATGTATCAATTTAGATTTCTCTATTTGTTGCTTAAATCTAAGATATCTTAAAGGAAATGTAATGATCAATATCACTTTAATATATAATTCACATATCTTCGTCTACATGCGTGTGCGTACATTTAAAATAAGCTGAATTTTCATTTAGACAATATATTCACTTTTATTCCTCGCTCTCCGTTAAAACCAATTTAGTTTATGTAATTTCGCTAAATCAACAACACTGTGGTTGTCCTTAACGACGAAATACTTTCACCTTCAAAACAAATCTGGCAACTGAAGCGATGCGAATTTGGAATATAACCATGAATTTTCCTTCTTTTAAGTTTTCTTTTGTACAGGTCCCAAATTTATACGGTAATTGCTAGTAATTTTAAGATTCAAATTAAAATACGGTACATGTTTTCCTATGTAATTCAAACAGCGTAATATCCTGAAAGAGGACGCTCGGAACATCTGGCGAAAGATTTATCGAAATCTAATTGACCGTTCTTGAGTTATTCGCATTAAAATTCATTAAATCTCACACAGAATGACAGAACGGCTACAATAATAATTCGAGGATTATTTTCTGCAACCGGAGGACGAAAACTTCGGTGGCCAAAAACAATTTAATACTCTCTATCTCTCCGCCTCTCCATCCTTATTAATTCCTTATGAGGTTTACTCAAACAAACACGAAGATTTTTTTTAGGAAAAAACTCGAGTAGAGGGAAACACACCCACTTCGCAAATTTGTTTCGTGAAAAGATTTGCTCAGAAAGCCCCCCAAACCTTTTTTTTTTTTTTTTTGAGGGGACAAATGGAATTTTCATCAGGAAAGCTAAGTTCTTTTACGCTTTGCAAAGCTAATTTCGAGTTGATACCACCATGGGCGCGGAGCAAGGTTAATAAAATATTAAGCCATTTAATATAGTCAAGGAGCGAAAGAGGTGTGTGTGTGTGCGCGCGCGTGTTTTTACACACAGTACGCCACAAATGAAAAAAACACCTTGTAAATTTTCGCAGTCGTTTTAGTTTCGTGAATCTCTCCTCTCGCGAAGCTGGCACAAAGTGCGACAGAGGGAAAGAGAGAGAGAGAGGGAGAGGGAGAGAAAGAGATATATAAAAGCGTCCGCAATCTATTTAAAATAATAATGAACACAGAGACAATTTTTAGCTCGTATGATCTCCATACCGAAAAATAACGTGAAAGAGGGGGAGCAAATTCTCGTATTCGCTCCTGGATTTTAAAAAAAAATCTGTACTCGTTCCGCACTCATACGCTCGTCCTTCGCGAGAAAGAGAGAGGAAAAAAAACGGAAAGAGGGAACAGACAGCAAAAAAATAACGGAGAGGGACCGCAATTTAAGGGAAACACAAGCACCGGTATGTGAGCCCATATCTCAGACATCGTCAACATCTGCATTTTGATAGCGCGACCCTTCTCTCCTGTCCTCTCTCCTCTCCCCCCCCCCCCACCCCTCCCCTCTCACTAACCCTCCACCTCCGCCCCCCTCCCACAACGGTTACCCTCCCCCGAAAAGAAGGCTACGCTCGCCTTACTGCCGTAGAATGTTGTTGACCCTTTAGGCACTCTCTACACCCTTTCCCACACCAACACTACCAGAGGGCATCCCGGAGAGTTATATACACGACGAGGCGGTACACACACTCCTATACCACGGCGATGCAGAACATCTGCAGGAGAGGAGCAGGCACTCTACTACATTGACATGGGAGTTGCTTTCCCGGGGGGTCGCACCGAGTCGCCACCATCGCGCGAGGCGCTCAGGGGACGAAGGGCGAGAGAGAGAGAAAGAGATAGGTAGAAAAGGAAGGCGGAGTTTTAGGGAGAAGGGGAAGGATGTAAGGGGGTTGGAGGGAAAGGGGAGAAAGCAAAAGGGGTTAGGGAGAGCGTAAGAGGGGAAGATTGGATGAGAAATAGTCGGAAGAGGGAGCTGTCTGGGCAGGAAAGAGGGAGAGGCGGGGAGAGGAAAGGGGGGGGGGAGGGGTTAAGGAAAAGAGTTAGAGGAGCAAAAGGGGGTGCTGCGGACGAGAGAGAGAGGAAGAGAGAGAGAGGGAGAGAGAGAGGGAGAGAGAGAGGGAGAGAGAGAGGGAGAGAGAGAGGGGGAGAGAGAGAGAGAGGGAGCGATAGAGGCGAAAAAGGGCTTGCGGGAAGAGGGAGAAAGACAGAGAGGAAGGGAGTCTGGAGATGGAGAGAATGGAGGGATAGATAAGGAATAGGAAGTAGTGGTGAATAGAAGGTCTTGGAGGAGGAAATGCGGGAAGAAAGAACTGAGCGGACGGGGAGAGCGTTGAAGAATTGAAGGGGGAGAAAGCGAGAGATGAAGAGTGATGAAGGAAGCGGGGAAACGAGTTATAAAGAGATTTAGGAGAAAGAGTGAGCAGAGAAGATGACTCAAACTAAGTACCTACCGTGGAAGTTAAAAGGTAGAGAGATATAGAAAGAGAGAGGACGAAAACGGATAAAAATGAGAAGAGTGGGGTAATAGAGATATATTATTTGAAAATGTGAAGCTTGAGAGATGAGAATACGACACGATGCAGAAGGAACAAAGGAAGATTAGTGTCGGGGGAGAAAAGGAGAAAGAGAAATAAAGAACGGGAAAAAATTAGGAAAGGAAGAATAACAGAAGCGTATTAATGAGAGAAAACACGAGAGGAGAGAGGAAGGAGAGAAAGATGACGGACAAATAGAACGAGAGAGAAATATTTTCAAAAAAAAACGGGAAAAGTAGGTTTCGGAAAGGAATGGAAAATTCCTCGACTTGACGAGGTTTTTCTCTCTGTTTGCAGAGGCCAACGATACGACGAGGAGAGGGGAAAAAAATGATCGCGTAAAACATTCTAAATTATTAATTCGGAGAAGAATTTATTTATCAAACGAAATTAAATATCGAGTCAAATATCTGGAAATACTTCCTCAATATTACTAAGGAATACGTTAACGTGCGGAATCGACGGCACAGATGGAAACAGAGAGAGAGAGAGAGAAGAATATAAATGGACGGCGAAGAGGAAAGAAGAAGGTTAGAGAAAGCAAAGGGCGGAGATTGAGTGAGAGGAATAGCAGAAGAGAGATAATGGAGAAAAAAGGAAAGTGGAAATGAGAAAAAGTGGAGTGGATTTGAAAGAAAAACGAGAGTGTGGAAGAGAGAGAAAGAGAGAGAGAAAGGGCCCTTTGAGGATGGATGCTCTCGCAGATCTTGTTTCGGAAAGAATAACGAGTCTGTTTGAGCATAGGACAGAGCTGGAGAGAGTATAGTGGGTTTGAGTGAAAACTCAAAAGGAAGGATCTAACTTGACATTTTGACTAGGCGAGGCGATAAAAACCAATTAACACTGAGGATAAATAAGGATAAAATGGAACGGGAAAATTAACTTTATGTGTGTGTGTGTGTGTAATATGCGCTGGTGGTGTAATGGTTAGCGCGTCGGCTTCCCGTTTCAAAGTTCCGGGGTTCGATCCCCGCGAATGGAGGTTTAGAAAAAATAATTAATTAATTAATTTAAAAGAACTATCATCGGAGCCTGGCAATAGGCAGCAGTACTGTCAGTATGGTATAGAGCCGAAAACAAATTATGTTGGTTGGGTCTATATCCAATGGAGTTGTAGGCTACAGTACTGCGATGTGGAAAGCAAGAGGGAAACTATCACATTAAAATTCCCTAGTAATGATTATATGGTTGGACAATATGAGTTCTCTCGGGGTAAAATATTCCGGAGGTAAAATAGTACCCCAGTCAGATCTCCGGGCAGGGACTGCCTTGAGGAAAGCATTTGTCGAAGGTAACTTACGCATAGATACTTGCAATGTAAAAACCATGAGGAAGGCAGAAAAGCTAGAGAACCTGAAAGAAGAAATGAGAATAAATAGGATTGACATCATAAGGCTGAGCGAAGCTAGATGGGAAGGAGAAGGGCAGTTCGACTCGGAAAGATATGATGAAGAGCGTGACAAAAATAATAGCAACGAACGATAGATTGATGGCAATAAATCTAAAAGCAGTCCCAGTGGACATGTTGATAATCCATGTACATATGCCAACGACCGCTCATGAAGAAGAAGAAATCGAGCAGATATGAACAAATTAACGAGATTTACGAAGAAGATGGAAGAGAAAAGGTAAACTGCATAATAATGGGAGATTGGAATGGCATCGATGGAGAAGGAAAAGAAGAAAATGTTGTGGGTCAATACGGACTTGGGAAAAGAAACCGAGGAGGAGAAAAACTAGTAGAATTCTGCGTTAATAACGAACTAGTAGTGATTAATACATGGTTCAAAAACCATAAACGAAGGCTGTACACATGGAAAAGCCCAGGAGATAGAATGAGATGCCAATTAGATTACATCCTAGTAAAACAAAGATTCAGGAGGAACATAAAATGCTAATATATTTCCAGGAGAAGACATTGATTCAGATCACATTATTCTAATAGTAGATGTAACTACAAAGCTTAAACAAATACGTAAAACGAGAAGAGAAAGACAGACGTGGGACCTAGAAAAACTGAAAGAAAAGAAAGACGCATTCAGCACGAAGTTGGAAGACCGCCTTAGAAATTTGGAAAACACACCGAAGACCGTGGATACAGAATGGGAGGAAATTAAAAATAGTATCAAAGATACCCTGAATAAAGAGATTGGGAAACAAGAGAAGATAACCAGAAAAGCATGGATCACTAAGGAAATGCTGGAGAAAATGGATGAGAGAAGAAAATGGAAAAATGTTAACGGTGAAGAGGGTAGAGCAAACTATAGACGCATAAACAATGAGTTGAGAAGGGTAAGAGATAAAGCTTGGGAAATTTGAATAAAAGAAAAATGGAGGAAATACAACAGATGGAGAAGTCAGGACGGTACGATATGATGTAAGCTAGGGCACTGGAGTTTGAAGATAAGAAGTCTAATGGGATTTATGGTAAAGAAATCATGAATACAGATGCAAAAATAGTCGCAGAACCAAAGAGTGTAGCACAGGTATGTGGAGAAAACTTTAAGGAACTACCTATATAACAAGCAGGTAGGATCGGCACAAATAGAACTGGAAGAAGAGGATTACATTGAAGAAGACAACTTGGGACCAAGTATTATGAAGAGCGAAGTAGAAAAGGCGATACTGGAACTGAAGAAAGCAAAAGCTACAGGCAGCGATGGAATACCGGCAGAGGTACTTAAAGTCATGGGATCGGAAGGACTAAAAGTGTTTACGAAACTAATTAACAAGATTTACGACTCGGGAGAGTGGCCTCAGGATTTCTTAGATGGAACAATGACCCCTCTAAAGAAGAAGTCAAAGGCAATGCAGTGTAAAGACTACAGAATGATAAGTCTACTCACACACTTCGAAAATCATCACGAGGATTCTTAATAAACGGCTAGAGAAAAAGGCCGAAGAAATGCTAAGGGAAGAACAATTCGGCTTCAGAAAAGGACGAGGAACCAGAGATGCTATCGGTGTAGTGAGAATCATATCAGAAAGGTCAATAGTGTACAGCCAAGATTGCTGCGTATGTTTCGTCGACTAGCAGAAGGCCTTTGATAGAGTAAATTGGGTCCTGCTGATGAGGATATTAAAGAATATATGTGTAGACTGGAAAGACAGGAGACTGATCAGCAATCTATATATGAATCAAGTTGTAAAGGTCAGGTTGGAGAATGCGGACACCAGCGGAGTAAATATCGGTAGAGGAGTAAGGCAGGGCTGTTGTCTATAGCCGAACCTAATCAATATATATGGAGAGAGGCTAATGCAGAAAGCGTTTACCATAAGGCAAACTAGGCAAGTGCCTAGTAATTTTAAAGATTTAGTTTTTGTTTATGGTTCTTTAAAAATATGAAATAGCAAAATATCCTCTATTTACAGTATTATATGATAAATAAATGTGAGATTTTCTTTCATTCTAAAATAATGTGTTTTAATTTTTGATCTAGGGCCCCAGAAATCTGATGTGCCTAGGATCCAAAATGTGCTAAACGCGGCACTGTTTGCATTGAGAAATTTCGAATTGTAGGCGGAAAAAGCTGAACAGAATAAGAAACTTTATACTGCTTTCTTCAAAATGGTTTATATCCGAAGATTGTAGGTCAATTATTTCTAATTTTCGTCTAAAAAAGAATGAAAGCCTGCACGTGGAAATGTCCATTTTTACGTGTTACCTAATGAGAAATGGAAATTATCTCCTGGAATCGAACCCGGGCCTTTGATCTAGAGTTCGATACATTAAAACGTTTTGCTGTTATATCATAATGCTATCCTGAAAGTTTCATCAAATTCGGTTGAGTCGTTTTCGAGATATTAAGCTTCAAATAGCATTACATGACAAAGTGACATTGTGAAACTGTCTTTTATATTATAAGATTATATTATAAGATATATATACCCTAATTTTCCGATTATAATACGCAACCTATATAATACGCACCCATCTTTTCACGGGTGAAATGTGAAAATCCTCTTATCATTATGTAAAAGATCATTATGTAAAAGATCAATGTAATTTTACTTGACTATGTGTAGTATCGGGGCAGTTCTCGCCTTGCCGCCAAATGAGATACGTGTGAGAGAGTTTACAAGAATATCACGTTACGTTCTGACTCTCCCATTAAAGATCGCTACGGTGTATAAAAAAACATTTTGTCTCAATATCGCCTTTGTATTAATCTGGTCGGTTAGAATAGGTGTTCGCGCTTTGCTGCCAAAGTAGATATTTGTGAGAAAGTTTACGAAAATATCACGTTACATTCTGACTCCCGTTAAAGATCGATACAACGTATAAAAATCACAGTCTCAATGTTGCCTTTTGTATTAACCTGGTCGATTGGAATAACAGTTCGTCCTTTGCTGCCCAGCGACATCGTTCATACAAGCCGATCGAGGAGTGTAAAATGTTCTCGGCAACGCAATTTACGTAGACGATGAGAGAGAACACATGATCGCCGAGGAACTGTTTGAGGACAGTGAGGGGAGTGGTAATGAATTCCAAGGCTTTAGTAATTCTGACAGCTAAAGTAAATAAATAAATATTCTTATTTTTGTTTTTAAAAACAATATTTAAAGGAATGTTATCGAAACGCGTTGAAATGTATGATTTATTTGTAAAAACATGTTCGTTATCGAAATGCATTGAAATATACGATTTATTGGTAAAAACATGTTCGAAAATATAAATTATTTCCGTACTGAAAAAAGTTGTATGAATTTATACCCATATATAATATGCCCCCTAACTTTTTGTCTACTATTTCGACAAGAAAATGAGTGTTATAATCGGAAAATTACGGTATATATATATATATACATACACACAGATAAAAAGTGACTGATGGTACGGAAGATGACGCCGAATCACGGAAAACTAACAAAAGGGAAAAAATCAGCCTGAAAATGCATGGCGGAAAACCGAATAATTTACGCTTATGCTCGATACTCGACGAATACGAGTTAATTCACGATTAAAATCGTCTATGCAACGTAATACCACTAGTTTTACTGTACTGCTGATAAATTGATAAAAAAATTAATCGACAAAACTGAGGCTTGGCAGGACGCATTACATCTTTCAAGAGCTCTTCCCTGACTAAGGATTTTTATTACGGTATTAATTGGAGAAATTATCACCTTTCATAAGTTTTAAGTTTTAAAAATGATTTACGGCGTCCATAACGTAGCGTGAGATCGATAAAAGTTATTATTTTCAGAGGTGGCGGAATTGACTGAAAGCGGATGAGATGCTCCAGAAGGGGGAAATTAATTACGTTCGGAAGAAGAAAATGAGGCGGAGAAATTTGGCATCGAGCGAAGACGCGGACACGAAGCGGAAAATATAAAGTGGATTCCCGGTAAGACATTTATCGATTGCCTCATCGAACCATTTACGAAGCGTGCCGGAAGGAAGGAGATCTGCCATAACCTGACGCGCCACGTAATCCGACAAATCAATAGAATTTCTGCTAACTTTTAGCAATGGAAGCGAAAATTGAAACGGCGAACCTATGCATCAGAGGCCATTCACACGAAATTTTGATGACAGTAAAAAACGCACGTGACAAATTTTAAATTAAGATAACGCAAGAGGACGATAATAGCTAAAGAGACTAATTCGCCAGACAACACGCGCGCACACAGCGCAAGAGGAGAGATTCCGGTAAGTAAGGTGGTCGAAATATCACATTGCATACGCAGAAAAATCCACCATGCTTATCATAGTAGTTCAGGCATATTAAACTGGGCGTCTTTGCCTTACTGCGGTACGAATGCGAATTTCTTCTCGACTAAATCGCTTGAGATTTTATAAAAACGTTTCGTTTTCGTGAAAAGGAAGCAAGTTTTTTTTTATAGTCACTGAATTAAAATAGAATTCGTTCTGTAAGTTATTGTTTTTGATGGAAAAACATATAAAGTTTATTTTTACAACTATGGCAATCAATGAACGATCGCAATCCTAATGCGGCCATTCTACAACGTCAATCGCTTTAATGCTGCCCTGATGCCTCTTTCAGTCTGACATTGGGAAACATTGCAGTATTAAAAAACGTTTCGTCACATGCTACATTACTTAAAGTGGAAACTGAAAGGATCGTCATAATAAGAGAATCAAGAACGCCATATGATTCTACAACTATGTTATCAAAACGTTCTACGAATTGAAAGGCGGTTGGGCATAAAATAGTTCCTGTGAAATTCGAACCTATCCTAGACTAATTATTTCGCCAGCCGCGTTTATATCTGATCCTGTAAACCGCATTTACATTCAGAGTTAGAAAGAGTGCAGCGAAAAGCCGCTAGATTCGTCAAAAATTGTTACGATAGAAACAATAGTGTTACAGCCTTGATACAGGACTTAGGATGGGAATCACTAGCTGAGCGCCGATCACGCTCTAGGTTAAAACTTCTCGAAAGATTTAGAACGCATATATTCTCCAGCGATGTCGAAGAAATAATAAGAGCGTCAACTTATATTGGTAGAACGGACCATCCTCGTAAAATAAGAGAGATAGCCTGTAGGACTGAGAGGTATAAAGGCTCGTTTTTCCCTAGAACGATAGCTGAGCAGAACAGAAGTTACGAAAGGAAATCAGCCGACGTAGAATGATACTATACATTATTATGCGCTTTACCTTGGTGCTATTGCACCCCCTGCCACACACCATTGCGGTGGCTTGCAGGGTGAACTATAGATAGATATAGATATACTTCTTCCGAAAATGAGCGACAAGCGGAAAACATAAGGAGAGGCCTTCCCGCGAGGCACGATAGAACTAAAAAGAGGATAATATAGATTTACGGCCAGCAACAAAGTATAACTTTTATCGCCGCATTAGCTCAAATATAAGAATGTTTTGCGTTTTATTGCGCCATATTCGCCGTAAACGTGGTTTTCGTAACTCTAAAAGTCGATGATAAAACCAAAACGCAGTGAAATAAACAAGAAGAAATACGTGGGAAGGAAATAAAATCACCCATTTTACGCCGCCGTCTCAAGGGTTAGGAGAAATTACGCGACACGGGAAAGGGGATTGCCGTAACGCGGACACGGCGAATGAATGTGTGCGCGTTCGCGCAGATAAAAACCGTTTTAAACGAAGGAATTACGGACGAATAGCGGAAGGAAATCGACGACGAAAAATACCACAATTGCGAGCAAAATTTTGTTAAAGAGGCTTCCGGTAGAAAAAATAACAGAGATTTGTATGCATCACAATGAAGAGATGAAGCAATGGAATTTTTTTTTTCTGAAAAAGATCATCGGAGATTAAGGAAAAAATTGAGAACCGAGAAATGAAGGGGAGAAAGCTTCCGGATGGTGGAAAAAAATGAGCGGAAAAATTATAAGGGATGCTTGGGAATGCGATTGAGGCTGCTGGCAGAATGAACGGGCAGGGAGAGAAAGAAAGAGAGAGACAGACAGACAGACAAACGACTTTATTGAGGTATAAATTGAGACTATCTAGTCCCTTCTTACATTTAAGAGAGAGGTGAGGAAGCAAAGAATGAGAAGCCAGGAGGAGAAGGAGAAGAGAGAAACGAAAAAAAACGCACGTAATGGGAACGAAAGGAAGTGACGCACTTGAATGGAAAAGGAGACGGAATGGAGAGGTAAAAGTAATTAACTAGCATATTGCTTAAGAGAGAGAGAGAAAGAGAGAGAGACAGACGCGAGGGGGAGAGAAAGGAAGAAGGGGGAGGAGAGTGGTAGGAGGTGAAAGTGAAAGGGATGAAAACGGAGAATATTTGGATAGTGAGGGAGGGGGGGGATAGAGTGAAGGGAGGGGAAATAAGTCGGGGAGGGGAGGGGGAGAGTAGATGGAAGGGAAGCAGGAGTAGGAGTAGACAGTGCACGAAAACGGCATGGGCAAAGGTAGGAAAATGGGGGGGGGGGATCCGATGCCAGAGAAGGAAAAAGGACCGGGGCATTGAGAAAGAAGGGATTGCGAGAAGGTAAAAAGGAGAGGGAAAAAAGACCGATATAGAAGGGAAGATGAGTTAAGAGGAGGATAAAGGAAAAGGAGAAGGGAGCAGAGGTTCGGAGGTGGGGAGGGAGGGATAAGGCCAGAGGAAATAAGGTAGAGGAAGACGGCGAGGTGAAGGGGACCGATGGAAAAATTGGAGGTTTTAGTATGGAACTGATGAAGTGAGAGAGAGAGAGAGAGTGCAGAGGGGTGGACCGGAGGTTAGAGGAGGGGAATGGGAAGGGAGGTGTGAGGCTTGGTAGGAGGGAGGCTGGAAAGAACGGATTCGGAAGCTGTAAGAGATGAGGGAGGGTGGGAAGAATTACCGTGAACACAGGATAAGAGCGACTGAGTAAAAAGGAAGAGAGGACAACTTAAAGGAAGGAGAGAGAGAGGAATGAAGATGAGGAGGAGAAGGGGAACGAAAGCCCGTATTCGGGAAAGAAAGAGGTCTCCTTTTTATCCTAACGCTTTAACGGAGTCGATTTGTGTTTGAAACGACTTTTTTTTCGCTCGATGGACCGTTGTGACGCTTTGTTAGATCTTAGATTACTTTTATTTTAGTGTAAGTGCTTGTCAAAAGAGATAAATCAATGCAATCTGTTGAAATGAAGAGGAGAGAGTTTCCTTGTAAGAATGAAGGCCCACTTCGAGGAATGGAATCCGAAAAAAACTAGTTTTTTTTATGCATGTCGTTGTATTTTAATAAATAAAGCAGATTATATCGTTTCAGTTGTTGAACGCCGATGCTTCACATAGCACAGCTGATTATACTAAAATCCACGACTGAAAATATACTTAACTAAGAATTAATAGAGGTTAAGGTGCAGATAAATATTGTCAAATCATTTTGGATGAATTGTTCACAACATTTGAAGTTATATAGAGAATGGTAGGAGAGATAGTTAAAGCATTGCAATAATTACTGAAAAAGTCTCTAAAAAGTGTATGGGAGCTGAGAATACTTTCTAAAATATGAAATTAGTTTTGCATACCAGCGATTTTTAAGGGGGATGCTGCCCGCAAAATTTCACATTCTATTCCGTGGAAGATGTTTAAAATATCCTGTGCCATCATAAAATTTACACGAATACTATGCTTGAGCACAAATCAATGATCAAAGATAGCATTTCCGAGGAGGAACTTTTAACAGATAAAGCAATATAAAAATCCATTATCTTATCAGCTTTGTCTCCTCCAAGAAATCCATTTCCGTCGACTATGCGGTTAAATTCGCCGAAAAGATGAGATACGGGTCGGATATTGATAAAAATCTGCTTGCCTCCGCATCTTTAAAGAAACGTTTCCCTTCGCGAGAATTGAAAAGGGGTTCTGCGACTATTATGAAAAGCAAGTAGATAACTGGATAACATTTTGAGCGTCAATTAACCGCACATATCCAAGATCGTTTCAAATCACCCGAAATGTTAATTACGTTCGAATCGCTCTCGAGATGAAAGTCGCCGTTAAACAACGAGAGAAGTTTAAAAATAAAACCAAATCCCTTCCAGAGTACCTGGAAATGCTAAAACGAACAAGTTTTAACCTTCTTTTGAACCAGGCTTTAACTAAAAAATAAAACAAATCTCTCAGAAGATATACCAGCACTTATAACAAACGGTACCTTTTTGCAACATCTAGAGAAGTACGTAAAAGGACGGAAAGATATCGTTTAATCGTTAGAAAATCTTAAAAGATATTAAAGGGTATTACAGGGGAGCAGCGGGAAGAATGTCACGAAAGTATGGGAGAGAGAGGGAGAAAGAGAGCGAAAGAGAGAGAGAGAAAGGAAAGAAATAGGAAAAGATGGAAGGGATAAGAGAATCAGGGTGCGTGCGTGTGTGCGCGCGAGAAATGGAGGGAGAGAGAGAGAGAAAGAGAACGTGTGTGCCAGATAGAGAGATGATTAATATAACCTTTTTCACGGGCTAAGAGAGCGAACGTTTTGCGGGAATAATGGACTGGACTTGGATATAATGCAATCGTGTGGCCTATGTCACTTCATCGTCAGATAACTTTGGTCCTACATCCCCTGGTCTCATCTTCGGGAGCGAACCCTTTACTTCCCGGGGCAAGGTTATCCGATATTGATCCCTGAGACGCTCTCCCAAGAGAGAGAGAGAGGAGAGGGAAGGATGAGGAGGAGGAGGAGAAGGCTGAGTAAGAGAGAGAGAGAGGAAAAGGGAGAGGGGAAGGGAGAGGCCCCGAGTCTGTCTCTCCCTCTCTCTTTCCACATATCTCTCGCTCTCCACACCAGAGAATGATGGGATGTAACAGGAGAACTAAAAAAACAGGTAGAAAGGAGAGGCGAAAAAGGGTTGACTGATGAGAAATAGGAGGCAAAAGGAGTGATAAAGAGAAGAAGGAGGCACGAAGGAAGAACATACACGACTTAAAAGATGAAGAGAAAGCAGAAATCAAAAGAAATAGAAGGAGAATGAAAAGGAAAGTAAGGAGGGGGATCCCATAAAATTGAAATATATATATATGCTAATAAAGGCGAGAGAATTGGAAAATGGGCAAGGAAATGGAATAACGGACTAAAGAGAAGGTGGAGATGAAATGCGCGTGAAGAAAGATAGGAGTTGAAGGATGGGAGAAAGGGGAGAGACGACAAGATGGCGACACAAAGATAAAGGTGGAAATAGAAACGGAAATAAAAACACGTGCAAGGAAGGAAAATGAAAACGGAAATGGGAGGGAAGAGAGGGACGAAAAAGTAGGCAGGAGAGCTCTTACGGAGGAAGGAAGGTGAAAGGAGAACCGAGCTGCGGAGAAGAGAAAGGAATAGATATCATCTGGAGAGGTATAGGGAGTGAGAGAGGAACGAAGTGGAGGTAAAAGGGAAAGAGAGAGGTCGAGGAGATTGAGGGATTGGACGGGATTTGGGAATGGAAAAGAGCGATAGGAGGCAAAGGAAGGAGAAGCGGAAGATTGTGTAAGAGGGGGAGATGAGGTTAGCGAGGAGACTACCTCAGAGAAGAAGAATAAGAAGAAAGAAAGGTTGAATGAAAACATTCAAGGAGAACTTTTGCTATATGTATAGGTGTGTGTGTGTGTGTATATATATATATACACACACACACACACACACACACATATATATACATACATATAGAATCGGGATAAGGGCTAGGCGAGCGAGGCACCTGGCTAGGGGGCGCAACGATTGACAATTTGACTTTCAAGTGTAACATTTTATATTATAAAATATATTTATTTCTACATTAATGATAAACTATTGTTTTGAGAGGTACAATTGTGTACTGTATGCTTTCATTTAGAGGGAAGCTTAATTTTTAAATCTTTCCTAGGGGAAAAAACATCTTGTCCCGACTCAGCCATGCACACACACACACACACACAACGAAACGAAATGTGAGAAATAATTTCAATGAGGAAGAAAGAAAATTCTGTGTACGATTACAGAGTCACTGCTAGCTATTGTCTGCAAATATGAGGGGAATAAAACCCTTCTTCGGCGAGAGATATAGCCAGTATCACAGTACGCGACATTCCCGCTCGAAAATCTACGTTTGTATACGTATACATTTTTTCAGATACAAACGAAGGGCTTTTACCCAGCATCCTCCGAAGAACGCATACCCTTTATCAGTCCCGTAGTTAATCGTTGACACGGCTAACATTCGCCTAGTTCTTTCATCCCGCCAACCCCGCTTCCTCTGTATTCTCATTCCTCGACGTCTAGGTATGCGCAGAGAATTAAACAATAAAACTAAATTTAAAAAAAAGGAGTCAGGAGACGGAAAGTTCGAGGTTGAGCTAAAAGAAAGCGGAAGGATAAACATAATTCGGGTAAGGACAAAGAGGAGAATAAAACACTAGGAGTAAGCGGGAGGGAGAGAAAGAGAGAGAGATAGAGAGGCGTGAGCTGGAGAAAAATGTGACGTTTGGCAGGGATAGGGAAGAGTAAGAGGAAAAATTAGGGTGTGAGGTGGGAATAGAAGGCGTCGGAAAGGGAGAAAACGGTAAAGGTTTTGAGTGGGAGGAAGATGAGGAGTAGGTGGGAAGATGTCAAAGGGGAGAGAAATAAAGAGAGCCTTACTGCCAGATAAACACTCGAGACGTAAAGGGGTTCGGAAACGGAAAGGTACCGCTCTAATATAGTGGATAGTAAGAAGGCTAGGAGGGTAAAAACACGAGGATGGAATAGGCGAGTGCGCGAAAGAGGAGCGATAGATAGCGAGAGAGAAATGTCGAGAGAGAGAGAGAGAGAGAGATGGAGAGAAATGTCGAGAGAGAGAGAGAGATGGAGAGAAATGTCGAGAGAGAGATGGAGAGAAATGTCGAGAGAGAGAGAGAGAGATGGAGAGAAATGTCGAGAAAGAGAGATGGAGAGAAATGTCGAGAGAGAGATGGACGGAGAGAGAGAAATGTCGAGAGCGAGAGAGATAAAAACGTGTTTGTGAGAATGATAGAGAACGACTCGATTAGAGGTAAGCTGTCATAAAGTTGACGCTGAGCTGCGAGTGAGAGCAAGGGGCGAGAGAGCGAGGAGGAGGAGGAGGATAAGGCATGAAAAACGAGATAAGAAAATGGAAAGATTATGGGAGATTAAGACAAAAGAAAAGGACGACAGAGAGAGAGAGAGAGCAAAAAAGACAGGAATAACGAGAGTCAAGATAATAATTATGGCGCGAATAAACGAAACAGGTGTTAAAAAAAGGTACAAAAGGGGAAGCGCGACTTATAAAACAAAAGTAAGGGGAAATGAGTGGTAGAAAGGAAGTAACCCCTAAAAAAAGGTCCTGTTCCGAAACGCGCCTCAGATATTTATCGCGATACATAAATCAACTCGGGTTTTTTTTTTTTTTTAAAAGGGTGGCGGAGCGTACCACCGAACCGCCATTTTGACGAAGGTCGCGACCCCGCAGGACGAAAAACGGAATTTA
The DNA here is from genome assembly GCA_036926305.1 of Uropetala carovei. Lineage (NCBI taxonomy): Eukaryota > Metazoa > Arthropoda > Insecta > Odonata > Petaluridae > Uropetala > Uropetala carovei. The sequence goes on from JAXCHB010000213.1 coordinate 2,572,652, forward strand.
TCGTAAAAAAAGGAATCATTTAAACGCTTCCGAATTCGGAATGTTTTCACGAAGACGGATAGGATGACCTTAAGAATCGAGGATATCCGATAGATATACTATATTGGAATGATAGTGGGAGAGAGAAAAAGGTGGAGGGGGGAAAGAAGTGACAGTTAATTTTGATCAAACGACATGGATTGATGGAACACCATTGAGGAAAGGGACGCGAAATGAGACATTTTTAATCTCGAGAGTTATTTTTTTTAGAGCCGAAATCTCGGCGGAAAAAAAGACACCAAAGTTGAGAAAATCGAGATAGAGAAGAGAGAAAGATCCGAAATGTAGGAACGTAAGAGGAACTCGGACCGGGACCGTTAGGTGGGAAGACCGATTGAAACGAGGGAGCGAATTGACGCACCCCGGCCAGCTTTAGCACCAACCTAATCACTTACAAGTGCAGCGACAATGAGTTGCGGGTAAAAGGGAATTCCTAACAGCGCAAACGTTAATTTACCCGTCGGAATTGGAATCCAAGCACTCGACTGCCAAGTATTTTAGTCACTCGGGACTTTTCCGAGAAGCGAGTCAGGTCAGGTTATAGAGGGATAGAGAGACAAGAGACGTAAAGAGATGCAGAGATAGATACTCGAATTGAAAGAGAGATGAATTGATAGAGAAGAGAGAGAGAGAGGCAGAGTTTCCCCGGGACGAGAAAGAAGGAAAAAGAACAAGTGACTACCGATTAAGCCAACGGAAATTCAAGAATGAATTACGTTCGAACCTTAAGGGACAAAGATAAGTGAATCGATTTACACGAAATGTTGGAACTGCACGGTAAAAAGGTGCAATAAATTCCGGTAGGAATAAAATTTCCCCTTCGAATGTTGAATTAAAAATTCGAATAGCACGCGTTCAAATTATAGACGCGTGATCAGTTACATCTGATATCGTGGCTCGAATTTATTATAGTGGGGATATATATTACTTATATCAGCGAAGGGAAATCTAAGGGCATAAAGTTTACAGTTGTAAAACCCCAACTATGTTTAGCTGACCGTTCTGTATATTAAAGATTCAATATATCATTCATTTGACGCGAAATCTTCGGATACTCGTCTAATTCTCGGATTACCGTCCGAAATATAAATAATGAAAAAATCGAACGATTAAGGTAATTAATTCGACTCAGAATATAAGTCCAATCCCTCTATAAAATAAATTTCAACGAAATAAAAACGGTATAAGAAAACGAAATCCAAAAATTCTGGAAAATACTTAAAATGCTGAGAATGAAATATTCTTTTTAAAACAATAGAAAATTCGAGGTATAGAAAAACATGAGTGCATCCAAGGCGTCACGAGATCATACGTCCCATTGTTGTCTTAAAAAAAAAATATTTTGTAATTAAAAATAAAATGAACGATAACGTAACACAGCGAACTCTATCAAGCGCTGCGAGTGTGAACAAGTACACGCATAACGGTTATAATAAATTCAGAAAGTAATCTCCCTTCAAAATTTATACACCTCTGTAAATCGAGGTTGACATCTTTACCTTGGAAAAACCTGTTATAAATAAAACAAGCGAGTGTGCGCGCGGCGGCGATTTTTTTTAGTTCGCAAAACGTCAGCTTGCGACTCTATTTTATTTTTCATGCCATTCACTCGCGCACACAACATAGCGACGCTTCGTTCGAGGCAAAGATGCGGATATCTGCGAGGAAAAAAAATATCACGGGGGACAGATTTAATGAAGCGTACAAGTCTCCCTCGTTTATTGTCGGAGTAATGACGGGAGGGATGAAAGGGAAGAGGGGGAGTGAGGGAGACTGTTTGAGGAAGGAGGAGACAAAAGGAGGCGAGGAGTGGGAGGGAGGGGAAGGGGAGGAAGGGAAGAGAGAGAGAAAGAGGAGGGCTTGGAGGATTCACTCCGACGAAAACCGAATGATTAAAAAAATATAATAATTAAAAAAAAGGATTCAAGTACGCCGTAAAGGTAAAGTTATGATTACAATCTCGATCGCGTGTTCAATACGGAGGAAATGGTTTAGAAAATAGGAAAACTTTTTTTTAAGGCGCGCGAGCTCCATACCGAGCGTGAATTATACTATTCACTCCGAAAGAGGCGCGAAACGGCGATTTTGTTTTTTTTTTAAAAAAACGTGATTTTAACACGAGCGCGGAAATATTTTGGATTAAAATCATTCGCCGGTATCTATGGGAGGAAATGGAGGAACAAACGACTTTAATTCTCATAAATATCGATCGATCGAGACGGGTTTCGAGCGAAATGAGAGCTTCTCTTAAAAAAAAAAACGTAACGAAATCCTCTGCCATCCGAAGCAAAACGAAGAGTTTTGGGGGGAATTTAACTCCTATAGACTGTTTGATGAATTAAAGAGATAGATGTGAACACGGTGAACTACGTGATTCCGATTTTCTCGGAGGTGAAAAATTAAGAGGCGTTCCAGCCGCGTGGTTCTAGCCATTTAAAGATATCCGTCCATCTTGGAAGTACATATTCCGCGTGGATGGATGAAAAATAAAAATTTATAAGTTTTTCTGGAGAAAGGCTATTCATATACCTACTATTGGTCACCAGACAAAGACGCCCAAGAATAGAAAAATAAAAAATTATAGATACGTAGATGACTTTATTATTTCTTGCAGGCCTCCTCTTATCACTAAACACAACTGTCATTTACAGCAGAACAGAACATTACACATAGTAATAAAATAATAATTAAATTACGATCAAGAGGAAGAAAACGTAAGACGGTGACAACAATAATTATAAGACAATTACAGTGAAAATCAACTCATAATCACGATTTAACATTGTGCAGTAGATGTAATAAAAATAAGGACATTCAGTTTATTTGGGTGGAAAAAAATAATTATGGCAATAAAACATTATTTCTTCTGAAAAAACCTTCAGAAAGGGAGAGTGCGAAAAGGTCGCTTACTTTAGGTAAGCTAATAATACACTATACCCATCACCTGAACCACAATATTGAAATGTGTGTTAGAACATAATCGAGCTCATATCATAGTTGAGAAAAACTCCACAATTGAAAAATTAAGTCTTCTTCAATGTTCAGAATGTTTTACGTATACATAACCATATTATGTCCATTGGAGAAACCTAAGTACTTAAAAAATTACAATTTTTGGTGATTAAGTGAATATTGTGAAATTCACATTAAAAAGTTCAACACATTTAAGATATTTCAACAATTACGAAAAATATACTCTGAAGCTAACTAACAGCGCTTAACTCGCTCGAGTTTACAAATGGTTTAGAGTAGCTTTCAGAAACCTATTCAACATGACGGACCGCAACAGAAATCGCGAATGCTTCAGTTCAAAATGCTTCGGCGGACCGGATTTTGATTTGCAACGGAAGTTAACTGGAGGTTCTGAGGTATCATATAAATAAAAATAAATTGTAAATTAATGGTGCCCAAACTATAACTCACGTACCATATACGGCCCGCCAAGAGTTTAGCAATTAAAAGGACACGATGTAGCGTAAAATTATATAGTAAATTTAAAAAAAACAATATATATATATATATATCGTCTCTTCGCCTTAATTCCAATCATAGATACACGAATTTCAAACAAATGATATTGACTTATATTAACTTAACCCTTAAATTATACCTCAATTGTATTTTCGACTAGGTGTGGCCCGCGGGGAGGAAGATTTCGGAAGTGGGCAATGTGGCCCTTGAGGCGTAAAGTTAGGCACCAGGTCTAAATCATTATTTTAGCGTTGTCCTTTCAACATTCAAGGACTTCCTTAACACAACTTTAACTAACAACTACGAATTTTTTAGTCAAATTTTGCATATTCCTTTTATTACCACAGCACAGCGGGCCGCGTATAAGGCTCTTGGGAGCCGCCTTCGGACCGAAATTGTCTATCCAAAGTCTAGCGAAAGATAGAACGATCGCACTGCAGAAATATGCGGCACCTATTACAACAATTAATTCGGTAATTTTAAAAAAAATACAATGGATTTCGCACAAACATAATACATAATTCATAACATAATACGAAGCACATATTCAGTTAAAGAATCGACGAATCGATTTATCTTCGCTATCGAACCCACAAAAAACCATATCGACCTTTATTTCTCACACGCTCTTCCCGGCGTCAACGAGGAGCGGCATGCTAATATATTCCCATCCGACCGACGGGCCATCGAGGATTAAAATATGATATATTCCAACCTCTCCATATCACATATGGCCCGAAAGAGAAGCGACTCTGGGAGGATTCCAGACTGATTCACACAAAATCCACACACACGCACGTGTACACACACGCGCGCGCGCGCGCGCGCGCACACACACACCACCACCATAGTCCGCTGTACAATTATTTCCAGCTGTTTTTATCGAGTCGTTCCGATATTCCTTCTCTAAGGCCAGGACACGGGCGCAAGGTATAAAATAAACGCGGCGTATGGAGGGGAAGAGAAAGGGAGAGGGTGTAAAAGGGGGAGGGCGTGTGGTTACAAGGGGTAGAGGGGGAGGAAGGGGAAGAAATTTTTTTTTGGACGACTCTCGAAACGCGGACCGGAGGGACAAAGGAGAGAGAAAGGGAGAGAGCGAAAGAGTGGGAGGAGGGAGGTAAATGAGGGGGGGGGGATAAGGGAAGTGAAATAAACGAGGAGCCCATGAGCGTATATACCGCGCGATTCCATTTATAGAGAGAAAGAGAGAACGGCATGGGAGGAAAACGAATGGGAAGGAGGTGGTAGGGAAAGGGGTGGGAGCGAAACGAACCCGCGCTTTCGTATAGCGACATCTGCCGAAAAAAAAGAAGGCGAACGAGCGACACCTTTCAATTTTTCGCCGAATATTTATATCCGTTTTAAAATTTATATAGCCAACGCTATATATATATATATATATAGCGTTGGCTCATTCGATGTGCGCTCACCAATAATTATCCAGCAGGCCGCTATGGGGGAGGGGGGGGGGGGGATAAGATCCGCCACCCTCGTGCCGCTAATGGCGATAGCATGCTCCAAGTGGGCGATTAACTTCCGCACACACACACACACGCTCTTCCGCGAGCGGGTATATACATCCCCGTGGACCGATGCGCGGCACCCCTTCCACCTTTCTTTTAATGCTAAATGTAGGAAGGCTTTAATTGGCTGATGGAACCCTCCTATCTGCCCGCAATTCCATCTTGACCAAGCCCGAGTTTGCCCAGTTAATAATAAATAATAACACTGTGCACGCATAAACGAACAGATACACATGTATGTACGTGTGTGCCCGCATTTTTATTTTAATTATTAATCGGTTTTTTCCTTTTCGTTTATTAATTATTTACTGGATGTGTGCGTGTGTGTGAAGTTTACATTTTCACGTGTGTGTGCGCGCGCTGGCGTTTTTTCTTTCTGTCGAGGTGTCCCTCTCGGTGGGCGCAATAGTTGGTTATTAGGTCGCGTTTAATTGGATGACTTGCCATGACCGCGGCGTCGTGTCTTGACGGGAGATTTGATAAAAAAGTAACGATTTTTTTTAAACCATCCGCACCGATAGCGGCTATTTCCCGGAAGAATATCGATCTACCAAATACATGCATATATATATATGATGCAAACATGCCCACCGAAGAGGTCCCAGGTATCCTTCCGGAAGAGGTGAGACACGCAATCAGAAGTATGAAGAATGGAAAAGCATCTGGAATGGATGGTATCACAGCGGAAGTATTCAAAGCAATGGGGAATCATACGGAAACAATTCTCGCTAAGATTTTTAATTCCTGTCTGAGGAAGAAAAAGATACCAGAAACATGGAACCACGCATGTATTATCCTTCTGCACAAGAAAGGTTCCAAAGAAGACTTGAATAACTACAGACCGATCAGCCTACTCCCAACAGTCTACAAAATATTCACCAAAATACTCACTATGCGCCTTCAAAACCATCTTGATGCTGCCCAACCCAGAGAGCAAGCTGGATTTCGCAGTGGGTATAGCACGATGGACCACATCCAAGTCGTGAGAGAGGTAATCAGTCGGACCAACGAGTATGAATTACCTCTATGTATGTGCTTTATCGACTACGAGAAAGCATTCGACTCTGTCCGAACTTCGTCGGTGTTACGTGCACTAAAGAAACAAGGAGTAGAAGAAACGTACATAACCTTGATCAAGAATATCTACGAAAATGCGACAACATCTGTCCAGCTGCATGAAGAGACGAGTGCCTTTAAGGCCGAAAAGGGAGTGAGACAAGGAGATACTATGTCCCCTAAGTTATTTACAGCAGCTCTAGAGGAAGTATTCAAAATGCTAGACTGGGAGGAAAAAGGCATAAAGGTAAATGGAGAATATCTGAGTCACCTGCGCTTTGCAGATGATATCATACTGTTCGCAGGAAGCCCAGAAGAGCTCCTTAGAAGAACTGAAGAGCTTGAGCAAGCAAGCCGAGAAGCTGGACTTAAGATGAATCTTAATAAAACAAAGGTTATGTACAACTCCTTCACAAATTCTGAGAAGATACATATCAACGGAGCAGAACTTGGAGAAGTAACCAGCTATGTTTACTTAGGTCAACTCATCACTACTGATGGTTCGCTTCTTGGAGAAATCAACCGGAGAGTGAAGATGGCATGGAGTGCTTTTGGCAAGAATGCGAACATCTTTAAATCAAATATTCCAGTCTTCCTAAAAAGGAGACTGTATGACCAATGTGTTCTGCCAGTTCTGACATATGGTTGTGAAACATGGACCATGAATGCCAGAATGATACAGCGCCTGCAAACAACACAGAGGGGCATGGAGAGATGCATGTTAGGGATCACCCGAAGAGACCGCAAGAGGAACGACTGGGTAAGAAAGAAGACGGGAGTCTGTGACGTGATTAGAAGAGTGAAGGTGTTAAAATGGCAGTGGGCGGGCCACATTGCTAGAAGAAATGACCAGCGTTGGACGTCCAGTGTCATCGAATGGATCCCAAGAAACATCAAGAGACCAAAAAGAAGACCGAAAGACAGGTGGGACAGAGAGCTTGTTAAGTTCTTGGGGCAAACTTGGAGGAGGGAGGCAGTTGACAGAGAAAACTGGAAGAGTCTGGGGGAGGCCTTCGTCCGTCAGTGGACTGAAAAAGGCTGATGATGATGATGATGATGATATATGAGAGAGGTGATATTGGGCCCGGGCCAGTCACAAATGAGGGCCCCCACCCCACTTCGAAAGCCATACAAATATATAAATAAAATCAGTAAAACATAAAAATCAGATTTTTCACCATTTATCAAAAGAAACCTTATTGTATGTAACAGAACTTATTTACATTACCGATTACAATGCTTCACAATTTAAATATTAATTACATATATTTGTGATATAATTTGACGACCTTTATAACATTACCCGAATTGAAAATTGAAACTAATTAAAATTATTTTTAAAATGATTTTCGAGCTTTATTTTTTTGCAAATTACTTTATTATCGTTCAAAAATCTATTGTCCGCGCAACGTCAGAATTTACGTGAAGAATTGATAGCCCATTTAGCCTTTCTTGAGACGTTGTACATCTGTTAAAGTTCTTCACTCTCTTCATAACGCTAAAACTTCTTTCCGCAGAAGCAACAGAATCGGGTAGACTCAAAAAAATTCTAAGTGCTACAGACAAATTTGGAAACAACTCAATTAAATTAGTTTTCAACATGTCCTGTAACAAATTCGCTGGAGTTGGTTCTCAATTAAAGTTTGTTCTGTAAATTTTTTTCATAAAAACAAGTACGTCGCATATTTCTTGTAAAATTTCTTAGCATATTTCTGTTGTAATTTTTGTGCTGAGGCTTTTATTTGTTCGTCAGTTAAATCCTCAAAAGTCCATAGGATTCCACATAAGTTGCATATTTCAAGGATTCAAAACGTCGCGACGTGTCAATCCAGATATAACCGAATCGATTCTGTAATATCTTTCGGAAACCCTATTGAAATTTCGAAATTTCCTGTAATTTCCTTTGAAAGTATTTTATCCAATTCTCCACGGACTTGTCGAATTTTTGAAATAAGGTTTTCTACGTTTTTCATCTCGACATCCAGTGTCGCAGTTCGAGTTTCAATTAATAAATTTGTTTGTTGCAATAAGGTTAAAATTTCAATCCATATCGTTGATAAAGGAATGCATTGGAATGTATCCAAATATTGATTAATAAACTGTAATTCGGTACGTGCATGTGGTTGAAGGTTTAGAAATTCCGCCTCATCTACAGCAACCCGAATAGTTTAACTGCATCGATTCGTGCAGACCATCTTGTTTTCGATATGGCATGAAGTGAAACAGTTACATGTTTCTTTAAAATCTCCCATCTCTGTGGACTGCTGCTAAAGAAATTGTACATTTGCTGAATTCTTCCAAAGTATAATATCGCCTCCTTGCATGTTTCAACACTGTCAACTCCTACAAGATTCAAAGTGTGGTTTCCGTAGCTTGAAAAAATGCAATTACGATTACGTTTAAGCAAAACCGCTTGTACACCATTATACTGTCCTGCCATATTAGCACCGTTATCATATGCTTGCCCAATACATAAACTGAAATCAAGTTCAAAATTTTGGGGGCCCCTCTGGGCCAAATGGCCCTGCTGCCCTCCCCCATCTATCTGGCTCTGTGTGTATATATATATATATATACGGAAGATGAAAGGTAAATGAGGATATTTAGGACACCTAGGTGTTGAAGGAAACCCAGTGAGCACTTACCGGAAGGAGGGCCGCTGGGGTATTGGAGAGACACATTTGTAGAAGTTATTGGAGCTTTCGTGATGATCCCTTCGTCAGCACAAGAGAGACATAATGTGTCTCTCCAACACCTCCCTTCCACCCCCACACCTTCACCCCAGTGTCACTGCCAAATCAGTTGTCTCTCTCTTGTGCTGACGAAGCAATCATCCCGAAAGCTCTAACCTCTACAAATGTCTCTCTCCAACACCCCAGCGGCTCTACTTCCGGTAAGTGTTCACTGGGTTTCCTTCAACACCTAGTTGCCCTACACACACGCACGCACACACACACACATACATACACAGATACATACATATATAGGTGAATTCGTTGGTCGAAATTAATTGGGTATCTCTGGGAGTCCAGTCAATTTGACCTTTTTTTATTAATCGGCTCGGCATCCACTGGGGAAAATATACATTTACGTAAGCGACCGCGTATTTATGCCCAATTTCCTAAACGTATAAATTATTTTCCGAGCGATTAATTCTATTCTCTTTTATTTATTGTCATCGAGCGTTCGATCAAGCTTTTTTGACGCGAACGTGAAAAGATTACCGGTTTCCGACAGCCACGGGTCAGTTTTGAATTAAAAACTTGAGCGGATTCGCTTCATGATTTAAGATTCAGAGAAATTGAATATTAGTTGAATAAATTCTTCTTCCTCAATATACCGGCTGGGTAGAAAAAAAAACTTTAAATTTACCGGAGAAGCCGTAAATTTGCGGAGTTGCATTTCCAAGAAATGTTAATGCTCAAAATGAAGCTACGTAAATTTGTAAAAATTCCATTAAATGAAATAACTGTACGGTCAACTAACAACTAGAATTGAAACTATTGTCGGGTAATTCTTTTATTTAGTTTAATACTAGACTGTACAAACTTATTTTGTTTACTTGAAAAGTAGCATCGTTAAACAGATTTTCACACTTAAACGATTTAGAAAAAATCCGAACTTTAGAGAGAAAGCTCTTCTCCTTTCTTACAAGACAGGTAACATGAAATTAAAATCAAAATCGTTCGAGTAGTTCTGGAGTCATGGGAAAAGTATACAATTACCTTTCAAAATACGTCTGCGCAAATTTAATCCATAATAACCTTCCATAACTGAATGCTACGAGTGATTGGGTCACAATTATCAACGGAAAACCGTTTACATTTCTTTTTCATTGAACAAAATGGCAAACCTTATCTTACTCTAGGACATCACTGGCCATTCATCTCCAACTCTTTTTCCCATACGAATTCCAAGCTCAGGAACAGCTCGTAGCGGCTTTTGTGCACTTAAGTCTTTGGCTCACACATATACTTAATAGTCCAGTGGATTTAAGTCGGCAGGATATGGTGGCCGCCCAGTGTTACTCGTAAATTGGAGAATATTCCAGACCAAGAATTCTCGAGTTTCCTGGGGCGGAACAGAAGGGCTCATTGTCTTTCATTAAGACTCGGTGTGCTCATAAGCGGATACTGGTATTTTGAACGACATCTAAGTTTTCTCCGAATAATACAGACCTGCTGTACCGATTAAATTAAAAAGTTTAACTCCTTTAAAAAAAGGAAATTTTCGGGTGTATTTTCAGTTCTTTGAAGGAGCATATAAGCACTGGGAGGTTGCCATTATGATATATGCTCTCTATAACACTCATTGTCAGTAAATTTCAGTGTAAAATGTAAACGTCACATTTTATGCCATGAATAATATAAAGTATTTCCGATTAAATAATATATGAAGTTAAACGTTAATAGACAGCATATATGCATAAGTAAATTCCATTTACACAGAAATCAGTTCAATCTGTACCTATATGGCCTGAGTAATGAAAATAAATCAATAGCTGTCAGTCCGATCTCAACAAATTTCAACAGCACAGGTTATAGAGCAGGGACGTATTTCCTTCCTTTGACGTAAACGAAAAAGAGCAGGAAGAATTTTTTACAAGGGATCGGGTGAAAAATGAAGGTAAATTAGACTTTATTTTTCATTTTTATCTTTAGCTCGTTTATTACTCCTTATGCCTGGATATTATTGTTTTGCGACACTCTTAAATTAATATTATTTGCTATCGAAAGGGTAAAATAACTCATATTAAAAAAGCATAGTAGATGTCAGTTTATATGGTGGAGGAAATTATTATTGAAAGAAAAATAAAACATATTATTCCGATGATTTAGCGCCTGTCAATTACAAGCATACGATATCTTTCATTCCTAACCGTCATTCTTGACGAGCAACTACACTGGCCACTAAATAATTCATCTAATATTTTTCTTAAATGCTACTCTTGTACTGAATAAGGATGCAAAAGAGAACAAGGAATTTTCGTTGAAATTGTATTTTCCTGAAAGTTATCTGCAATAAAATATCTATCGATTGCATGCATCGCATTAAACTAATCCTTATTATATCCTTATTGGTATAATATCCGTGTTATTTAAAATAGAAACGTCCGGAATAAAAGTGCGATCATCTCAACCGAGCTACATAATAAGATTTTTAAATTTTTTAAAAAGCAAAGATGAATAATTTGGATAGGTTGTCATAAAGTTAATCTTTAAAAAATACAATAATAACGAGATATTTAGCAAGGCGTTAAAATTTTGCGATCGAAATCTTACAATAAACAACTCGCGACATACGTTTAACGCGAATATTACGCGGATATTTTTAAAGGATTTAGTACGAAAAAACGCATGGGACTCGGGATTCTCCTTACCCTTTCACCAAACATTTGTGACTTTTTTTATTCTCCAAATGTTTGTTGGTGATAATATGTTGGTAGAGATGCCCCTCACGGTCTGTCTTTTCAAATGTTTGCAATTCGTGACGGGGTTACCTTACGATAATTTTATTCTATCTTCCCGTCGTACCTGTGGAAGGGGATGCCTCGGATTGCTTATCCTTTACGGGTTCCCGTAAAAAGAAAATCGACGCACTTTTTACGACGCGAAAGGAAATCTCACCGCTCGTACAACTCCGTAAAATATCATCGCGAGTATTACACCAAGGGGTCGAGACAAACCGCGGACGTTAATCAAAACCTAACAACAAGATGCCTCCCTTTGTAGAAGTTACCGCCACTACCCACGCAAAACACACATCCCACAATCCTCCTCACTCCAATCCCTCCCTAGACAACCTTACCCTGGGTTCATCCCTTTTTTAAACTGGCCCGTCGTACGCCCTACCTCCGCCCCCTCCCAAAATGCCTCTTAGCTCTCATTCGTCCTCCTCCCCCCCCCCCCAACCACCACCGCCACCCTACTCTCAACTTCTTTTCCCCTTACCACCCCTTTTTCTCTCTCTCTCTCTCTTTCTCCATCCCTTATACTAACCCTCGGCACGTAATCTCGCCCTTCCCTCATCCTCTTCCCTCTCTCCCTCTCACTCGCTAACCCCTTTGTTTCCATTGTTGTCAACGCCTTCTTCTCCCTCTCTCTTACCTTCCCTCCTTTCTCCCACTTTCCAACGTCACGCACCTACCTATCCTCCTCCTCCTACTCCCCTACCTCCCACATCCCTCTCTCTCTCCCCTTAAACCCACCCTTCACGCAACAATATCCATCTTCCGCCGAGTCCTCCCACGATCATTTGCTGAGTCTTTCAGCAAACGCTGGAGCGAGAGGGAAGGAGAGAGAGAGTGAGTCCCATTATTGTATACAAACCTCTCCTTCGTGTACCTCTTCCCGCTCCCTCCATCTTCCCTCTCCCTCCCACTTTATCCGTGCTCCACAACTCTTTGCCCACCCCTCCCCCGCACCTAAACGGGTATGAATACTCTCTCTCTAACTCTCTCCTTACCTCTCCCTCTCTGTAAAGTGTATTAAAGTGTATTTGTGCGGAATGTGTGCTTCACAGGTTGAACAACCTTCGGGGAGCGTAGGAGTAAGCAGGAGTCTTGTTTCCCTTCTTTTCTCTCTCTCTCTCTCCTCCCCCTCCCATAGAGATGAACACGGGGGAGAGGAGAAAACGAGGGAGGGGCGGACAAGAAGGTTCGAAGAAGTGGGAGGGAGAGAGGGAGGGAGAGAGAGGGAGGAGAGAGGGAGAGAGAGAGGGAGGGAGAGAGGGAGGGAGAGAGGGAGGGAGGAGGGAGGGAGGAGAGGGAGGGAGGGAGGGAGGGAGGGAGAGAGGGAGGGAGGGAGAGAGAGAGGGAGGGAGGAGAGAGAGAGAGGGAGGGAGGGAGGGAGAGAGGGAGGGAGAGAGGGAGGAGAGAGTGAGGGAGGGAGGAAGGGAGGGCGTCGGTAGTCTTGGAGCCAAGCGGTGTCGCGAGAGGAGCTTTTGAATAAACGACTCTCGGTTGACTTACTCCCGTGGGAGATGCGTCAGTGTTTAAGTATTCAACCGTTCTGGGATCTCCAGGAGGAAAAAATAAATTCCCTCCTCTCCTTACCTCCCTTTTCTCTTCTATCCTCTTGATATCAGCTGCACTCGGAGTTAGAGAAGAAAGGAGAGAGAGAGAGGTCTTATTAGCCTTCGGGCAACACATTTGGCACGGAATTCCTCCTCTATCTCGCGTAATACTAACCCCTCCTACTTCTTCCCTCTCTCTCTCTCCCTCTCGCACTCATTTCTCAAAATCTCGTCTTGTCTTATCCCTCTTTAAAAGAAAAAAACCATTCGAATGTGAGGAAGTTGGAAAAAAAGGAATTACGCCTTGGCCTATATCCTACATGCTAACATTTGGAGCACTGCGTCTTTGGAAAGGGTAAAGAGAAGGGCGCGTGTGTGTGTGTGTGTGTGTGAGCGAAGCAAGGCACTATGGGTACGATAAGACACCTGCCCTTTTTCAAATTACCTTTCCCTCTCCTAATGTATACACTGTGTGTGTATTTGTGTGTGTGTCTGTGTTTGAGAGTGTATGGAAGGTGAATCAATAGGTAAGCTAAATTTAGATTTTTCACGGATGTTTCCTATTAACGATATACATTCACCACACACATACCTTAGTTACTCTAGGTCTGAACATTCCAATGCTCGCAGTTTGCGCGATAAAAAGTTCGCAGTAACATTGCCAACTTTCAAAATATCCCCCCTTGAAGAATGTATCTTTATGCAAAATTTCGTACGATTTTTTAAATGTTGCAACGAGTTAAGCCTCGTACAATTTACTGCGAAAAGTCCACTATACGTATTTTATCTTCGAAACATTCGTATGAACTTTTCAGAAAGGGATAATAAACATCAGACTGATACACCGGTATAATGGATATGACAACTTGTTTATTATCTCATGGAATCAGAAAGATTGTCAGTCACAGGAACAAATGCTTAGAAGTAATAACATTGGAAAACAGTGCATGTTTCACGTTTCTGGGATAAACTTATTTTGAAACTTTTTTTAAATTCACCACATTTATTAGCATTCCCTCCTCCCCTCCACATATATATGTATGTGTATATGTGTTTGTGTGTGTGCATATCCCATATATATATATACATACACACGGGGCATGTACCTTTATCCTAAAAATCTCATTTCACCTATATCTCCGTCGGGGAACGATTTAACCGTAGTTCGAATGCAGAGCCGGCTTTCTTGGCAAACGAGAAACTCTTTGTTTGTCTGATGTAATTCCTCGAGTATATTTACCTGCAGTTCCGTTGTCATCTTTGACCTTTATCAACTTCCTGCCTTGCCTCTTTTGTTTTGTGGACCTCTGCAAACCCAAATACAATGCCCTTAATGCTTAAGCCTGCGCTTTTGTGCACATTCACCTCCTCATTTCCACGTGCATACTCTTGAGCAGTTACTGTTGACCTACTTCGAGATTTTAAGATTTATATCTCTATCGAATAAAAAATACGGCATGCATAAAGATGTTAGAGAAATAACCAAATCCCGCTTTCCTTTCTTAGTTTTACAGCATTAAATAATGAAACCACAATTTCGAATTCAAGAGAAAGACTCCAATAATAATAAAAATATGAAACTGCTCAATCGTTTTTTCCCGATTTCTAGAAGATTTATAATAATACACGTTAAAAGTTTAAAAATGCTACATGCATGGAATATTTTTGATGAAGGACTTCTTTGAAACGCTCTTAAATATTACTGCTTAAGAAATGAGAATGATTATCGATCACTCCTTTTATGATTCGCTATTGTGCTTCAGAAAGTTCTAGACAGATTTGACTAGATTTGCAAATTTTAACGAATCAAGTTTTCAGTACTACAAAGCTTAGATCTAACTATGGAAATGCTGGGCGAATATTTTCAACGAATATGTAATAAGTTAATATGAGCTATTTTTCTTTAAACATGATACCTTCCAAAAATTACCTAGTTGGTTTCTAGAGGCATTGTTAGGAATTGGTGTTAAAAAGTCAATTTCAATCACAAAATAGAGTTGGCAATAATCAATAAAAATGTCTACAACAATCTCCGAAAGGATATCTTCTGCAGTGATTTTCAAGGTATCTATATTTATAATATTAATAAATCCTTCTTAATATGGCACACATTAATGCATTAAACTTATATGATAATGCTGCATTTATATTAAAAAATAAGCGTTGATTCCTATAAAAGAATTGACATGACAGATTATAAGGGATTTTATTTGGATGTAGCAGCATGAAAACTAAAGTTATCACTGCACCAATGCAATAATTTTGGAAAATACGTCATATTAGAAAACACGACCGACGTTTGAACATGAAAAACAGGTCTAAACTACGCAATTTGACGCTTATGTGCCACTAATGTGTCATCGTATATGATCCTTCCATCCCAAACAACTTCTGGCGTGATAAAGAGTATAAATCCGTATTACTAGTTCCAGCCGCGGCAATTCCACTTCCAAAAACTGAAATTCAAAACTCCATTAGCTCCGGCGAAACTTGCCCAACCTACTTTCAACGTTACAAATAATATAAATGGTACGGGAAACAAATATTTTTTCAGCTAAAGTTTCATTAATTCCTTTCACACAGCATGATTTCTTTTTTTTTCAGGAGTCACCTTATAATTCACAGTTTTACGAATCTCTCGAAACTTAAACGCTCGTATAAAGTAAAACTTGGTCGAAATGCGTCGAATAAAGGGCTTATTTCCTTTCTTTAAGCCTAGATATTGGTGCATGAAGATATATAAATCCATTAAAACTCAAAAAATATTATGGTTGAAGAGAAAATGTTCACTATTGCCAGTTAAATGACAGCAAAATTAAAATGACGAAATATACCGAAAAAGGAAAAACAAGATATTAAAAATAAGCAAGGAAATGGCAGCTGATGCAGACAGTAAATGACGGTTAAAAATCGTAAAAACAGAATATTAACATTTATGTATGGTTAGTCTGAAATAATATTAATAACGAGATAGAATTCTGAGTCGATTGACGAAAAAATAAGTCTCTGGCTGAATTCGTTTAGAAGAAAGACGGACATGCCGAACGAATTAGCGGATTTAAAAAAAGCGCTAATAAACATATCTGAGGAAAAATAGGTAGCACAATGATATATGTATTACGAAAAATAAATCATGGTAAATTCTTGCCCAACATTTTTCTTGAAATTCAGAGAGATTCAGCTTTATAATATTTTCAAACGAAATATCTAAAAAATGTTAAAACATTTTATTAGAATATTAATATTAATATTACGAAAATTACAAATTGATAGTGATCAGACTTATAATAATCGATGCTAAACCACCAGGATGAAAAATGAACGTCGACAAATTGGTCATTAAAAATAGTTAACCATAAATTCTGTAAATTATTTATTAAACATGTTTTAACAAGGTTCGATACAAAACTCTCATGCACAACATCTAAAAATATCTCCCTTTTTATAACAACCAAATCAGATAACGACTACGCAAATCAGTTTACTCAGTCAAATGCGAATAAAAAAAACAAATTTCAAAACAGCCCGAAAAAATTTCGCAGATAGGGATTTAAATAATTTTCGTTTAATTTTTCATCAGCATAATTTTACGCATTTTTAAAGTGTACCTGCATCAACCTTTTATTCGCGTCGAAATAACACCCCCCTCCCCCAGAACGCGACGCATTCAATTATTTATGCGATCGTTACTTTATTCGGTCACGGAGAGTGCGATGCGATGCACCCGATTTTTTTTATATAAGGGCAACGACTTTTGCAGGGCATTAATCGTCCACAAAGGACGACGCGTCTCCTAAATGCTTTAAGGAAAGTTTTGCGCGACGGAAATAACGCGACGGCGGGGGAACGACAGAAATAAAAAAAGTATAAAAAGATAAATAAAAAGATTTCCTTCCGAATGCTATCGTTCGAGTAATCGGGAAAGGAACTTCATATATCTCCCCCCGCGATTTTTAACCTCACTCGCAGCTAGAGACGCCCTCTACCTCCCTCCCTCCCCTCCCCTCCCCCCCCATACACCTTCTTAGGAGCGTTGAGCACACTCCGCATCCAACCCATGCAAATCACTCTTCTCATTTAAGATTAAAAGCGGCCTCAAGTCTACCCTCGCACACGACCATTGTTCCCGCGGGATGGAAACTCAAAACTCGCGAGCACACACACACACATACACACACACGCGCGCGCTCAAATGAGAACACCCCCAGACTCTATCCATTACACTTAAACTTCGCTTCCTCCATTGCACATCTCCCCGTAACGAGGTGCTCCCCGGGAAGGAAATAACTGCTCGCCAAGGAATATGGGGTCATCCCATTTGTCACCTTTTCCACTTGTTGTTAAACATGCATAAAACGAGATCGCTACCTCCTGAGGGCTACTTCGTTTTCTTCGGGTCCCATTTCCTTTTGATGTATATCCTTTACTCTTCCCACATGGCGCCTCCACCGAACCGTTTCCCCGTGCTCATTCCTCCCTCATCCTCCTTTTCCCCGATCGAGTAATAATTCCACGAACGCAAAGAGGATTTTAAGGGATTTGGTGAGATTTGATCGAGATCAGCGGTGTTATACGACCGGCACTCGGAGAAGATGAGTGTTATAATATGCATCAAGCAGTGGTTCTGGAGTGCGCGATCGTTCGATTAGCTAAAATCGGAGGGGATAAATTATACGCTATTCGAGTTATAGTCTTAAGGTCGTTCTTCCATGATGAATCGGAAAGTTTAAAGCTTCTAATCGCTCGAAATTAAAAATTATGAGAGCATTTCAGCCGTAATGTAAGTAATGGTGACTGGCTTAGTACATGGTTTTTCAAAGTAAAGGCCGAAAACGTCCGGTAAGGGCATCAAGGAAGGGTCCATCCAAGATATTTTTAAATTGTTGCCAAGATAACCGAAATCAACTAATGAGATTTCATTAATTAAATTGTACCGTTTAGATCCTAAAAACATCCTTAGAAATTCTTACTTAACACGTTCGCTGCGGGACTCTGATTGGCCAATCACACCCCCATGCTGACCACGGTTTTTTTTTAAAACTCCATGATAAGACTCTATATGTTATATTACATTCATATCTCTACCAATTCACCCACGAATTCGTTAGAAATACTAAGAATATTGCGCTTGTCCCGCCTTTTGCAACAGCAAATTCCCTCATAGGTGTATTTGCATATTGTTTCCCCTTTGTTTAGTTTAGCGTTCACAACTTCGGTGGGATTTCCATTTCTTTTTAGCTGCAAAGTTCCTGAACAATAAGTTTTTTCTATAAAAGCTCTTCAGTGAGATTACACGAATTATAAAAATTGTCCATAAATAAAATAAAACTTCAAGCTTCACTGAAAAAATGGCGTAAATTGGTGAAAGATTTAGATAAGGTTTGAATTGAATGAAAGCTCGTTTCAAACTGAGTGCGGGAGAGCAAGACTGGAGCCTCTACCCCCAGGCGTAAAGGTCACAGAGCTGTGAGAAGTGGAAGGGAGATATCACGCGCTAGGTGCGTGACCCGCCTGTCTTAAAGAACAACAGCCACGCGCTAGGCGCGTGACCCGCAGTGAACGTGTTAACAATATTTTTATAAGGTATAATTTTGATGGGCCAAATAACATATTTTCTATTATTACTGGGCCGCAGAGAAAAAAGTTTGAAAAACTCTGGATTAGTACACCGCATAGTCAAAATCTCATTCATTTATTTAACGGTTTTAAGTTTCAAAGAACTCATCCGGTACCCATAATAGCCTAACTTGAGGTCTGAAATAAAGCTGGAAATGGAAGTAGAGCCGTGAACAGAGGTTCTGGATCATGTGGCAACGCTGCAGTTCAGGGATTGACTGAGGCCGTTATTAGATTGATTCCCTGTCTAATGTTTTATTAGTTATCGTAACTCACAACATTAAGATAAGTTTAATTTCTTCCGTTAGATTTATTTTGTTTTTCGCTTGTATCAGCCGTAGTTATTTCACAATATTGCTACTTGTTAACCAAACCAAAGGGTAAGGATGGCGCAGTATTTCAGATGTGGTATTCCGTTTTTATTTTGGATAACTAATTTTACAAAATAATCCTTTCAGCAACGTGCCATGCTTCAAATTTATAAATCCAATAAACTAGCGGACTTTTTTCTGTAAATTCGAAAAAAGGAGGATAGGAATGATAAAAGTCTCGAGTTTAAAAAAGGTTCAGATTATTTATTATAAAAGATGAAACACTCGCGGCGTCGCGGAAGTTTACAAAAAAAAGAAATGTCCAGATCGTGCATTAACCCGGATTTACGAGAAATCTCTAATAGGATTAAAGGCGAAACTTTCAGGCCTAAAAAAGACCACCATCGCCAGCAGAACCGCTACGCTAGCATACTGCTCGAAACTCTAACAGCAATACTACACGACTCGGACCGAAAACACGGCGACCTCCTGTTAAAAGGGGAGTGGTAAGAGAGTGGAGTCTCTATGTTTTTGTGGAAAAAAATTCGCAGAACATCGCGTAATAGATCAAAAAATGAGTTGCGGAGCCATAAACTTGGCCTCGCATCCCGCGTGACTAACCGATTGGAAGGAACGGCATGTACGTGTTCAAAAGGGGGAGACTGGAGAAGAATACGTAATGGAACATCGAAGGGAGTAATCGAAGATGAAAAGAGGAGAGGTGTAGAGAGGGAGGGAGAGAGAAAGACGAGGAGAGAGAGGGAAAGAGAGAGAGAGAAAGAGGGAAAGAGAGAAAGGGAGAGGGAAAGAGAGGTCGAAGACGAGAGATGGAGAGAGTAAGAGAGAGAGAGAGAATGGGCATGAAGAACGGAGGAATAGAAGGAGAGAGGAGAAGAGGAGATGGGGAGATTGGAAAAAGAGAGAGAGATGGAGAGAAAACGAAAGTGAGAGAGAAGATAGGAAAAGAAAGTGGAAGAGAGGGGGGAGAGGGAGAGAGGGGAAGAGAAGAAAAGAGAGGGGTTGAGAGGAGAAGAGAAGAGAGAGGAAAGAATAGAAGGGAAAGGGAAAAAAGGGGAAGAGAAAAGAAAAGAGAGGGGCAGAGAGAGAGAGGGGGAACTGGGGTAGGGGAGAGAAGAATAAAGAGAGAGAGGAATTTGAGGGGAAGAGAAGAAATAGAGAGGAAGAAGAAACGGGCAAAGGAAAGAGGGGGGATTAATGTATGGATGAGAGATGCATTGACACTGCCAGATCGAATGAGATGACCGCAATATCTTCTAAAAAAAAAAGAAAAATTACGGAGGAAGCGAGTCATGCACGAGGAATGAAACGATGCATACCCGTGGCACGGAGACCGGATATTTTCCCGCAAGTAATTCCACCTAAAACGCTGCGCTTCGATGGAACTCTCCAAAAAAAAGAAAGGAGAAAAAAGATGCGAAAATCGCGCAATGGACGATTCGGAATTTTCCTTCGTCCTCATCCCGGTTTTTCGTCTGCGGCGTTCTTTTTTTTTTAATGTTAAAAAATGTCGCTACATCCAAGGTTATTCTATATTTCGCCGTCGCTCATTGGCGCAACAATTGGAGAGGAGTGTAAATACGAATGGGAGTTTTGATAGCGGGGGAACCACCGTCATGGTGTGTTTGCCGACGTTTACCAATCCTCCGCCCACCCACTCGAGCGCCATCTACGCCGTCTGTAGAAACGGGAGAGAGTGGGAAGCATTGCATGGCGGGAAGGACGAGGGGGAGGGGAAGGGGGAGGGGGGAAAGTAGAGCGAAGGAGGGGAATATTAATGGAGAGGTATTCCCAAGTGTAGAATGACGGGGTTACGTAAACACCCATAAACACCAATGGTTGGGAAGGCACTCAACCAAATTACACATTTATACTTAATTACATAATTTCGCCCGCTTCGTAACGCTAAGAACCGCGTCTGTCAGAGTTGGGAGTCAATCGAGTAATTAATTGTACAACCAAACAGTTCGGAGCGTTTCCGATATAATTACGAGGGAAATAGAGTTATTTATATAAACGGATATTAAATCGACATTTCATCTGACGGGTTCCGAGTGTGGCAAATGAAGCTCGATTCGTACCGCAGTATATATATATATATATATACACACACACATATATATATATACATATACATATATACACACACACACACACATATATGTATATCTCCATGTTTAGGTGAAATGAACAAGTCTGTGTGATCTAACGCGATCACAGGGCGGATTAGAGGGAGAAACATAACTTTTAAATGGTTATAAATGATTTTAATATCTTCGGAATTTTTAAAATGGTACATGAATACCAGTAAAATTTCTTTCGAGCAAAAATTATCTCACATTACAGTTGAAAAGAAATTGACAATTCCAACATTTTCTTGGCTATTGGATAAACCCTGTTTGTCAGCATGTGAATTCAACTATCAAATCGTTCCGTATAATAAGAAAAACGCGTTCCATTGTGCGTGATGCATTGCAAGTGAATAGAATGGGTCGGTAAATCAATCTGTGTGAAAATCCGCCGAGGAAATGAAGTGAGAAAAAGGAACAGTCCTTTTGAAAAGATAAAGGTAATCACTAGGCTTAAGGGTTTGACATATTTATTAATAACTGTTCTTGTTAGCAAGGATAGGTACGAAAAAATATGAATGAAAAGGAAAATTAGGAATTAGACGTAAGTTCGCCTTCACGAAACGGCGTATTTTTTCAGAAATGAATAAACTGTCCATTGCGATATTTGATTTCATCAATTATAAACCGTTGATTATAATTAATGCGGGATTTTGAAGTGCGCTTAGAAAATCATGAATCCAGGACCACCGTTCATAAAGTCTGCAACGTTTCAAGTGTTTTTTTTGTCCAACGTATTATTCGTCATCATGTGTGAAGTTAATTCAAATAGAATCCATAGTTTCCCAAGTTTTCATATATCCCTCGTTTTTCAAATACAATTTAATGTGATTGGCATTTACAATCCTTGGGCAAGAAGTGGACAGAAGGAGGTTTTTTTATGTACATAAATTTTGCGTTCCTATTTCATTTTCCCAAACTTTGGGGTCACTAGTGACGGATCCAAGGGAGGACGATGGTGGCGATCGCCCCCTCCTTGGATAACACCATTGCACTCCACTGGTTGATTTCTTAAATTTATTCCGAGCAGAATTCATCAATTATACGCCGCAGATTATGTCTGTACTAGTGTAATGCCAGCCAAAAATGACGGGTGGAATGATACGATCCGATCGTTCAAACTATGTAAATAACCGATGTAATTAATTTGAAACCAGACCCAAACTTAAGCTGAATATTTATATTCGGACACAATTACACACATGCCCAAACAGACAAAATATTAATGCGTTGACGATTATTGTTATATTCATGGATTTACAGTCCATCGCGAAATAATATACTATGCAGCCAGGGAAAAGAATGGAGCTGAACTGCAGCGCTAGTGACGGCAGATGATGTTCTTTCCAATCTTTTTTCTGGCGTTCTTCACAAAAAGTGAAAACATTAAGGCCTTATAATCAGGTCCCGTACGTCTGCCTGTCCAAATCTTTCATTTCCGAAACTATTGAATGGACTATCATGAAGTTTGGTACTAAGGAATTTTTTTGGAGGACTAAAAAACGGGTATAGGATGGTTCAGCGCAGCCATTTCAGGGCTGCCGTTTCATGACCGCCATTTTAGCGCCGGCCGTTTCAGCCCCGAGCGTTTCTTACCCAGCATGTATACTTGTATACAGTTAAACCTGCGTGAGGCGGAAGGGCCCGGTGAATTGTAAAATTGTTATTCATCCTATATTGAGCATACCATGAATTAGTTTAAACAATTTAACGTGTTGCATTTTCAACTAACTTAAACAGTATAAACAATTCAATTTGGAAATTTAACCACCTCTAGTATGAACAATTAAATGAGATTTATATATTAGTGAATGGGTCAATTGTGCCACCAGCTATATAAACTATTGAACGGCAAATACTAACACCAGTAGAATAAACGATTAAACGGGTAATGTGAAAAAACTATTTTGAAACTTTCCTTTGCTGCATGTACCCCTCTAAATTAAATAGGTAGGGAAAAAGTTTCTCGCAGACTAACTTTTCATGTTTGTGACTAAAAATTTTAGGTAAACGTTATGTTTGTTAATTTTTTATAGAAATTTCATAATTTTTATATATTTTTCAGTTAGATAATTGTTGTTCAGAATCATTACAGAAGTCACATTAAAAAAATGGTCACTTTTTGATCAATAGAAGCCGCATTATGATTGTGCATGTTTTAAAAAAACGATATATGCAGATTACAACATTTTCTAGTTTTTAAACTTTTAAGGCATTTCCCGAATTTGCAGAAAATTAAAACACATATCGTCGGATTCGACATAATATTTACTTTTAAAAGACGTCATAATTTCAATTAAACCGGACTACTGCAAAAATTGTAAACATAGCGGGATTAGAGAAAATAAAGTGAAAATGCATGCGAAATTGAGAGAGAGGAAGGACACACCGAACGGACAGAGTTGCCGAGTCCCCTGAAGGTAAGTGTATTATTATAATAGATATAGAAATTATGTAAACACATTTTTAGACCTATGTACTTTCACTTTCGTTTCGAAAAATTAATTAACCAATCTCACAGCAATGTATTTTATCATTAAAATGTTAATCAGCATACCACGTAAACATTTCTTCTAAAATAATTGGCATTAAATAACAACGCCAAAATATTTCATAGAATAAAATTTTAGAACTGTAATTTCATTTAATTTCGCTTAATGACATACCTGTTTATTTAAATTCGTTGCTGTGAATACGGCTAACAATACGAAAGCCGTAATGGACCCGTATATATAATAACAACATCAAAATATTTAATTTAATATAATTTTAGGACTGTGTAATGGACCCATAGAGATAGTTCGTAAAGGGATTTCTAATATCTTGTTAAAAGGCAAGGGACAGCGCCCCCCCCCCCCCCCCCCCCACCTTCACGTTCTAAATTTGCTAAATTATTGCATAATCTTCAACTACATACGTATATGTTATTTATAGTCGATACAGACCTATATTTCCAGTTATTCATGAGGATTTCTCCACCCCCACCCTTACTCCCCCTCCCTCCATCTTCGTAATCTAAATTTACTAAATTATTGCATAAAATTTGAACTATATGATATTTCCGGTCGATAGACACCTATATTGCCTGTACTTCATGAAGATTTTTCATACCCTCCCCCTTACGCCCCCTTCCCCACCTTCGTAATCTACATTTGATAATTGATTGCATTTTACTATATGTATTATAATAAACATATCGAACCACCATTAAAACTAACTTTAGTTCAGAATACAACACGTTCAATTGCTTATACATCTGTTTTTTCACATTACCCGTTTAATCGTTTATTCTACTGGTGTTAGTATTTGCCGTTCAATAGTTTATAAAGCTGGTGGAACAACTGACTTATTCACTAATATATAAATCTCGTTTAATTGTTCATACTAGCGGTGGTTAAATTTCCAGATTGAATTGTTTATACTAAGTTAGTTGAAAATGCAAGACGTTAAATTGTTTAAAGTAATTCATGGTATGCTCAATATAGGATGAATAACAATTTTACAATTGACAATTTCTTCTGTATCTGTCTAGGGACTTTTCGCGGTTTTTTTTTACACCTCCCTCCTCTTCGTAGGTGTTTTTCCGCAGTGGGACATTTTTTCTGTGCTAAAAGAAGTGATTACACAGTTTTTTTTCCAACCCACAAAACTAATACTCTATTCTATGGTAATTCTCTTTGTCAACTAACAAAATTTGTAGTCAATATGTATGTTAAAGTCTGTAATTTCACTTGTATATAATTCTCAATCCTGACGAAAGGGTTAAATGTAAGAAGGGACTTCACAGTCTCAATTTCCCCCTAAATAAAGTCGTTTGTCTGTCTGTCTGTCTCTCCCTTCCGCCTCACGCAGGTTTAACTGTATACAAGTATACATACTGGGTAAGAAACGCCCGGGGCTGAAACGGCCGGCGCTGAAACGGCGACGCTGAACCGTCCCATTCCGCAAAAAAACGTGATATAACTAATTCACTTAAGTCAAAGAGATATGCCACCTTTCGATGGACATAAACCGGACTCCTGTAATGTCTCGCAGAAAAAATACTGGTAATGCAAAAAAAGTCTTCTAAGAAAAGTTGTAAAATTAAATAGTTTACCCGGTTACATAAATCCTAATGAACGCCTTTGTCTTGCATGTATTCACGCCTGTAGCGCGGGTTTCTTTTACTTTTATATACCACTTACAGAACGTTCCTATCGTGCACACACACAGAGTCATTCCAGTTTAAAAGCGCATACAGGCTTTACAAGCGTCACGTATTAAGCATATATTATTTCTAAACACCTCTAATTTCCGATATCTAAACGCTTTATCGTCTAACATTTTCTCTCCCGTTTTCCACCTTCTCTTACTCTCCTATAGTAAGAAGGAAGCCCCTGTCCTTTCCTCTTCCTCCCTCCCTCTCTCTCCATCCCCACCCCTCCTCCTTCTCAGTCTCCACGGCGTCTCATCTCCAGTCGCCCGGAACCTCAAGTGACTCCAGGAGTGACGCGAGTAGACGTGCGGTCGCCCTCCATCTCTCTTTCTCCCTCCTCATTCCGCGTGTCACGATGCCACGATCTCCACTCTCGCCACTTCATTACGGACGGCAAAAAGGAGGAAGGAGGAAAAGGGTCGGCTTGAACGAGGCAATATGGCCGCAATGCGCCCGCGGATCTCTCTCTCCCCCTCTCCCTCAAAATCCCACCCTTCCTTCCGACGGAATATGGCCGCCCACTTCCTGCCCTTTTCCTCCTCCTCCTCCTCCTCCAACGAAGAGACATTTTTTTCCTTTATTTACCGCGCAGTGTCTCATTTCTATCCTCTAAGTCGACTCGATGAGTTGCTCACTCGACGCATCACGCTGACTCTGTTTTTACTTTCTCCATATACGTAGTAGAGAGAAAGTATTGTTTTCACGAAAAAAATCGACTTCGAGACTTCAACGGAAATACACGTTTTGAGGTCCCTAGAACTATTTAGACTATTTTCGGAATGTCTGTGTGTATGTGATTGTGGGCGCTCTAAATCGAAAAGTACTTGCCATATCATTAACAAATTTCATATATAACACTTTGGTATGAGCACAAAGAACTGATTAGTTTTTGGACAGTAACGGAAGTCGAGGTTTATTCGAAACCCGATTCAGTTTTGTAGAAATATCTCCGTTAAAACATGATTACTGTATTTACAATTCTATACAAATGTTACAGAGAATGTAATTTCCTACAACTTTTATTTGAAACAATCTTCTATAGCGGTTAAAGTTTAGGAATTATTTATAAATAACCGGTTTTTTCGGTTTCCGTCAAATATTTCCCTTAAAACGTCGTTATTTGTAATCTTCGTGAGGACCAAAGTTGTAGAGAATAATATTCCTTCCAAGTTTTGTTTGAAACAAATTTTCGTAGAACCATCCATTTCGAAGATATTTAACTTTTTCGTAATTTCCGTATACAGCGTCACCACCATGTAGCGGTGAATTCTGTAAACATATTCAAAATATAATTTACTGCAATAAGGACGCCTGTATTTTTCTACGATACGAAATAATAATTTTGCCTTATAATGCTATTCATAATAACTTAAATATCTATACCCCATATATGGAGAAAGTCATGTGTTGGCCACATCAGATTTTTTATTTAGTTCGGCGAGACGTTCGCTCATGCAGGAAACCAACGGGCGCGCACGCTACCTAACGTTGGAGAAAAATTTTGCGCGTTTTTGTGGGAGATCGGGTCCCGATACGAAATAAAATAAATAAACAAATTAGGAAATAAAAGACGAATCGGATATTGAAGGTGATTTTATTGCCCCTCCACTACAACCGTTAGGAAGTCTCAGAATTCCAACCACGGAAAGATCCTTAAAATTTTGGTTGCTCCAACTTGAACGGAGTAGAAGTAATTCAACGGATTTGTTTGTGTGTGTGTTTGACGGACTGACTGTCGGACAAAACTATTACATTAGCGGATTTATTTTAAAACCCGCCGAAAAAAGACGTGGCTGGGCAAGTGCGACTCCCGAAGTGAAAATCAATAAGCCGGTGTCAATATAATAAATTTGCTTTTTAATTGAGGCCATCGATCGGAGAGTTTTTGTTTCCTGAAGCGTTCCGGAGTATCCTCGTCCCTACGTCAGGAAGGAAGGGAAAATCCCCAGCCGTCGGAAAACTATATATATGGAATCGCGCTTAAAAAATCGTGCAGATCAGGTTAAACAAATACGGACGCGTGAGATATGTAAGTGGCAAAATTATGTGCTGTGAAATGATTAGGACGAATGAGGCTCTTGCAGTCGAAACTTCATAACTTGAATTTCTCGTCTTGGTGAGGAATTTTATACCTCTGTAGATTTTAAGCTCACTCAACCAAATTTTCCTATGCCAAAACCCTTTATCTTATCGTAGTCATTCCCTGCTTTTTAATGCGTCCATTCATTCTTTATCTACCTCTTGATCTCTCCCATAGAATACTCCCATCTATTACTTCTTATAACAGGAACTCTCTACATTTGAGCCATTGATTTCTTTTACCTTATCACTCTAATCTACCTGCAATCGTTGAAATATTCATCATTTGTTTTACTGAGATCGGTAAAGCTAATCTCCTTTAGTCTGCGCGTATCCACGTTTCAAGTCCTCATACCCTCTCAAATAGTTTTCCCTCATAGTCAAGGTCTTACACTCGCATAATGCTACACTTTTCACCAATCAACCACGACCTCTTATAACACGAGATTCGAAATCCCTAAGAAGGCACTAAATTTACATCTATATTAAATTACAAATACAGTGCCTTGTGCCGCATTTTTATAAGTAGTTTGTCTACATCTACAGTTCATGCCACGGGGTTAGACTGTATTTTCTAAGTAAATAGTAAACGTTCGGATAAAATAACTATCTTAAGCATAAAAAGTTTATTGTCGTAGGACTTTTCTTCAGTCGTTCTAACATTGACTACTAGGCGAGAATTTGGGTGGAAACTCCAAACCGGTCTCTTCTCCTTCATAATACGTCCATAAAGATAAAAAAAACTCGAAATAACTGTCGCACTGATATTCGTGAGAAAAGTTTCGTGGAACTTTTTAAAAGATTTTATTCATTTTAATAGCAATTTTAACGCTAAGGGTAAATAATTTAAAGCAACAGCAGAAAGTTTACGCATCCTTCGCTAAACTTTGAACAGTTTTATGGCAGAAAACTTTTTCAATCGTTTCTATACAAGTATAAATTTTTTTAAATTCATTCAATTTTATATTATGCTGCTTGAAGTCTCAATTACGGATCGAAAAACGTCTTTTATTCGTAGCATCTCGCTGAAAAGCTTTTGGAAACTTAATGATACTCTCTTTTCGGCAACAAAAAGTTGTATCCATGATTAATCGACCTTCAACACAATTTAATATAAAAAAGGCCACCAAAGTTTATAATATTTCATGAATTTATTATTTATTTTAATTAATCCAAGGCTACTGTTTAAAAAAATTAAATCCTCGCGTTAATGGTTCTTTTTTATCGCCTCATTAAAAAAGTAAAAGCTTAAAAATGAATCAGTGGAATAAATCATATTTTATCCGATAAAAACAAGAACGATAGCATGGCAAAAATAGCCTAGCATTTTGCTGGCTATGATAAAACTTTTTTATAAGCGGCTTAAAAATATAGCAGCAGACTTCAATAACGGTGAGCTTTAATAACTTCCATTAATAACTTAGGATGAATGCAACGATATAAGCTGAACTGTTGAATATTGTTTAGCTTTATTAACTTGCGTTAATTCAAAACCTATTATCTCGAAATGGTTATCATAGAAATGGGAGCAGTTACAACGTCAGCGAGACGTTTTAAGACTCATTTTATCGCCGCTCATTTGCTCAACACAAACAAACATAAATTGACTTTTTCTCTATGAGGTAATTTCATCGCAGAAACGAAATTACAATAACCGTGTGACAGAAGTTGAGGGTAAACTTTTGCACGTTACGACAAGGCAAAGTTTTCCAACGTACAAAGTAATTACATCAACGGAGAAATATCCTAGCGTTCATAGACTGACGTACACAAACGCTGTTATCGCGCAGCACAAAATTAGAATTGCCGCTATAGACCAAGACACATTAATTCACGTAAACAGCGGTAGAAAGTTCGATGTAGAGTTTAGAAACCTTCGAAAATGAGTGACAATGTATAGGGGTAAGGTTTCAACGTAACCATCAAGGTATATTAGTAAACTATTAGTTTTAGACTTGATTTGGAAAGAGTTCCTCCTGAGCCGTAATGTCTGATTCACTATGAACGGAGATGATGAATTCCTTTGTGTTGAGCAATGTTTTACGGTAAATTTGATTTTACTGTTAATTTTAAAGAGATTTTGTTTCGTGAAAAGGTCTGTCAGACGGAAGCATACTTCTGTCGATTTTTATGGTCCATTTTGTTCCGAGATGCATAATTTTAAAAATTCCATGTTATCACAAGGGTAGGAAAAACAGATGCCAGATCGAAATAGACGAATTTCAACGTCTTTGGCATTGGTACTTTTCATTGGTTATAGATAATATGTGTAGCGTTTTTTTAAATATTCTCGGTTCATTACATGAACTTTTGACCATTACGAAATTTTACACGAGAGGGAATTGAAAGAGAAGATGTTATCAAAGAGAACTAGGGCTCCGGAGTAACTCTAACTCAACGACGAAGGTTCGATATTGCCAAAAGTATCTCGATTTCTCTTCAAGAATACGAAAATCGTAAAGGTGACCGCATAACACCCCTTGACGAATGTGATAGATTGAGATTTAACCAAAAGTCTCGAAGTCACGGCCTAAAAATTTAAATGAAAATTGCGCCACACATCAATACCAAAATAGCGAGTATGTGTTCCTTTTTGAACGACTTTCAAAACATCTTCCTTCGCTTGAAAAAGAAGTTTTATTCATTTAAAGCCAAGAGTGAGAGAGAGAGAGAGGGAGAGACCCGAGAGAAATTTTGAGACGGCTTCGAAAAAACAAAAAAAAAGTATCCACTTGGCGAGAATTTCCGCTCGAATTATTATTCCAGTTATCCAGCGTTTAAAAAGAGAAAAAAAATTCGAGGCGAAAGGGAGGGAAAAAAGCAGTGATATTCCGTGGTTTCAGAGTCGCTGCCGCGCGGGACTCCACTCCAGCGAACGAGTATTTTCCCCCCAAAAAACTAAACTCCCTTTTGCATCGAAACCTCTCCAAGTCGCCGCGAAGACGATGGAGTAGATCTCCGAAGGAAAGGAATCCTACTCCTTATTCTCCTCCTCCTACTATTCGACATTCCCCAGCCTCCTCGTCGAAATTTCTACCCCCCCCCTCCCCCAACCCTCCCCCGTAGCACACCCCTGGAGAAAAAAATAAAAACAAACGAAAAACGTCGGGCCTTTATTTCCCCCCGCATAAAAAAAACGCTTGGAGTGATGTTGATGCATGCAAAGGAGTTTTTTTGAGGCGCCAAGTGACACGGGATTAAGGAGGGGAGAGAATGGGTGACAGGGAGAGGGAAGATGGGTGGAAGTCGTAAGTAAATAGTGCAATGGAAGGGATCTTAAAAGGGATAGGAGGAGGAAGGAATGGTGGAGGGGATATCGAGAAAGTGACTTTTTACCCAAGAGAGACAAAGTAAAGAAAGAGAACTAGATTTGGGGACGGGGTGGGAGAGGTCGTACTTGGGAAGGAAAACTTTCAGAGGAAAAACAAGAGGAAATGAGGAGAAAGTTAGAAGAGAGGACGATTGTGAGGGAGTGAGCGCGTGTGGGGGTAAGAAAGAAAGGAGGAGGAGGTGGAAGAGAGGGAAAAAGAGAGAATTTGAGCCCCAGGCAGCGTTAATTTCGATAGTGGGATTAGAAGCAGAACCACGGCAGGAGAAACGAGACAGCGGTTTACAAGCCATGGCGGTACAAAAAAAAAGCGAGGCGAATATAGAAGAAGCGTCTGAGAGAGATCGCCATCGCTGTAATTAAATGGGGGGGGGGGGGGGAAATGGAGGGATGAAAACCATGCCCGAGAAAAATTAATAGATAACGACGCACACACGTCATTTCTCGGCAACGCATTTTTTTTCAATTTAAACAATAAGACCGATATAAAATCCTACATTATATTGGGTGCAGCACAGAATTACATTTGCGACTTATATACACACACACACACACATATACACATATATCTTAACAGCTACCTATATGAATCCTGCGAGACGTAATTAAATATAGCACAAATAAAAGATTGCGACAATTCTAGAAAACGCACAAAAATCGAGTAAATTTTTAGCTGTCTTTCCGAGCCACGCAAATTTTCCCGGCGAAGAATTTACGCCGAAAACCTAGACTCGAGTTTTTTTTTTGTTCACCTTAATCCAATCCCATTTTCAGGAGACGCCATCAACGAAACTGACCCATTTTCCAAAGGATGTGCATCTGAAGCGTATCACGGGGAAATTTAGCCTCCATTTTACGTATACCACCAGGTCACCGGGAAGCGAGATAGAGAAAGAGAGTGGATGAGACGAAGAAAGAAAGAGAGAGAAATCGTAAGGAAAAAAGGAAGAGATAGAAGAAATGTTAAGGGTCAGTCATGCCTTCGAATGCGTAGTCTCCGGAAGGGTAGAAGGCGAAATAAAAATAAAGGGAAGGGTGTGTGTGTGTGTATGTATATATATATATATAGTACGTTGAATAAGAGAGAAAAGGGTATGGACGACGAGAATGGGAGGGTCGGAAGTGGAGGGAGGGTGAACAGAAGGGGAGATTGAGAAACATACGTGCTACAAAATATGGGCGAGAAAGTGGGAGGGAACGAGGAGAAGGACGGATATAAATCAAAAGGGAAACACGGGGAGCCGAGGAGGAGTTTCACAAGCAAGAAAGTTTGAAGAGTCAAGAGTGAGCGAGAGAGAGAGAGAGACAGAGAGCGTGTATAAGAAATATTTCTAGGCCGAGAAGTGAGAACGAGGGTGGCAGGAGAGAAAGGGAACTGGGAACCCGAGGAGAGCAAGGAAGATGAGAGAGAGAGAGAGAGAAAACGGAAAATGGAGGGACAAATACACAGACGACGAGAAATGAAGAGAAAGACGCAAATACATAATGTACGGACAGATACAGAGAGCAAGAGAAAAGTAGAGAGAGATGGAGACAGTAACAGAGAGAGAGAGAGAGAGAGGTAGAGAGGGAAAGGTGTTATGCAAAGAGCGAAGGGAAGAGAGAGAGAGAGGGTTGCGCCTCGCAGCGGACGCCGCCGGGAAATCGATGGCGACAAATGACTGTCGTTGCCCGCACCCTTCCTCCTCCTACTCCCACTTCACCACCCCGCCGCAGACTCCAGCAGTAGCAGCAGTGTCAGCGGCAACGAGGAGGAGCTCCAGGAGGAAGAGAAGGGAGGGAGGAAGAGAAGGGAGGGAGGAAGAGAAGGGAGGGAGGAAGAGAAGATGGGGAGGGAGAGAGGGAAAGAGAGACGGGGGAGAGTTCAGGGGCGTGAGGAGAATGCATCGAGAGTAGACGCGGAGTAAAAGGGGGACACCTACATAAAGGGGAAGAGGGAGGTTAAGGGGAGAGAGGGGAATGGAAAGGGGGTGGGGGGAGGGAGGGAGGGAGGAACCGGGTCGGGACGTGGGAACGGCCTTCGGTCATCTCAATCAAGCGCCAAGGACTGCACGCGGGGCCACCTGACCACTTGAATGATGTCTTATTGGGTTTGTCCCGGCTATTAATATGATTTCCAACGGAAAACCACATTTCGACGAAAACGTCTGCATTTGCATACGGCTTCGTAAGTCAAATTTTTGTGCATTGAATTTCTACGTAGCTATTCGGGGAATCTAATAAAATACGTGAAAACGTGCAACGCCTTTCGGCGGAGACCGTGCGGCGGATAATGGGAGGGAGCTTCCAGGGGGTAATACGGAAAATTTACTCGATCGTATATTTTCACTAGTGTGCTTCGTAAATTCAATACGCGACTTACAGGTCTTAATGAGAATTGGTCATCTGATAATTTTATTTCTAAACAAAATATAAAACGCATGGAATATAACTATTTTAATTTTTATAAAGATGGATAAATTTGTGTTATATTCAAAATGCGTTAGGATACGAATCTATTCAACCAGTTGTGTTACAGTTTTAGTTATTTTTTAATTGAACGCATAAAAATAAATTTATTAAACGAAGTCTTACGACCTCATTAAATTGAAATTAGCGAGGGGATAAAGTAACAACGGTTTTAAAAGTAATTTGTTACTGAGTAACAATTACACAATAACGTCAGAGGAATACTTGCGACACTTTTGCATCATCCTAACTATAAGTTATTAGGGAAACTATAATCCGACAGTAAATTGTTTAAAAGTTAGTTTAAAATCTTATTATTTAATTTGAAATAGAGTAATACAAGGTTTCTGCAGAGATCTATACTAGATTTTTTCAAACATATATATTTTCGTAAAAAATAAAACTATAAATCTGTTGATGAAATATAGTAAAAAGAATTTATCAAATTCATGTTATATTAAATGTAAAAAATACAAGACAAAAACTGTAGTTAACACTGACCTCTACCCTATGAGATTTTTCATGTTGAAGAAAAACAATTATACATCCACAAGACGAGACAAATAAAGAAAGACATATAAAATAAAGAATTAATTTTTTAAAATGGTTTTAATGAAATGTTGATTAACACATTATTTATTTCGCTGTAGAACCTTGCAATGCTTTTACGATACGCTTCCGTGAGTAATTCGTTTAATAGCAATTGTTATCATTTGCTACTTTTACGACATGACATTCTACTGACATTTTAATAAAATAAAGCAACCCCAGAGGAAAATTTTCCGAGTTGAGGAAATATGTGACAAAGAATCATTATTTGCGCCCTTTTAACTAAGATCTGTTTCACGCATTTTCATCTTTTTTTAAGAAGCTTCTTCATTATCGATAATTACTATTCGTATTATAATATCCCTATTTCTCTACTTTTAGAGAAATGCATAGCTTGAATCAGAATTCATTACCACCACATTCAAAATTATATGTTACCGTACTTTTTTCTAAAGGGAGACGTCCATAATCTAAACCCGCTACCCTATATGAAAAACGTCTTTATAGAAAAAGTAAGTATTTAGAGCAAATTATTACCAAAATCATGCAAAAGCGCGATAAAAACGATCACAACTGAAACTCATTAAGTTCGTCTCAATGTCAAGGCATTTTCCTTCCACTTCCAAGTTAACATTTTTTGGATAATTTACCACGATCAGTTTAAAATCTGAGATACTCATTTTTCGTATGCGATCCACCCAGTGGCGGATCCAAGGAGGGGGGGGGGATGGGGGCGATCGCCCCCTCCTTGGATAACCCCATTGCACTCCACCGAGCGCTTTCTTAAATTCATTCCGCGCAAAAATCCTCAATTATACGCCGCAGATTAGGTCTGTATAGCAAGGGAAAGAAGGATTCTGATAGGGGTAGGGATTTTAATAATATAGGGCAGTTGGCAGGGGCGGATTAGATAGGTGGAGGGGCGATCGCCCCTGGATCCACCATATCATATTCAAACTTATACAGTTTCACAGCAGAAATGGAGAAATGAAAACAGAAATTGATGTTAGGGAATTGTGGATTTTCAAGGTTTCATACACCGTAGGTTTTACTGGTCCGGCATTCTAAATGTGAGATGGCCTAATAATGACGACGAAATACTGTGAAAATGCACAAATTACAGCATTTTCGTAATTTACGCATACCTAAATATGGAAATAACGAATTTTACGACTACTTAATATAATTTTGTTAAATAAGCAGCGAGAAATTGTATTATATCACGAAATTCTACTTTAGTAAAAGACACAGTATTTTCCAGACTGATGCTAAAGGTAAACGAACAACCCTCATTTGAAACTCCGATTATGGTTTGTAATACAGAAAAATAATTGCAAACCAAAGCGAAACGGAAAAAAATCAAATAGAATTCATGAGATGGAGAAAAGGAGAGAAGCAGATAACAACCTTTTTTAAATCATCGATTGAAGTTCTTAACCATGTATTCAATAGGACAACCTTAAGACTGTCTAAAGATAATTTTTAGCATGTGATGCGAGATAAGGAAAAAATAGTTTCTAAGTGCATCTGGCCCTCCTATAACGCGGGGGATGCGTTCTGGAAGAACACCGTGTAATGTGAATCCGCGTTATGCGAACCCTGTTTTACATAGTGAAATGGGGGTTACGTTCCATACGCTTTCATGCATCCTCATCCAGAACAAAAATTACAAAACCTATCTCTCTTATGCACATTAATGCAATAAGGCAATCTCATCTGTGTTAAAAACCTGCTTCGTCCATCTTTCACAATAGCCTTAAACCCGTCTGGGAATTTATAAGCGGCAAAGTCATCAGCACTAGCTGCTTCACCCTTAAGTTTGATATTATGGAGATTTTGACGCTTTCTGAACTTGTCAAACCAACCTTTACTTGCTAAGAATTGCTCGATAGTCGAAGGACCTGCCTCTTCTTTCTGTAAGTGATCGTAAAGCTTCAGCGACTTTGCACGGATGGTGTTAGAGCTATTCGCCATCTTCTTTTTATTTTGGTCTTCCTCCCAGATAGCCAACATTTTTTCCAACAATGGGTTTCTCACTCTTGTCTTTTTCTTTGCAGCTATTGAACACGACTGATCCACAGAGCTAATTTTTTTCGCATTATCCTTTATTGTGCGTATGCTTGACTCGTTCACGTTATAAATATAAACGCCCAAGCGACGCAGCTGTCTCTCCACTGTCAAGCCATTGAATAATAATAAGGTTTCATTTTAGAGTTAGTGCAGTCCTGGATTTCTTCATGGGGGTAGCCATAATATGTATTAAATATTAAAAATAAATGAAGACACGAATGCACAAATAATAATAAAAAGAAGAAAACTTAAAAGGTAAGAAGAGCAAGAGCCCTCCATCTCGTCTCTCCCTTGCTCAGCATTCGGGAATCCCACATCCCAAGCCCGACCAAACCGCGTTGTTGCGAACCGTAACCCGCGTTGTATGAGTTTTTGGTAGTAAAAAACAAACCGTGCTGTAGTGAAGCCGTGTTATAAGAGCCCGTGTTATAGGAGGGCCAGGTGTACTGTAATCGGATGAAAGAAACGAAGTGTAATGCGTCTAAATCAGGGGTTCCCAAACTTTGTGAAACCACGGAACCCTTATGTTCAAATATTTTTTCTCCCGGAACCCTAATTAAGAGGCGATAACCAAATTCGCAATCAAATTAACTTAACAATGACTGTAATTTGTATTTAGATAACTCATGAATCTTACAGTATAGTTTCCAAGTGAATCTCATACTTCTTGCTGTAAATAAAAGATGGAAGAACGTATCGGGTCTCTTCCTCTGTTTATTTTAGTTTCTGCGGAACCATTGAGTTCCGCGGAACACAGTGTAGGAAACCTTGGCATAAAGTATCTTTTAGATAGAGAGATTAGTCACCGCGCTAAAAATATATAGTCCTGCTATCAGTTCAACCTTTGTTACATGACCCAAGGAGTAGTTTTATTTCGTAGGCATATTAAAGGCGTCTCCTGATATTTTTATAAGCGCAATTCGAAAAAACTTCCCTTCGCGCAAATATAATAAGCTTAACAAGCTGATGCGCTTTACGATTCCAGAAAGCCTTCGTGGGAAGCCCCATCGCGTAAAATATTCTGTTATTTTAACTGTTCCACAAGGTTAGCATATAGCAACGGATTCGCGAACCTCTTCTCGTTGTAACATAGGAATATATTCTACCTTGAAAGTTATTAAATTTTATACGGCGATTCTAAAATCCGACAGCTGAATTCAATAAAATATGGGACTGAAGTTGGAGTCGGTCTCGATGAGAATGTTTTGAAATTACGCGGCAATTAATCATTTATTCACAATTTATGCAAAAATTGATGAAGTGTTATGGAAGAATTTAATAAGCCTCATAAATTCCCAAATATTTTATACAACAAAAAGAATTTCTAGATAAAAAAACGAAAATTTTTTACTAGGGATTAAGCAAAATTAATGGTGGCTCCGGATTTGAAATACTCTATTTATCAGAGGTGATAGCAAGCGAAATATCCATCGATTCACGGATTATTTGATCATTTAACAGGCTTAGAGGTGACTGATTGATTACACCGGCATTCAAGAGCATTATTTTGACAATATTTTAGGAAAGAGAAGCAATGATTCGGCATTGAAAATGAATCGACTTGTCTCTAAGAATAACTAACATTATAAATGAAACTAAAATTGATTTATATATATATATGTATATGTATATATATATACCTATATGTGTGTATGTATATATGTGTGTGTGTGTGTAATATATATGTATGTATATATACACACACACACACACATACACACAGACGAGATATGAGCATGGAAGATGTGCTAAAGACAAAATTGACAGATATCATGAAAAGGATAATGATAATAGTAAAATACGGAAATCTTTGTAAAAGCGACTGATTTTACAGACAATCAGGTATTCCACAGGGAAGTGTCATAGGCCCACTACTATTCCTGATATATATAAAAGATATCTTCTTGGTAGTTCGCTGCAAAATATGACTTCTCGCAGTTGACAACGTTTTATATAAGGAGATAATGAGCCAGGATAACCAAAAATCGCTCCAGGAAGATTGAAACGCCGTTTCAGCATGGAGTCAAGATTGAAAATCGAAATTAATCACAGCAAATGTTCCCTATTGAGTTTCTGGAAGAGTAAGAACAATGAATTAGACTCGGAGTATAGAATTGAAAGATTGAATATCCCATCTTCGGAGTACGTTAAATATTTAGGAGTCACCATTTGTCGTGATCTATCGTGGAATATGCATATTCGAAGGATCATAGTCGCAGCCAATAGGAAATTGGGCTTCGTAGGCAGAATAGTAAGAAGTAGCAAAGAACAGGTACGAGAAACGTGTTATTTATCAAGATCTCAGGTCGAATACGCTTCCAGCATATGGAATCCATACGAAAAGGGACAGATACTTGAGTTAGAAAGAATCCAACGCAGAGCAGCCAGATTCGTTAAGCAAAAATTATAGTACAGGAAAGTTAGGAAAAATAGCGCAAAAAATTCGAACAAAGCTGATTTTTGGCAGAGATGCTCAGACTGGCATCTAGTTCAACATACTAAAAGTCCTCAATGAACCGGTGTGAGCTTCGGCCGCCATATTGGAAAAATGGCGCCCGAAATCAGTTTTTCGTGAATATCTCGCGAACGGTGGCATCTACGTGAAAATATTCAATTACAAGGTTGTAGCGAATTAAATTTCCTACAAAAACGGTCCTATCACTTTTTGTCGTCAAAATAGCGAAAAACAAAGCGAACTCAATGAAAACGGCGAGAAACGTGGCGAAATCTGTATATGTGTGGTTATGTCTCCGCATCGCTGTTTTTTTTATATATCTATATCTACAGTTCACCCTGCAAGCCACCGCTATGGTGTGTGGCAGGGGGTGCAACAGCACCAAGGGAAAGCGCATAATAATGAACAATATCACACTACGTCGGCTGATTTCTTTTCGTAACTTCTGTTCTGCTCAGCTATCGTCCTAGGGAAAAACGAGGCTTTATACCTCTCAGTCATACAGGCTATCTCTCTTATTTTACGAGGATGGTCCATTCTAGCAATATAAGTTGGCGCTCTTATTATTTCTTCGACATCGCTGGAGAATATATGAGTTCTAAATCTTTCCAGAAGTTTTAACCTAGAGCGTGATCGGCGCTCAGTTAGTGATTCCCATCCTGTCCTGTATCAAGCCTGTAACACTTTTGTTTCTATCGTAACAATTTTTGACGAATCTAGCGGCTTTTCGCTGCACTCTTTCTAACTCTGAGATTGATCCTTTCTCGTACGGATCCCATATGCTCGACGCGTACTCTAATAGCCGTCTTACTAACGAGAAGCAACATGTCTCTTTGACTTTTTCCTCACTTTTATCTACTATGCGTTTGATGAATCCTAGTTTCTGTTTAGCCTTCCCGCATATATTTCGTATGTGCATATCCCATGAGAGGTTGCTTGTTAAAGTAACGCCTAAGTATTTGACGGAATCGGCTAATTTTAGCTGGACACCTTCAACAGTGTAATTCGTCGTGTCAATGTTTTTGTTTCCCCAGAATCTCATAAAGGAACACTTTCTTAAGTTCAATTCTAACTGCCACTCTTTACACCACTCGAGAATTGCATTTAAGTCGTCAGAAAGTAATAATTGATCGTTAGGACTGTTAATCTCTCTGTAAACTACTGTATCATCCGCGAATAACTTGATTTTACTTTTAATAACCTTATCTAAGTTGTTTATATATAAAAGGAATAGTAGGGGGCCGATTACACTTCCCTGTGGAACGCCTGAGGCTACGCTGACTGAATCTGATTTACATCCATCTATAACTACTATTTGTTCACCCTCATTAAGAAAGTCCCTGATCCACTCGATTATCTTTCGATTTATTCCACAATCATTTAATTTCTTCACTAACTTACTATAAGTGCTTTGGTGGTGGAGGGGGATGGTTAGGAGGAATGGTCACTGTCAAACCGGGGGAGAGGGGGGAGGGAGCATGACCCCCCCTAAAAAATTTCATTCTTGGAGAAAGAAGCGCTGAACGATATACCTACCTCTGATGTTCACATTTACATCTTTTTATACTTATTTCCACACCACCCTGGAGGTAAAGTATATGGCGCGTTTTTTAAATGTGGTATCCCCAGTAGGTCTAGTCCACAAAATATCGTTCAGCTTATTCCAATCTCAAGTCTTTTAACAGCTGTAATGGTCGTTGGTTCATCCTCAGTAGATGTAGAAGGAAATACGTCACTACACTCCATTCTATCATCATCGAATACATATAATAAATAAACTGCTATGATGCTCACAATATCGGTAGCAAAGCAATGAAGGCGAATGTTGGAAAAAAATTTGGTGATGTAAAACTTTCGCGTAAAAAACGATGACGAAAATGAAACCGATGACGACCCAGTAAATGAACCATATGTATTCGATGATGATAGAATGGAGTATAGTGATGTATTTCCTTCTACATCTACTGAGTTGAACCAACGACCAGTACAGCTGTTAAAAGACTGAGATTGGAATAAGCTGAACGATATTTTGTGGACTAGACCTACTGGGGATACCACATTAAAAAACGCGCCATATACTTTATCTCCAGGGTGGTGTGGAAATAAGTATAAAAATATGTAAATGTGAACATCAGAGGTATATCGTTCAGCGCTTCTTTCTCCAAGAATGAAATTTTTTAGGGGGGTCATGCCCCCTCCCCGTTTGACAGTGACCATTCCCCCTAACCACCCCCCTCCACCACCAAATCACATATATAAAAAACAGCGATGCGGAGACATTACCAACACATATACGGATTTCGCCACGTTTCTCGCCGTTTTCATTGAGTTCGCTTTGTTATTCGCTATTTTGACGGAGAATAGTTACTCTAAGGACAAAAAGTGATAGAACCTTTTTTCTAGGAAATTTAATTCGCTACAACTTTGTAATTGGAAATTTTCACGTAGATGCCACCGTTCGCGAGATATTCACGAAAAACTGATTTCGGGCGTCATTTTTCCAATATGGCGGCCGAAGCTCACACCGGATCATTGAGGACTTTTAGTATGTTGAACTAGATGCCAGCCTAAGCATCTCTGCCAAAAATCAGTTTTGTTCGAATTTTTTCCGCTATTTGGTAAAAAATCCACTAATTTTCCTGGACTATTAAGCGTCACATCACTCTTGAAGGAGTTGAATTGGATATCGCTAGAGGATCGCAGAATTAGCGCTAGGTTAAGGCTTCTGAAGAAATTTAGGTCGGAAGTTCTCTTAGAGGAGGTCTCAGGAATATTAGAGGCACCTACGTACATGGTCAGGCACGATCACGAGGATAAAATACGAGAGATCGACTGTAGGATATCAGAGCTCGTTTTTTCCATGGACCATACGGGATCATAATAGGAGAGTGATTCCCACGAGGGACGTTATTAGGTAGGTTTTGGTGCGCTGCACCCCCTGCCATCCACCAGTCTGGTAATTTGCAGGGTATTATGTAGATGTAGAAGTAAATCCAGAAAGTATGAGTCGAATGGGATTTGCCACAATTCTCCTGGATCTTATGCCGCCGGTGCTGCTCTGAGCGCTGTGTAGAGATAGATCTGGGCTTTCATTATTGAAAAATTTTGCCTGCAAACCAATAGTAGTTATTTCGTTGAAAACTTAAATACAAAATTATAAATTCGCACGACTCGGCTTCTTGGCTTAGACCACCTACAGTCTCCTACAGAGAGGTTCTCTTCCTAGCTTTATTTTACATTACCTTCTTCTCTTTCCTACTCCAATCATTTCCTCGATATACTCTCTCTCTCTCTCTGCGTGTCTTGTTATCATACGAACTTTCCGTCACCACCTCGGATCTCATTCTCCCCTTAACTCGATACACCTTTGGACTCCATAATGGCTTCCTTCAAAATACGAAAACCCTCGTAAATCACTATTTCCGTCAAAAAGTTTCAAATAGGTCACGAAAGGATTGAAATGTATCCTTCTAGTCTGGATTTACATTTTGCACGTTTCTGCGGCAACGCGCAAAAATATCACATAAAGACCTTACGAACATTGGCCTGAAAGACCGAGGGCCTCCGAACTCGAGATGCATGATTTCCTAGCGAGTCGCTTAACGAATGTTTATGACGAAGTCGCCCTTTTTCTCCCGGAGCATAAAGCAGAGTCCGCGTAACCAAGTTTGCGTGCTTTCCATTACTAACAACTTTATTTACGGTGGGTATTTCCTGTTACAAATAAGGTCAGGTTGGACCCAAAAATACATTAGCTTCAAGGGATCGGTGGCCGTTTTCTTAGAGATTTTAAAAAATTTAACACTGCGTGCTTCCACTAACTACGGTAAAATAGTTGCCTACAGCAACAGTTCTTAATCGATTAAATCTAAACTTTGAAAAAAATACAATATGTGAGAGTCTGATCGAGTCGCCGTTTTGATAATTTTTATACCATTTAGATTTTTAAATAAAACAATACAAATTTTATAAAATAAGCAATTTTCTTATTTTTAATTTATAGATCTAAATCAAAAGGAGTTTCCGTTAGCTTTCCTTACGATTAGAGAAATGTTGAATTAAAATAATAACTTAATACAACAACATAAAAACGAACAAGGCTTGAAACGTCCGCATTGACTTAACGTTTTTTTTTCGCTGGCAAATTATTTAAGATTATTATTTCATTCCTTTAAATTCACAATTTCGATATTCATATAGAAAAGCCCTCAAAATCTTTCCCAGACAACGCAATAAAACTCCGAAAAGAAAGGCCGAATTCGCAGCGATTCTTTTTATCAGTTTTTCAAACGCTGGGAAAAAGTCCCACTCGGCAAAAAATGGAGCAAATAAGAGAGCGAGTCCTTTAAAATAATAACAATAAAAAAACAGGTCCCTGGCGCTCCTTCCAATTTCGCCACGCGCAATCCCGGAATCCTTCGTCAGGCGGAAAGACTTTTACGTAACCCACGGGCTTACCTAGTTTCTCCCTAGCCCTCCGAAACGTCCCTCTTTTTTCTCTCGTTCCCCACTTCTAAATCCTCTCGGCCACCCTTTGTTTCGATTATATATATATATATAATATATATATATATATTATATATATATATATTATATATATATTATATATATATATATATATATTTATATATATATATATTTATATATATATATATATCGCGTTTCCAGAAAGGGGACCTTATTTCAATCCCTTTCGTTAAGCCCCTCTTTCTCTCGCACGCTTACTCTTTTCGATTCCTTCTTTCAATTCACGCAGGAATGAGAGACTAAAAAGGAAAAAAAAGGGGACTCTCACGACGCGTAAAGGAATTCCTCCCTCCAACACGACAGGGTTTCCCACCCTAAACATGCATATACCACCCCCACCACTTCCGGACCAACAACTCAACAACGCCCTCTACGTCACGCCAACGGACGGGAAGATAAAGCGATCAGCTGCAGCAGAAATGAGGACGCAAAAGGTAGAGGGCAGCAGAGGCGAGCTCATTTCTCTCTCTCTCTCTCTCTCTCTCTCGCGTGGGTTATGCTACCTGCGTATTCGAAGGATGGGAATTGGGTTAGAAGAGAGAGAGAAAGAGAGATGGGGAAGGTAGAGAAAAGAGGGATGGGACTATGGGAGTGGAAGGAGAGAGAGAGAGAGAGAGAGAGAAAAAAGAGAGAGATGGAGAGGCGCATACAAAAAAAATGTGAAACAAAAGAGAGCGGGACGTAGGTATAGGGGGATGACCTCGAGATGACCGACGTTTCGGTGTGGGCTCAAAAGGGACAGAGGGAGGATAGAGGGTAGGTGGGAGAGAGGGAGAAGGAGGGAGGATGGGAGGGAGAGGGAGAAAGTGAAGAGCGACAGAGTGGAAAAAGAGAAAGTGAATGGAGAGAAAGAATGAAGAGAGAGAGTGAAGAGAGAGAGTGAAGAGAGAGAAAGAGTGAAGAGAGAGAAAGAGTGGAGGGAGAGAAAGAATGAAGAGAGAGAGAGAGAGTGAAGAGAGAAAGAGTGGAAAGAGAGAAAGTGGAGGGAGAAAAAATGAAGAGAGAGAGAGAGAGTGAAGAGGGAGAAAGAGTGAAGAGAGAGTGAAGAGAGAGAAAGAGAGAAGAGAGAGAGAAGAGAGAAAGTGGAGGGAGAGAAAAAATGAAGAAAGGATGAAGAGAGAAAGTGAAGAGAGAGTGAAGAGGGAGAGAGTGAAGAGAGAAAGAGTGAAGAGAGAGTGAAGAGAGAGTGAAGAGAGAGAGTTAAGAGAGAGTGAAGAGAGAGAAAGTGTGAAGAGAGAGAGTGAAGAGAGAGAAAGAGTGAGGGAGAAAGAGTGAAGATAGAAAGAGTGAAGAGAGAGAGTGAAGAGAGAGAAATAGTGAAGAGAGAGTGAAGAGAGAAAGATTGGAGAGAGAAATAGCGAAGAGAGAGAAATAGTAGAGAAAGAGTGAAGGAAGAGTGGAGAGAGAAATAGTGGAGAGGAGTCGTGAGAGGAAACAAAAGAGAAAAGAGAGCGGGAGGAGGAGACAACGAGGAAAGAAAACATTAGAGGTGAGGGATACAGAGGGAGAAGAGGGACGCATGGAGAGATGAGGAGAGAACGAGATAGGGAAGAGAGGTTTTGAGTGAGATATTAAAGCAAGGGGGGGGGGGGGGAATATGAAAAGTATTTTAAGGAACAGAGTGAAGAATCAAGCGAAAGAGTGATGTGATAAAAAAAAAGAGAAGAAATACGAGAAAGTCGAAGAGATAGAAAAATGTGGTTAGGGAACCAAAGAGAGAAAGGTTGGCGACACGTGATGGAGATTAAAAGAGAAAAAAGTGAAGAGATGGGGGAGAGAGGGAGGGAGAGAGGGAGGGAGAGAGGGAGGGAGGGAGGGAGAGAGAGAGGGGGAGAGAGAGAGAGGACAGAGAGGTTAGAGATGATAGAGAGTGGAGGACGAGGGAAGAGGGAGGGAGAGACGAGAGAGAAAGTATAGAGGGTTTGTAAAAGGGGTTAGTGACGGCCGAGGAAGGGGGATGAAAGGAACGAGGGGGACTACTGGTGAGAGAGAGAG
Source organism: Uropetala carovei (assembly GCA_036926305.1). Lineage (NCBI taxonomy): Eukaryota > Metazoa > Arthropoda > Insecta > Odonata > Petaluridae > Uropetala > Uropetala carovei. The sequence goes on from JAXCHB010000213.1 coordinate 2,617,475, forward strand.
GGAGAAGAGAGAGAGAACGCTCCACCCATATTACGCCCACTCATTTTACCACTAGTCGACTCCTACCAACCCCCATACAACTCCATCCTTTCTCCCTCCCCCTAACTCCTCTCTCTCTTCCATATTTTATTTTAAATTACATCTCTCTTTTATCTCCCACCCTCCCTTTGTCGTTTTCTTCCTCCTATTTTTTTTTTTGGTTCCGGCTGGGCGATGCCAGCGCTCCTGGTTACGCGTGCGGTGGCTGCGGGAAGCTGCTGGCGCGCGTATGTATGTGTGTGTGTGTGTGTGTGTGTGCTTTCGGGATGGGAAATAAGTGGGTTGCAGGGAGGGATAGAGAGGGATATAGGAGATATATAGTAGGGAGAGAAAGGGGGAAGCGTTTACCCCAATATCCTTTCTCGAAAGACCGTTTTCCCCATCCTACTATCCATCCCCCCCCTCTATTCCTCTCCCCTCCCTCATATTACCCCCGCCCATATTACGTGGCCCACTTGCATCCGAACTAGAACGATCCGCCGAGGAATTATTGCGCAAGATGCGGTCCCTCTTCTTTATTTCCCCCTCGCTCCGACGATGCTGATGACCCTCTTCATTTTCCGGGCGCAGTTCTCTCCCCCTCCCTCTCCAAACCCTCCGATCCTCTCTCTCTCCCCGGATAAAAATTACCGCATCCCCACACCCCGAAATGACTTCCTCTGCGTAAGCGTCATATTGATCTCCCGCGAGCCGAAGGTCAAGGTGTTCGTTTTATTCTCGCCCCAAGGTATGTTCGCAGTGCGTTTCCGCCGCCGTCGCAATTAGACGTATTGCGCCGAGATGCAATTTTCCCGCGATGTTGGAAACCGCTCACCGGGAGAAGTTTGCGAGAATCTCTCTCTCTATATATATATACATATCTCTCTAACTCGACGGCGTTAACCATTACGTTGATTGTTGTATAAACGGATCAGGATAATCGAAATTCGCCTGCAGATGATGAGCGCGCCTCTCTCTCTCTCTTAAGAGGATGTCGATGAAGAACGCGTCTATGTTTGGCGACGGGATTAAATGGAAGTTTTGCAGGATATTAAACAGCTGCGTTACTTCGCACGCGTTGTTGTGTGATTTTGCCCGAATATCGTTAAATCCATCGGATAATGTTCCTGGGAACTCAAAAGAGGGGGAAGGATGGTTTTGCGTTTGGATGTTAAAACTGAAAAAGATAACATGTAAGATAGCAGAGACAATCTATTTGTTGTCAAGTAAAATTTTTCTGAATTCTCCACGCACATTTTACTGTACTAACATTGTGTGCGGGTTGATATGAATGTACACGATTTGTGTTACATTTTTATGATTACCTCTAACTGCACAACAAATATGTTGTTGATAGTATAAAAAACCCCATTTTCAAACACTGTTTGCGCCTCAGACACGTAACCCAAAATATAAGCGATCTGTTTTTATAAGGAACTAACTAATGAGTTTTATTTCTTTAAAAGCCATAAAATGGTGGCAAAAAACAATCGCTCATTTCGGATACAAGGCAACCGTCATCAGTGGCAATGGGGACCGATCAGAGTGGGAGGGGCAGGAGGACCGAATGGCCCGAGCCCAATGGTGGCCAAGTATAGACACTTTTTTATTTTTTTTGGCAAATATGACATGCCACTAAGGGTTCTGGTCAGGCTCTCCTCGTTCGGATCGGAATTAATTTTTATTTCACGATAAATGTAAATTATTTTTAAAAAATATTTTAACCAGAAGCCTCAAAATCTTGAAGTGGCTCGAGTCTCACTGAATCTCGGAGTGGTGGTAATTAACCGATAGTTGTGTCTTCTAAAGCAGGCATTCCCAATCTGTGGCGATCATCACTTTTAGAAAATGAAATGAAATAAAACCAACGTCACTGTTATTAATTAAGTTCTTTGAAACGTTTAAAAAGAAAACAAGCGAAAGAATTAAATCAATGTCGCTAGGAAAGAGAATATTATGCACCGCAGAAGAGCACGGTCAGACTGCCAATGAGCACGTTGGGAACCCCTGTTCTAAAGTCTACTAGCGGTGAATTTCCACCGATGGCGGCTTCCTTGTGACCAAAATACTCATTCGATTTCCACGGCTATTTTTCAGGTTTTGGAGAAATCTGATTTACCGGTTTGATCTCAACCATAAGAAGAGCTTCTAAGAACAGAAAAACTTCGACGCGGTAATTTGGAGCGCACTCGCGATGGCGTCACGGGACTAGTCGAAAGCGGTGCACCGAAATAACGTCTCCAAAGATCAATATAACGCAATCCCTTCGAACGAGAGGTTCCCTCTCTCGCTCATGAGGTTTTTTTTAAACTGCGGCCATATTTCCCCCCCAAAAAAAATATAGAGGGTGGATAGTAGAAAAAAAAGAATCCTTTTGATCCGAGGGAGACGCACGGAAACGTATTGATTATTCGTTCCCTTTTTTTTTGGCACGCCTTCCCCAATTTCTGCGAAATGTCCGCCGTAAAAATAAAAAGAGAGACATACGCCAGTCGCTTCGATCGCGCTTTTCCGAGGAAACGGAAAACGGACGACAAGGAAGGGATTTCTTTGGGAAATCGTGTCACGCGAAGCTGCTATGTTGAGGCGGAAAGGGGAAAAGAACGCCCGCGCTTGCTGCACCATAGCTACAAGTGATACATATATATATATATACTAGCATAACTGCCCTTTTAATTTCAACGGATTTAGTGAATCTAAAACTTCGACCGTGTAACATGTAAACATCGAGAATAAGATAGTACACAGTTTTAACCGTCGAATAAAGCAAAAATGAAGAAAACCTGTTCGCAATGACCTATTTACATGAATGAAAGAAGAAAATCTTGCACTCTGAAAAATCGAAAATTACGTGTAAACTTATGTGAAAATAATAATTGAATTAAGCACACCCCCCCCCACAATTTTTTATCGTCATATAGCCTATGTTATCCGCAGGGTAAAATTATATATGTACCTATATGAAGTTTCGTGACGATATTTTCAAAGGCTTGAAATCACAATTTGTGGAAAATCTACGTCTAATTATTTAAGTTACTTACGTAGTTTTAAAAATAGTTTGCTTTGGAGAACTCTTTGCTACACTTTGTGTTTCTTTCTTCGCTACTTTAGTTTATATTAGGTATATATTATTTCTTTCAGTTAATAATAAGTATTGTTTATAACGGTTGTCACGTAAATTGTTAATACAACAATACTCTCATTCCCATGTAATTTAAATGGGAAAAATTAAATGAGAAAAACATTTTTTATGTAAAAAATTTAGTTCAAGTCACTTAAAAAACCCTCCCATTTTGCTTAACTTTTTACTGCGGTTAAAATGGCACCTTCTTACTGCTTCTACGTTTTGTAGTTGTTACGCTATAAATGCACAAACACATTCTTCAAAATATTTATAGTATATATATATATACATACACACACATATATATATACACATATATGTATCAACCATTTTTTCATAGCTTCTATTCTGTATGATAAATTGCCTAAGTACGAGATTTCATTCATTTTCGCTCTACCGTGTAGGCTCTAGAGCCGCGAACAGACCGACAGACGGACAGACAGAAAAACAGACGGCATTGCGAAAACCACTTTTTCGGACTCAGGTACACCTAAAACGTATATTTCCATTAAAATCTCGAGATCGAATTTTTTCGCGATTACAATACTTGCTCAATATACTTTGTATATGAGAAAGTAATAAACACGCAAGTACTTTATCCTGAAAGAAACTGGCGTTTTGAAATTTATAGGCATTAATGTTAATATACGAAAACTTATTTCAGCTAGCCTACGCAATTTTAATTTTATTTGTAACTGCAATCGAATTTATTAAGTGCATACTCCGAATAATTTTGCTTCGAGTTAAAAACTCCGAGTGAAAAGTATGTTAAGATACAGACAATTATCAACGTAAAACAATTAAACACGCAATAGTATGATACGTCTATAAATATAGTACAAAATTAATGAAATTCTATCGTTAAACAGTAAACAACCTTTTTATGTGGTTTGGATAAACAATGTCATTAAAAACTTTGTAAAATCAGGCAACGCTCGTTTAAAATTATTCGTGCACATTTTTAAGAAGAGAATTATAATTTGTGCCCCACCCGCTAACACCATTAATTTACGTATATTTCAAGTGATTCAGAGAGACGAAGGCTCCTTTGATATTCTTAATTCGAGGATTTTCTTCGAAGACAGACCGGTTACTTTTTTCACCGCATAGATCACGTGGGATGCCTCCGAACTTCGCTCCAATGGGTTTTTCTTTGAGGAAGGAAACATTTGTTCACGTGCTCTAAAAGCGGGAGGAGAAAGGCCCTTCGCCTATGGAGATTAAGGAATATCGGAGTTTTTTAAACTTGCGCGAGGATCAATCTGCAAAACCCTCCCACCTCGTCAAAAAATTCGGCTCTTTCAGAAAATTTCCCCCGAGAAAAGGCTTAACGGGTCGGAGAATTGGTTTCTAGTGATCTCTTAAGAACCTAAACCCGGCATTTTCCCAAACACGGAGAAATTTCATTTGAGAATTTCCATTGAAGTAAATGTGATTCACGTTACAAACGCAAATATTTCATCTGAAATGTTCTGCTCAAAATGAATAAAGGTTTAGGTAAAAATGATTGATGCATTACTTATATTCATCCCTAAAATGAGTTTTGTTGTGCGGAAAATTAATTTGTTGTCCTTTAGTGTGATTCTAACGGCATTCAAATAATAACAACGTTTTTTTTAAACCAAAACATACTGCTTCCTCTGGTATTTAAAAAATAAAATATGATCTAAGGCTAAAACTTAATACATTTTATTCAATGGAGGTATTATTTTAATGTTTGTTTTTCTCGGGCGAATAAAAGACATTTAATGGTTAATTTATACTCCTGGATACTTACAATAAAATTTTGCAAAATAATTTTAAAAATTGACAACCTATAACATTAAAAACAAATTAATAAGTTTAAAACATCACATTTTAAAAATCGCCGTTACATTTCATAAATTCGGTGATGCTAATAAATACGAAATAACTTTCTGGCTAATCATATCGAGTAAACACTGGCTATAAAAACTTTAAATGAAAAATATTTTTTCTCTCGTCCTTCCAACGCTGTGGTCTTGCAATCATACCGTGTATACATCAAACTCTCCACATTTGAATAATGGGAACATGACCTTTTTGAATTACAAATAATGAACTTGAGCCGATTTTGTGATTCGTTGAATAAATCATACTGCGAATAAATAGAAAACTGCAAGTATTCATTAAAATTCCATTAGGGGCACTTCATCATGTCCGCGCTAGAGCTAATTGTTCTTTACTCATAGAAAGCTCTAAATTTAGCAAACGCTTATGAGAGGAAGACGGCAGAGTGTAGAACAGAATGAACATTACATACTCTACTTCAGTTTAGTATCAACATCGACTTCCCACATCTGTGTAACCTTCAACAATAGACCTCATCTCATGGCGTTTACACAGCTGATCATGAAATTTACCGCAGTTCAAAGAATACTATGAATGACAAAAGCATAAAATTTATCCTGTGTATTCAGTTAAGGCCGATTTAAATGGAGAGTAAAAAAATCTGCGCATTATATTTCTCTTGACGTGAATGATATTGCATTTACTTAATAGGACATTTATAAGCGATTTAATAGGCATAACCATCGTGAAAAATTGTTATAAATTTTAGCAAATTTTTGTACGTATCATCTGGTGAGAAATAATTAAAGCATCTGCATTTTAAACATGAAAAACATGTTTTTTACAATAATGAGAATCTATAGTTTTATTGTTTACATCTCATTAAATTATTTAAATATTAATATCATACAACGGCATACTTTCCTATTTATTTCTCCACGCCGCGGCGGAATGTCATTCAGATTCATTCAATAGATAGGACTTACATACAAGTGTATATACCTATATATGTTAAGGTTTATTATCGACCTTTTCTTAGGGAAGCACTTCCTCTTTAAAGCATTTTAAGGCTTCACAATTAGTCCTCCTTATGCACATTCTCGAAAGGGAAGCAATAGTTAGTACGACTTTTTAATTTCTTCACGATTTTTTATGAATGGGTAATTTAAATTAGTATTAAGTCCCTCATATAATTTCTCAATCCTAGAATTTCATAATGGAGACGTCATTACGAGTTTCAATTAACGGCTTTCAAAGAATTAAAAAAAAAACATTTACATTTTAGTATCGTCCAACCCTCTCACCTTTGTAATATTTATCACAGATGTACGCAAAAACTTGTATTTGGCTGATTAATATTTCCGTCGTTCCTTGGGATAATCCTTGTTTCAGGCAAAAGGAATTTAAATAGGCTGACGACTATCACTGACATCGTTTGGAGGATATAAAAATTCTCCGTATCTTTGAGAATTTTCCGAGAGAGAAAGAGGGAAGATTGTCGAGTTTTTTTCCCTTCAGTCCAATGAAGAGAGAGAATCGGTATATAAAAAGGATATGTTGAAACACGTGAGATACAGTTCATGTCTTCGAGCAGAAGCCCGCGCTGTTGACGGTCAACAGACAGCCACACACACACACACACACTCGCACGCACACATACATAAACCTTCCTACAGGCCAGAGGGAAAGAAAGGGAGAGAAAGAAAAAAAAGGGAAGTGACATGGCGGATTCTGGGACGGCAGTTAAATAACTTAGACGATGAGGACACGTTCTAGGGAAAGAAAGGAGGTCAAACTCGCTGAAGGTTACCCGCAGGACGAGGATAATGGGGTGGGGTGGATAGGGATAGAGAAGGTAAGAGGGAGGGAGAGAGAAAAATAAAACAGAGAGAGAGAAAATAAAAGAGAAAGGTAGACAAAAGGAGGAGGGATAGAGGAGAAGAAAAAGAGCGGACAAAAGATTATAATAGAACGGATGACAAAGGTAGGAAGGAAGAAAGAGGAAGAATTGATGGAAAGAAGCGAGAAATGAGCAGAGAGAGAGAATAAAAATGACGAACGAGAGGGAAACAGATGAAGATCGAACTGGATACATGTATGGAAGGCAGGCCTAAGCGGAAGGAGTCTCTCTCTCTCTCTCGCTTCTTTTTTAAATGGCGATGGAGGAGGAGGTGCAATTAAGGGATGAAAGAGGAAGAAAAGCGGAAGGGAGATGGAGAGCGGAATGTTAACGGAGAAAGAGAGAGAGAAAAGAATTTACAAGAGAGAGAGATTCAATGCCATCTCTCCCTCTCTCTCTAACGACAGAACGAAAAATAATGCGAGTGGCGAACTGAGACAACGCAAGATGGGTGAAGTCTTTCTTGTCGTTCATCTCTTTGTTGTTTAGAAGACAGAGAGAGGATTTGGCAGAGGGACTGTGAAGGGGAGGTGAAAGAGAGGGAAAGGGACAGAATGACGAAAAAACGAGCAAGAAAAGTAGGAAGTCGACGCAGAGAGAAAATTAAACTAAATCAAAGATTGGCAGGTATATAAAAGGCTTGAATGAAAGATTCTGAAAATACTTTTGGCCAGTAACTGCTAGCATAAAACGGTTCCCTCGTCCCATTCCCGTCCTCCCTATCTCCTATTCTTATATATATATATATATATACATACAATCATACATACATAAATATATATATAAAACCATATTGCCCCCCCCTTCCTCCTATACCCCAACTCCTCTCATTGCCCCTCCTCCTCCATACCCTCTCCAGTGTGCCTCTCCGTCGCTGAAGAAGGGCGTCAGCCCGAAAGCTCCATATTTGTGTTGTTTTTGTGTTTTTCGTGTGTGAGGGAATGTTTGTTTTTAAGTCACTTTAAAATTTTATTAAAACATTTTAGGCTAAATAATCATTCTTTTTCCATTCACTGCCGAATGAATGTCTATACCAGAATCTACCAATCTGCCCTTATCCCCTGCCCCCCACTCCTCAGAGTTGTTCCGACAAAATTCACAAATTCCCATCTGTTTTTCGGTCCTCCTTTTGATCTCTTGATGTTTCTTAGATTCCATTCCACCATGATAATTTCCAACGTTAATCATTATTTCTTGTAATGTGACCTGCCCACTGCCACTTTAACGCAATCACTCTCCTAATTACATCTTTCATTATCACTCAATCGATACCGAAAAATATATTATCTAAAAACTTTGTGTATAATATATGAATTTGGTGCAGAATACATTCGCACATTAAATTCATCGCCTTCATCTGATACCCGCAGATTAAATTTTTTTTGGGACATTAAATTATTAAAGTGAATGACGACGCGAAAATGACACGCGACCCAGTTCAACAGTCCAGGTCGTTGTAAAGTAATAACACAGTGAGTAAAATCCAGGTTGATCTAAACAGTGACACAATTATAATACCCTCTCTCGTGCACATAGAAACATACAATGGGCTAAAACAATTCCATATAGTTTCGACCAAAAGAGGTTACTCTACAAAGGGACGTGCTTTTATTTATGACCGCGTCATTACAAATATATTCTTATCAGTTAAAATCAAAATTTGATTTCTGAACCGATATGACAAAACGATTCTGACGATACACTATCATATTATCACCTATAACCGGGCCATCTCTCCTGAGCGTAAATTTTTAAAAACGCCTGTAGACTAGGCAACCCAACTGACATAGTGTGTGGATAATTTTTTTAAACGAACCGGTCAGTCTCGAGCAACCGCCCCGTTATTCGGTCATTCAAACGCTATTCCAAGGCGTAAATTACGCGTTTTAACCTAATCATCCTCTCTCTCTCTCTCTTTATTACAACTCCGTCGGATGGCTTCGACGGGATTCCCGAAATGTCGAGCAATTACCGCGCCGAAAATACAGCCCGCGGCACGTTCCTTTGCTTTGTCTCCAAGCCCCACATTGTTGCGGCCCCGTTCGCCCTCTCATTGCTGCTCTCGTGACCCTAAGGGGGCCGCTCGTTCACTCTCCTTCTCTCTTCGCGCACACACACGTTACACGTACGAAAATACATATATATTCCCACGTTCCAAACTTTCAGTCCGCGGTACCAAGGAAAAAAAGCGGGTCAGTCAGTCGGCCTCATTAAAATCATTACAAATGTTTGAGTTCTCTGGGAGACCTCAAGAGAGGGAGAGGGAGAGAGAGAGAGAGAGAGGGAGAAAGGGGAATGAGAGGAAACGTAGAGGGATAGAGCACTCTCAGTCAGTCGAGCGAATCCAACGGTCGCACCAGCCCCGACGTAGAACTCCGCCATATTTACGTTTCGGACGCCACTTCAAACAAAATGCCGGACTCGAAATCTGTTATGCATGAAGCTCCCTCTCTCCCTCCCTCTTCCACCCCCTCGCGAGACCACCGATTGGCACCCTCGGAACGGACCGTACATTCCGAAGCGCGCGAAAGCAAAGGGGAAGAGAGAGAGAGAGGGAGGGAGGGAGAGAGAGGGAGGGAGAGAGAGGGAGGGAGAGAGGGAGGGAGAGGGAGGGAGGGAGAGGGAGGGAGGGAGGGAGAGAGGGAGGGAGAGAGGGAGGGAGAGAGAGAGGGAGAGAGAGGGAGAGGGAGGGGGAGGGAGGGAGAGAGAGAGGGGGGGGGAGAGAAATGCTAGCTGGGCAGATTCGGAGCGCAACGCGTCTCCGTTTGTCCCGCTAAAAGTTTGAAATATTTATATGCGCCTGGCGTAACCAAATACGTTCCCGATCGAACGAGTTTTAGATTCAGAAGACTTCCCTCGCGCACGCTTACTACCTTTTTATTACCGTTCGAACTCCCAGGAGAGGACTCGTGTAGCTGAGGGGCACAAAACGATTTTAGTGCGCGAAATTAAATTTTCAAGAGGATGTATGTATTCGCGTTTTCCATATATTCATCGATACGGTGACCGCCAAACTCTCGTCCGCGCCGCGGTGCGATTTCGATTGGATCTCGAGAGTTTTTGTTTTAAAATTCGTAACATTTATACGTTTTTCAAATTCCAGGAAACAAATGGTTTTTTTTCCTGGATATATTTCCGAATACATGTTGGAATCTGATTAAAGGAAGTCCCAGGTGTAATATTAAATACAAAAGTTGTTATTTACCAGAAACCGTTTCTCTAACTTTTCACGGGAAGCCTTAATGGTTGGCGTAGGTCTTGGATTAGACCCTGCTGGTTAACGAGTGACCCATTTAACATGTAAACCAAAAGGCGTTCTTAAGAAACGGTTTGATACACAAAATCTAACGAGGTTAATTCGATGGACAATGGATTTAATTTCGTTTCGTGGTTTTGAGTTTCGATTGGATTTGTGATTTATTACGGAAATAAATCTAAATTCAATTCATTTTGTTACAGCAGGAGCCCCAAATGAACATAAAATCGAACATAATGAAAAACTTAACGGTCGAGTTAATTACGTTTATAAAAATGAGTACATTATTAATGTCGTTGAACAAAACGCTAAAAGGATGGTCCCGGCTGGCCAAGTAGTGAATATATTAGCGAAATAAAATATTTTGCAACTAAATAATATTAAATTAGAAAACAAGATCATACCAGTCCTGATCGTTCGGATAATAAATGTCAACTTCTCACATCAAAGACAAAACGGCGACATCGAACCAACTAAATTGGAATTCAGCCGGAACAGATATCTTTGAGACCGAAAGAAAAATTGGAAGCCATTTAGATAAAGCCCGCCTCCGAGCCGAAAGAATGAATCATGAATGCAATTAGTATATTTTAAAAAAAACAATAAAAATCGCGTAGAAGGTATCAAAGACGAATAGCTAAATTGCTCTACTCTATCACGGGGGCCACAGCCGGCACATTTTTGCATCTTATCAAAGCTTTCGCAGCGGCACCCCATTAAACAAAACAAAATTAAAAGTTCCTCGCATCTTTCTCCTCCACGCGAGCGGCGTAAATCATCCCCCCCCCCCTCCCTTTAGCCCTCTACATAGAGCTGTCTAGTCCGTGCATCCTCTCAACCCTCCACCCTCCCCCTCCCCTCGCCCCTACCACCGATTTCCTCATTACGCCCCGCCCCGAAAACAAAAGCGCAACGACTTCCACACACACACAAACTACCTCGCAACCACGCGGGTCGCTCTCCCTCGAAACAAATCGCAGGAATCTTGTGATAAATGTACGCGTCGTGTGTCTCCCGCAGGTACAAAGAGAGAAAGGGGGAAAAGAGGAGGAGTCTCCCCCCCCCCTCCCATTCTCTGTTCTCCTTTAGTCCCGTTCCTGACAACGCCACTGTCCTCACGTTCTTCTAAACCCCATTTTCTAACTCCTCCCACCTCGGCTAATCCCCTCACACATTCTTTTACTCCCTCTCCTCCCCCCCCCCCCCCCCACACACACACCTCCCCCTCCCCTCGAAACATCCCAAACCACCTTAAAACATAACGGTAATCCCGCGAAACGTGGTTTCCAGGGGATCCCAATTGTTCCCGTGCGGCGTCGCCTCTTCTTTTTTTTTTACAAAATCTTTTATATGCGTTCGTCCGATATTTATTTATTTTGGAGTGGACCATTTTTTGTTCACTCATATCTCTTGAACGAATGTACCATCGTAAATAATGTTACACGGTTTTTAAAGCTTATGGCTCGAAGATGGTTTTTAGCCCATAAACAATTTCGTATCTCCTCTAGAAGTTAAACTGTGAATGTTCAAACTTTCCAAAAGTTTATTTGGTTGCGGTGGCTCCGCTGGTGAGTCTGAGGGCGTTTTAACAGCAAGAAATTGATCTACTGTATATTCATAGCATTCTTAGCCCCAACGTTAGAAATGATAGCGGGAAATACGGACTTCAACGTGAGTTGTCATTATGACCAATATATGGCGATAGAAGTGATAATGCTTATTTGTATGAAAATTTTAGCTTATTTCTATTATGTCATTTTATACCTCAATAACTCACTATTGGTTTAAAATTTTTGAATTTTTGCGTAAAACAATTAACAACTCGTAATCAGTAGATGATTCCTTTGCGAATGTATTTTTATTCTTCACGCTGGGTAGAAAAGTATCTTCGAAAATTCAAAACTTGCGAAATGGGGTGCCGCGGAATAGTGGCCAGTGCGTTGGCCTGCTACGCTGGGCATACCCGTTGAAAACCTGCGAAAGTTGCATTTTTTCATTATATCTTGCGGTCCCCTATTTGCGTGTTTAGAATCAACGCTTCGTCCTTCGGAAGGGACATAAAGCCATTGGTCCACCTTGGTGCTTTTCGAAAAGAGTAGGCTAATGCCTGTACCGGGTTTCTCTTCATATCAGATTTGTTATTTAAACTGACGAGCCTAAAAGCGCTAGAGTCGCATGAAGTCACAAAGTTCCACAAATCACTAACTTTGATATCAATCATTGTAAGAAAGCGATTGAGGTAAATTATTTATTTTTCATTGAAAGTTGTTCATTTTCGCACTAAAAAGTTGAAAACAAGTAAGAACTGAAAAAATTCAAAAAATAAAATCTTTTTGCTCTGTAAAATAGGCGGCCTTAAAAGGATAAAACAACAAAATTTTCAGATTATTTGTTCGTTATAAAATTTAGGTGTCATTTACTTGTCATTACCAGGGCCACCGAGAGGGTGGGGATACCGGGGCAAAATCCCCGGGGCCCCGGCCTCTGAGGGGCCCGGTATTAGGATCTGTCATAAGGTTTCCTATCGCAATACGCGGGTGCAACCGATACCAACTGGCGGCGTTTTCTCCATTTCCCATTTCCATTTCACAGATTTGGATTTGGGTTTTCCCAAATCAAGGCAAACACAGAACGATGATGATGGGAAACTATCCTTCGGAAGATGGATTATCGGGATGGCCCCTAGAAATGTAAATTTTGTGAGAATTTATTAGTTAAAGTACAACTCTCACGTAAATCGTACTTTTGGACTCTGTTGCAGCGCAAGATACGCAGCTTCTTAAAAATGTCACGTGGGATCTCACAATGCATAGTGTAGGAAATTCCGATTCATATGTGGTCGTCTGCTATGACAAAGTCCGATTATTTATACACGTTGCTGTTTTGGTACTAAAATACATTTTAGGTGTAAATTTTGAAAACCCAATTTAAAAAACCATGACATGTAACTTCGCAATAGATATAGTGATGAAAAACCTACACTTATAGACGGAAATTAAATTTCGTCGAATATTTATTTTACAAATTCGCTGTTTATCGAAATTAATCGAATCATACCAAGTCTAAATATGATGTGATACATATAGTAGCTATAAAGCTAAAAGCAGTCCCAGTGGACATGCTGATAATCCAGGTATATATGCGAACTTCACTCATGAAGAAGAAGAAAATGAGGAGATTTATGAACAAATTAACGAGATTTACGAAGAAGACGGAAGAGGAATGGTAAACTGCATAATAATGGGAGATTGGAACGGCATAGTTGGTGAAGGACAAGAAGAAAATGTTGTGGGTCAATACGGACTTGGAAAAGGACACCGAGGAGGAGAAAAACGTAGAATTCTGTGTTAATAACGACCTAGTAGTGACTAATATATGGTTCAGAAACTATAAACGAAGGCTGTACACATGGAAAAGCTCAGGAGATAGAATGAGATGCCAAATAGATTACATCCTAGTAAAACAAAGATTCAGGAACAGCATAAAAAATGCTAAGACATTACCAGGAGCAGACAATGATCCAGATCACATCCTTCTAATAGTCGATATAACTACAAAGCTTAAACAAATAAGGAAAACGAGAAGAGAAAGACAGACTTGGGATCTAGATAACTGAAATAAAAGAACGACGCATTCAGCATGAAGTTGGAAGATCGCCTTAGAAATTTGGAAAACAAACCGAAGACCGTGGATACAGAATGGGAGGCAATTAAAGCCAGCTTCAAAGATACCTTGAATAAAGAGATTGGGAAACAAGAGAAGAAAATGAGAAAACCATGGATCACTAAGGAAATGCTGGAGAAAATGGATGAGAGAAGAAAATGGAAAAATGTTAACAGTGAAGAAGGTAGAGAGCCAATTATACACGCATAAACAATGAGTTGAGAAGAGTAACAGATAAAGCTTGGAAAATTTGGATAAAAGAAAAATGTGAGGAAATACAACAGATGGAGAAGTTAGGACGGTACGATATGATCTACGCTTGGGCACTGAGGTTAGAAGCCTAATGGGATTCGTGGTAAAGGAATTATTAATACAGATGGAAAAATAGTCGCAGAACCAAAGGATGTAGCACAAGTATGGGAAGAACACATTAAGGAACTATACAAAATGCAGGCAGGATCGGTACAATTGGAACTGGAAGAAGAGGATTACATTGAAGAAGACAACTTGGGACCAAGTATTAAGAAGAGCGAAGTAGAAAAGGCGATACTGGAATTGAAGAAAGGAAAAACTATAGGCAGCGATGGAATACCGGCAGAGGTACTTAAAGTCATGGGATCGGAAGGACTAAAAGTGATTACGAAATTAACTAACAAGATTTACGACTCGGGAGAGTGGCCTCAGGATTTCATAGATGTTACAATGATCCCTCTAAAGAAGAAGCCAAAGGCAATGCAGCGTAAAGACTACAGAACGATAAGCCTACTCTCACACACTTCGAAAATCATCACGAGGATTATTAATAAAAGGTTAGAGAAAAAGGCCGAAGAAATGCTTGGGGAAGATCAATTCGGCTTCAGAAAAGGATGAGGAACCAGAGATGCTATCGGTGTAGTGAGAATCGTATCAGAAAGGGCAATAGAGTGAAGCCAAGAATGCTGCGTATGTTTCGTCGACTGGCAGAAGGCCTTTTTTTTAGAGTAAATTGGGTATTGCTGATGAGGATATTAAAGGATATAGGTGTAGACTGGAAAGAAAGAAGACTGATCAGGTATCTATATGTGAATCAAGTTGTAAAGATCAGGTTGGAGGATACGTACACTAGCGGAGTAAATATCGGTAGAGGAGTAAGACAGAGCTGTTGTCTATCGCCGATTCTGTTCAATATATCTGGAGAGAGACTAATGCTGGAAGCGTTAGAAGGCACGGGAGATTTCAAAATCGGAGGAAGGATTATAAAAACAGTGGAATACGCGGATGATCAAGCACTTTTAGCAAGAAAGGAAAAGGAAGTCCAGGAAATGATAAATAGACTAGTGATAACAGGTAAAAAATACGGTATTGAAATTAATACAGAAAAATCCAAGGTTATGCGAATATCAAGTAAAGAAGAAGAAAATTTGAACATAAGAATTGGAGGAAAGCCATGACAACAAGTTTCAGATTATAAATACGTTGGAAGCATCATAACGAGAGTAGCAAAATGTACCGATGAAATCAAGACAAGAATAACAAAAGCAAAAGCTGCTTTCAAAAGAAAGAAACTCCTACTAACGGGAAATATAAAGCAAGAAATCCGCAAGAAGTTGATACAATGCTATGTATGGAGTATAGCTTTGTATGGGGCAGAAACATGGACGCTAAGCAAAAATGATATTAAATACTTGGAAAGCTTCGAAATGTGGACGTAGAGAAGAATGCTGAAGAAAAAAATGGACAGATGGGGTGAAAAACGAGGAAGTACTACGAAGAATAAGAGAGATGTGAACGATTAGACAGCGTCAGAAAGAGGAAGGCGAACTGGATTGAGCAATACCTGAGGAGAGAGTGCATGATTAAAGAAGTGCTAAAAGGAAAACTGGATGGAAAAAGAGAAAGAAAGGTAGGAAAAGAGAACTATTATCACGAAATGAAGAAAACTGCGGAGAATGGAAGTATATGGAGAACCAAGTTTAACTATGAATAATTACGGACCTGGCAACGGACAGACTACCTATGAAGATTATGACATGTAGTACAAAAATATATTTTACATGTATTTTTGATAAAAATTTAATTGGATGGAATTTGACAAATTCTGTTTATAATACTGCGAGCCATTACCGTAGAGACGGGGGAGGGAGAGTCGGCTCTCATGGGCCCGACAAGGGTCCACGTTCCCTTTTTAGGCGCGTTTCGCTTACAGCATGAGCGCCTAATATCGTCGGTCGGTCGGTCCGTCCGTCCTTCCGTCCGCATGTTCGTTCTCGGCTTCTACCGAAAGGATTTTCATGAAATTTGATATTAAGGACTTTCAATCAAATATAATAAGAAAATCGCAAAAATGAATCACTTACGCCAATCAGGGGTACCACTTTACTGGGGACAAAAAATAAAATTTTCGTCATATCTCGTAAAGTATTGCTCATATCAAAATATTCTTTAAATAATAGTTGTAGAACCGGTAAAGTAGAGTATTTCCTTTCCTATACGTTTTTATCGTAGGAGTAGCCGTTATCGAGAAAATCAAACAAGAAAGTCTTATATCGAGTTGAACTTGGAAAATTTCTTGCATGGTTACTTCATTGTTGCTAACATAAACAATATCCCAAACAAACGTTTAATTTCCTTACGTGTGCATGTGATATTATTAAATAAGAAGAAAATGGATTATTTATGATGAAGAAAAGAACTTTAAAACGCTCTTTCCCTTATGTACAGGTATATAATTGCTTTCTAATACTCCATTGCACGAAACATGGCCATTTGTGATACGTTGTACACTTTCCTAACTTGTTGAACTTAAAACAGAGGAAAGGGGCCCTGTCCATACATATCACTTTTTGATTTGGGATCTCTGACGAGGCACTCCTTAAGGGCGCTTGAATATGTATTAGATAGGAGAAGACCTCGCGGGAAAAACAAACCCTTTCAAAAGTCATGCGCCTTTCACTCATATAAGAGACCGCGTCATCAGCGCCGCCTATATAACAACAGTGACATAATACAAGGATTGCAACTTGGATATTCTCTATTGGTTAGGTTTTGGGAATAGGTAGATCGAGAGAGAGGGAGAGGGAAGGAGAGTGTGGGAGGGGGAGAGAGAGAGGGAAAGAGATGGGAGAGGGAGGGAGAGAGAGGGAGGGAGGGATAGAGAGGGAGGGAGGGAGAGGGATGAGAAGATAGAGGGAGGGAGAGGGAGGAGGAAGGGAAGACGGGGGTAGGAGGGAGGGAGAGAGAAGGTGGGGAAGGGAGAGAGAGGGAGGGAGAGAGGGAGGGGAGGGGGGAAAGAGAGGGGGGAGAGAGGAAGAGAGGGGCAGTGGGAGAGAGAGGGAGGGGGAGAGAGATTGAGGAAGATGGGATATAGAGGGAGCGAGAGAGAGTGTGGGATGGAGGAAGATGGAGGAGGGAGAGAGGAAGAGAGAGGAGAGAGTGAGGAAGAGGGGGAGGGAGGAAGGGATAGAGTGGTTAGAGGGGGAGGAAGTAGGGAGAAAGAGGGAGGGAGAGAGGAGGAAGAGAGAGGGGAGAGGAAGAGGTAGGGAGGGAGAGGGAGGGAGGGAGAGAGAGGGTGATGCAGATAGGGAGGACAGAGGGAGGACGGAGGAAGTGAGGGAGAGAGAGATGGAGGGAGAGGGAGGGAATAGGGAGTCAGGGAGGGGGGGAGGGGGATGGGGGAGAAAGAGGAAGGGAGAGAGGAGGAAGAGAGAGGGAGGGGGAGAGAGTGAGAGGGAGGGAGTGAGACAGGGGGGGGAGGTTGTGGGAGAAAGATGGAGGGATGGAGAAGGGTGGAGAAGGATAGGGAGGGAGAGGGGGAGGGAGAGGGGGAGAGAGTGAGGGAGAAGGATGGAGATGGATAGATAACCGTCTTTATTATCAGGATGAAATTGAGACCAAAAGATCCCCTCTTCCATTTAACCCTACGATACAAAATATATATTACATGACAATATGCTCAAATAGACAAAACATGATGAAAATAATCACAATAACAACAATAGCCGAGTGTGAACATACACATTCAGGAAAATTCTAAGAAAAAAGAAAAGACTAGAAAATTGTGGCAAAAAGCTAGGAAGAACCTAGTAAAAACCCACGAAGGGAAGGGGGGTGAAAAAAATCTGAGAAAAACCTAGATACGTAAAAGAACAATAATACTGATACAGTAAGGCATACAGCAATAATATACGACGTACGGAGGGAGGGAGAGAGAAGGAGGGAGAGGAGGAATAGGGAGGGAGGGAGAGAGAGGGAGGGAGGAGAGGGTAGGGAGGGAGAGAGAGGGGGAGGTAAGATGAGGGGGAGAGAGGGGGAGGTAGTGGGTGGAGTGGGGAAGAGAGGGGAAGGGGGGACAGGGAGGAAGAATGGTGGAGAGAGAGATAGAAAGATGGGGGAGGAAGAGAGGGATGGAGAAAGTTAGGGGGGAGAGGGGGATCAGGGAGGGAGAGAAAGAGGGTGAGGAAGAGAGGGGAAGGGTGGGGGGAGGAAGAGAGGGGATGGGAGAGGGGGTGAGGGAGGGGTAGTGACGAAGGTGGAGAAATGCGGAGGAAGAGACGGGGAGGGACGCAGAGAGAGGTAGGGAGAGAGATGGAGGGAGAGGAAGGAAGAGTGAGGGAGGAGAGAGGGAGTGAGGAGAGAGAGGGAGAGAGCTGGATGAGTGAGGGGGGAGAAAGACGGAGAGAGAAGGAGGAAGAGGGGAGGGTTTGGGAGAGAAAGTGGGAGAGAGGAAGATGGGGAGAGGGAGGAAGATGGGGGAGAGGGAGGAAGGTGGAGGGGGAGAGAGGGAGGAAGGATGGAGAGAGATGGAGGGTAGGTAGGGAAAGCGGGAGGGAGAGACACGGAGCTGAACGGAAGGAGAAGAAAGAGGGAGCCAGAGGTGGGGAGGAGGAAAACGAAGTTTTAAGAAATACGTGAAAAATATGGTCTTTCTCCGCCCGCCCGCCCTTGGCTGATCTTCGCCATTGGGTTCCTTAGCCAGAGAAAAAACATGATGAAAATAATCACAATAAAAACAATAGCCGAGTTTGAATAACACATTCAGGAAAATTCTAAGAAAAAATAAGACTAGATAATTGTGGGAAAAAACTAGGAAGAACCTAGTAAAAACCCACGCAGGAAATCACCCACGAATGGAAGGGTGGTGAAAAAAATCTGAGAAAAACCTAGAAACATGCAATAATTTACGACGTACGGAGGGATGGAGAGAGGAGGGAGAGTAGGAATAGGGAGGGAAGATGAGAGGGGGGGAGAGAGAGGGTGGAAGAGTGGAGAGAGAGGTAGAGAGATGGGGAGGAGGGAGAGAGGGAGGGGAGAGAGGGAGGAGGTAGGGGAGAGAGGAGGGATGGTAGAGAGGGAGGGAAAGAGGGTGAAGAGAGGGGAAGGGAGGGGGAGGAAGAGAGGGGAAGGGAGAGGGATGGGGTGACGAAGAGGGAGAAATGGGGAGGAAGAGAGAGGAGGGAAGGAGACGGGGAGGGACGCAGAGAGAGGGAGGGAGAGAGCTGGATGAGTGAGGGGGGAGGAAGAAGGAGATGGAGGGGGAGAGAGGGAGAGGTAGGGAGGGGAAGCGGGAGGGAGAGACAGAGGGATTGAGAGAGAGCTGAACGGAAGGAGACGGAAGAGGGAGGCAGAGGTGTGGAGAAGGAAAACGAAGTTTTAAGAAATACGTGAAAAATATGGTCTTTCTCCGCCCGCCCGCCCTTGGCTGATCTTCGCCATTGGGTTTCTTAGCCAGAGAGCCGTTCGGGGCCAGTATTTAGCCGTTCTCGTAGCTCTCATCCCCAAGAGGGGGATTGCGTATGTATGTACCCATTAGGTGGAGTTAATGTGCTTCGGACGGGTTAGGACGGACGAGCAAACTGCTCCAGACCTATTAAAAGACAGGAGCCGATTCAGTATATATACTTCACAAGTGTGAAGGCGTTCTTACCAGCGTTAACTAAATGTTTGGGCAGACTTTTCTGATTAATTATCACGTTAGCCGCATGCCCCCCCAATAAATAAATATCTCCTAAATTTATCCTGAAAATGGATATCAGAAATATTGTATTTTATCGATATTTAGTAGTCCTGGTGCCATGAAACCTCCAGACGCCCCCACCTCCCGAATACGACCATAGGGCTTTCAACTTCGGCGACAGAGAGAGTTGTTGTCATGGAAGCTTATGGTTGGCATTGTCATAAAACTGATAAAATCGTTTATTTTTCTGATTCTAATTGCGTTTTTACGCTAATTCCATCACGATTCTGATTCTGTCTTCAATAATAATAAACTTTGTTTTTTAGTTCATACAACCATGCAAGTCTCAAGTTCGTACCATGTTTTTAAGTAATTAATAAATTCAAATGAAAAATAAGCTGCACTCATCCCTATGTTATTCAAATGGAGAACATTAAAAAAGAAAATATTTTTTAAAATTAGAAAGGGACAATGAAATCGGTATCATAAAAGAAGACTTCGCTTTGAAAATTGTACGCTTCTTTTCACAAAGTCGAATATCTTTGGCTCCTGTTATTAGTGTGAATTTTATCATTCCGAAATTGATGGTGTAATAGTTGCGCTGATAAAATATAACGAGGAAGAAAAATAAAATTTGGGGTGAATCAGTGGAAAGAAATCTTACTCATGTAAAATTAAGATGCGGCCAGCGAAGCCATGATGAAAAAGAAAGTCGAAAATTTTAACACACGAATTCATGAATTTTTATGGAAATTTTGTTAATTGAACTTTTAATGTTGAAATGTTAGCCATAAAGAACATTACTTTGATACGACTTTAGCTTGTATGACACCTCAGAATATATTGGTAAGGCCGATTTAAACTCTAACCCAACCCGCAGAAGAATCTGCAGCTTTGATGCGGCTCGGCGAATGATTTTCAACCACCAATAGATAACCCGCCATGTAGATAGGGTTAACCACATGCCCTCTCAGTAAATAAATATCTCCTCGGTTTTCGCCTGAAACTGGATATTAGAAATATTTATTAATTTTACGATACTAATTTTATACTTCCGATTTTTTACTTCTTGCTAAATACGCATATATAATACTCCAGTAATGAAAATTCACTTAGAAGTTCGATCGATCTCCTGAAAATGGATATTAGAAAAATTGAATTTTATCGATCTTTAGTAAATCTGGTACGGTGAAACCTCCAGTCGCTCTCTCTAAGACAGGGGTCTCAAACTCACATCGGTGTGCGGGCCGCATGACGGCGCTTTCTTACGATCCGCGGGCCGCACTCCTTACTTTCCCAGTCTTCACACCTTTTCGTATTATTCGTATTATATTCACTCTCCATTTCCACAAGAGAGTAATTGCTCTATTACGCGTGTTACACGCAGTCATTACAAAAATGCTAGTTAAGGGTTATGTCCTTCTGATAACTCCTTAGATTATTTTTAAATATTTGCGTGAAATATTTTATAAGAAATAGATTTGAGTTTAGGTCGCGTTGTGTAAAGTAAATTGCTTCGCGAGCCCCACAAATGCATCGCACGGGCCTCATGCGGCCCACGTTTCGCGAGTTTGAGACACCTGCTCTAAGACGACGGTAGGACTTTCAAAGTAATCGAATCATACCCAGTCTAATTATGATATGTTACATATAGTACTAATATATATTTTACATGTACTTTTGATAAATAATTTAATTAGATGGAATTTGACAATTTTTTTTATAATACTGCGATCCAATACCGTTGAGAAGGGGGGAGGGAGAGTCGGCCGTCCTGGGCCTGCCGAGGGGCCACGTTCCCTTTTTGAACTTAAATCGGAGAAAATGGTATTTGTCCCAGATCCCGCGCTGGCTCTCGGCGGCCCTGGTCATTACTATAACTTTACGTATCATTTACGTAATAATCTCATTCCATAAGCTGGAGTAAATGGATTTTGAATATAAAGTTAATAGCAAAATCCATTTCTACTTTCTGCATATACGTAGTATAGAGAAAGTATTGTTTTTATGAAAAAAGTCGAATTCGACATTTCAACGGAAATACACGTTTTGAAGTCCCCTGATAACGTTTAGACCGATTTCTCGATTCTGTCTGTGTGTGTGTGTCCAAGGCGGCGGCAGGGAGGCAACCGCCTCTCGAAGGGGGGCGCCAAAATTTGACAAAAATGAAAACCTATCAAAATAAATTCATAAGGTCAGCCCGCGCCCGAGGCGTCAATATAGTTAGAGAGTTTAAACGACTTTTATATATCTATCCATTATTGCAAATTTCTCTTTTGTATTCCAAAGTGAAACACATATTAACGAAGAGGCAACTTCGTTGTTTGTTTGGTTGACCGGGCGTCAAAATATGATACCTCGAGCTGACAATGTATATTCATGATCTTTTCGATATCGTTTATTCCTTTCAAAAACCCTTTTTGATATTGAGTTGACCATGAGTTGGAAAATAGCATATTCGTAGAGGAAACCCTCAGCCTAACCATGCATGGTTGATAAAACGACTCTGTTACAAAAATAAAGGCGCAATATATCTCGGCTCTTATGAAATAAATTCTGGCAACTTTCCTACGAAGATAAAAAAATCGGTACAACATACATTGTACAAACTTCCTCACATAATAATGCGTCGTATGAGCCGGTTTTTAGAAAATCCAATTCTTGTTAAAGTTGCCCAAGAATAAACTAGCCTTATATATATATTCATTGAGAAAAATGAAATATGTAGTATTATTGCAGACCTATACTCAAGTAACGTTACGAAATTTAATCAAATCGTTAGAGCCGATTTTGAGAAAATCTAATTATTGTTAAAGTTGCCCAGAATAAACTAGCCTTATATTTATTTTTTGAGAAATATTAACTATGTAGTATTATTGAAGACGTAAACTCAAGTAACTGTACGAAATTTGATCAAAATCGTTAAGAGCCGTTTTTGAGAAAATCAAATTTTTGTTAAAAATACGTAGAATAATCTTCCCTTAATTATTAAGCAATGCCAACCATTTCTTCATAGCTTCTGATCAGGGCCGCGCCTAGGGTGTTTCGCGTCCGGGTGCAAGATATCTCTGTGGCGCCCCCCTACTAGCGAAATTTCGTAGTATGATCTTACACGACTTTTGTCATCGGTAGAGTGTGGAGACAAGCTAATGCATTTCTGTCGATGTATCCCATAACGAAATGATTGAACAAATTAGTTGTATAATTATAAATATAAACATTTCATTTAATATGTGCTTGAAGGAAAATTATAAAACTCGCCGCACATATGATTATAATTGAATACTCTGTCCCGTTACTTAACGATCATTCAAAAATTCCTATATTTCTGTTCATTTACAAGCCAAATAAGATTCGATATTTATTCTGACAGTAAGAAAACAAAACTTCAATTATTTATGCATTCCTACGTCAAAGTCCCAACTTCGTATTTTCATTTTAAGATACTTTAAAATCCAATGAAGAAGTAGATGTCAATAATTCTTTCATTATTTGGAGAAATTGTTTCAGTATTTAAATTTGGTACTATTTAGAAACGAATATGAACGTTAACGTAGGTGAGAGATCGTGAAGGAGTAAGGAAAGCTAGTTTTTGGAAAAGCTATACCAAGCCGATTCAAAACAGATTTGGGATTTCCAAGACTCGGTAAGTGGGAGAAACAGGGTAGGCACCTGGTATTCTTCCAGCGAAAATATTTGTGGTAAAGGTCGATGGTACTTTACGAAAGGATTGCCGCCTCAGCTGGAGCTCCTCGCTAGGGTCGGGATAGAAATTAGCACAGTAGCGCCCCCACCTCTAGTCGACTCCTACGGTGAACCCATTTTCGGTCGCCACTGATGCGTGTTCTAGCGACCCTGAGTCATGCAACCGCGTATCATAAGAGATCGGAAAAATTTTGCCTGGAAGATTTTGCGTCATTTTAGAATCTCTAACTTTCCCTTTTCACTCGGACAAAGGAGGAAACATTCCCAAGTCGAATTCCAATAATATAAAGATAAAAATACTTAGACGAGAAGCGCCCCGGCAAGTTGGGGCCCGGGTGCATTGCACCCACTGCACCCCGGGTAGGCGCGCCCCTGCTTCTGATCAGTATGATAAAAGTACGAGATTTAACTGATTTTCGCTATATCGTTTAGGTTCTAGAGCCAGTAACAGACAGACAGACGGCATTGCGAAAACCACTTTTTCGGATTCAGCGACACTTAAAACGTATTTCCGAAAAATTTGAGGTAGAATTTTTTCGCGATAACAATACTTGCTCAATATACTCGTATATGAGAAAGTAAAAAATCGGTACAACATACATTGTACAAATATTATCATATACTCATGCGTCGTTTAGTTATCCTTAGAAAATGGAAATCGTATCAGCCTGTTTTTAGAAAGTTCAATTTTTGTTAAAGTTGCCTAGAATAAACTAGCCTTATATTCATTCTTCGAGAAATATGAACTATACAGTATTGAAGACGTAAACTCAAGTAACTGTACAAAATTTGATCAAAATCGTTAGAGCCGTTTTTGAAAAAATCGGATTGTTGTTAAAAATGCGTAGAATAAACTACTCTTAATTATTGATCAATGTCAACCATTTCTACGTATACTCTGCTCAGTATGATAAAATGCCTATGTACGAGATTTCATTCATTCTCGCTATATCGTCTAGGCTCCAGAGCCAGTAACAGACAGACGACATTGCGAAAACCACTTTTTCGGATTCAGCGACACCTAAAACGTATATTTCCGTAAAAATCTCGAGGTAGAAGTTTTTCGCGATAACAATACTTTCTCGATACTTCGTATGAGAAAGTAGAAATTGGGAGTGCTTCATCGCCATTGGTGAAGTGCGAGAAGAAGAGAGAATAGGAAGGCGACGAGAGAGGAGGCAAGCTTTTTATCTTAACGCATTCATTGCGAGCTTGCGCTGGAGAGAATAGCGGGGTAAACTGCAAGAAAGAGGATAAACAAGCTGGCGAAATATAGCCACTATATGCGTCCATACAGTACGCTTCTCAAGGTTTCGATGATGAAGCAGACGGAATGCGTGAGGCCCATGTGTTCTTTCTTGTCCTGTTTCTTGGTGGAAAGAGGAGGGGAAGGAGACTAGTTGGAAAGGAGAGGCGTGGAAGGGGACAAGAGCGTAAGTATTCAGTTAGCTAGAATGTGCCCATAATATATTTATTTCTTATCTGCAGCCGTTTGATAGTAAATAACGTGTAAGAATTTCGATGACTAATTATGATATTTTAATTTTTAGGCGCGTTTCGCCTCCAGCGTGAGGGCCTATTGTCGTCGGTCTGTCCTTCCGTCTGCCTGTCCGTCCGTCTACCCGTCCTCCCGTCCGTCCGCATGTTCGTTCTCGGCTTCTACCAAACGGATTTTCATGAAATTTGATATTAAGGGCTTAAAATCAAAGATGGAAGAAAATCGCAAAAATTAATGGCGTAATACAATCAGGGGTACCACTTTACTGGTGACAATAATTAACTTTCCGTCATATCTCGTACAGTATTGCTCATTCAGGATCTCCACTAAATCAACAGCTCTCATTTTTGTTATCGTAATTTATGGAGTATTATTATATAATTTTTGCCCTTGACCAATTGATGATTTTGTACGCTTTCCGAAGTGAAGTGCAGCCTAGCATTTCGCATTAATAATGCCCACAAAGGTGAAAATATTGCATCATTTCCACAAGAGCATTCTAGACGCGGCGTATTCATTTATTTTCCCTATCTAATTGTAAGACATCACTGAGGACTTCGAACCGTTTACAGGCCTCCTTCTCTCGGAGGTTTTCTTGTTACCGTTGGCATGCGAAGGCAACCACCGAGAGATTCCTTTTTTTCGGAGTTGGATTGGATGCCCCCGCACCGTTGAATGGGATTTGTCTCATAGGCTCTGATTCCGCTCGTTTCTCCCTGCAAGCCTACCCAGGCTTCGAAACCCATCTCCTCATTCTTCCGCCCGTCCATATCATTCCCCTCTCCTGCTTCCCCTCAAGCAATGGATACCAACATACTCGGAACATTCAGCTCCGGCCTATGTGTGGCGTGACCGAGCCGTGTCGCTTGACTTTTCGTAATGACTGTACGTACAATATTCGGATATGAACCATTTTGAAGAAGACATTATAAGGTTTCTGATTCTGTTCACCTTTTTAGGTGCGTTTCGCTTCCAGCGTGAGCGCCTATTGTCGTCGGTCTGTCCGTCCGTCTGTCTGTCCGTCCGTCCGCATATTCGTTCTCAGCTTCTACCCAACGAATTTTCATGAAATTTGATATTAAGGGCTTAAAATCAAAGTTGATAAGAAAATCGCAAAAGTTAATGGCGTAATACAATCAGGGGTACCACTTTACTGGTGACAAGAATTAACTTTCCGTCATATCTCGTACAGTATTGCTCATATCAAAATATTTTTCGAATAAAACTTGTAGAACTATTAAATTAGAGTATTTCTTTCCCTATATATTTTTATCGTAGGAGTTGCCGTTATCAAGAAAATCAAACCAGAATGTCTTAATTCGAGTTGAACTTTGAAAATTTATTGCATGGTTACTTCTTCATTGTTGCTAACATAAAAAACCTTACAAACAAACGTTTAATTTCCTTACGTGTGCATGCAATATTTTTAAATAGGAAGAAAATGGATTATTAATGATGAAGAAATGAACTTTAAAACGCTATTACCCTTACGTATAGGTATACCATTTCTTTCTAATACTCCACTGCACGAAACGCGCCCATTTGTGATACGTTGTATACTTTCCTAACTTGTTAATTTACTTTCTAAGCCCAGGGCCGGCTCAACCATACAAGCAGACCAAGCGACCACTTTGGGCGCCGAATATTTTGGGGCGAAAAATTTGAGTCACAAATATTTGGAAAATATCTACATAATTTTGTTTTCGATAGATATAGTTAGTGTTTTCTTCTTGAAAATATAAGTAAAAATGCGACCTCAAAATACTGTTCAGCGGGTAATAACGAGGCGAAGACTTCCGGAGATACCATTTGGAAAAACAAAGCCTTACACAAGCGAAGACGGGATTGGAAAATCTGACCAGGTTCCAAAGACTCTTTGATCTTGGGAACCCTTGAAAATGTTTCCCACTGATCAACTTTCGAGTCTTAGGGCGAGGGCGGCGGGGGAGACGCCCGTTTTCCTTTCTCGCCTCTCCTTTCTTAATCACCTTTCTCCCACCCTCCAAGGGAATGCATGCCCCTCATCCATCCCTCGCCTAACTATGATCAAAGAGTGCATTGCCCCCGGGGGAATATCCCCTGGGGCGCAAAACGAAGAGACCATCGGCAAGGTCTACTTTCATCAAGGCGGCAAAAACCCTCGGCAGGGCTTCGCGTCCCTCCGTGTCTTATATTTCTGTTTCATTGTTTTTCTTGGAACATTCAAAACGCTTAACCATTCTGGGGAATATCAATCTGCTATGAAGGGCGCCCTATGCTGCATTCTCACCATTCTCACTTATTGTTAGTAATGCGAAAGAGCGAGGTGACACATTGTTGGCCTGTGTCTTAAATTAGTTCGATAAAAATATTTTGTGCGATTCCAAGAAAGAAGGAAAGTGATACGTTCTACGTTTTCTACTAGCAGACCAACGAAATACCTTTTACTGAAAGGAACAGGGTTTTTAAAATGTCAGTATTTCATATTATATTCAATATTTATTGAGAGTCGTATGAAAACCATTTTCATTTATTGTTGCAGTAAAATCATGTATACTTTAAATCCATATTTATTAATTTTATTTTCGGTAAAATCACGACAAAAACTGAAAAATAAAACAATTTTGCTTGATAGGTGGTGGTGCAAAGAGTAATTTTTAATGCGCAACTGACTAATATCATGTTTTTTATGTTTATAAATCGAACAGAAGATCGGAGTCCTCTCAACTTGCGTTATTTTATGAGCTAATTGCATTTCAATTAAATAGATTTATTCTTTTCGAGTTTCGGTTTTCTTGATTATCGGCTAATTGGAAACCTTTGCGTGTTAATATTTTATGTTATTTTATTGTTGAAAATAGTAGATTGAAAGATATACATATTAGTTGTATAACTTCAAAATTATCGCTTCCCTTTTTAATTAAGACAGTCCACAAAAATACGGAGTAAATGTATTTTGTTGTACAAATATCAATTAATACTATAAATAATTGTTAGTGTTAGTATATTTTCAATACTACTCTTTTAAAAAGTTAACAGGCCATACCTTACTATTTTACAGTTTTTAAAGCGGACGATAGTTGGCCATAACAAATTATCTGGTGATGAGTATCACAAAAGAAAGGCTACTTTTTAAAACAAACATTGTCTCAAAATTACTAAAAAGCCCTAAACTTCACCTTTCAGAATGTATTAAAGCCATTGATCAAACTATTGATTTTTTTAAGATCATCGCACGACAGGATTCAACGACATAATAGTAGCAGCAGAAAAAATCGCGGAAGAACTAGAAGTTGATCCAGTGTTTGTTACAGAAGAAAGACTAAGAGTACGGCATAAGCATAAGCAATTAGATCACGAAGAAAATAATTTTTTCATTGATCCCAAAGAAAATTTTAAAATAGATTCTGACTCAAATGCTATGAAAAGTAGACTATGTATAGTTGAGATTTTTCATAAATATAAGTAATTATGGATTTGAATAATAGATTTTTATTATTTCCTATCGTTTTCGACTAACATATAATAAAATTACTTACAGTTAGTAAAAAAATTAAGGGGGCGCCATATTATATCTCGCCTCAGGCGACAAAATGTCTGGGCACGGCCCTGTGTGTGTGTCCATATGTGTGTGTGACAAATTTTGCGTGCGCCCTAACTCAAACACTATTCATCAGATCGACATGAAAATCTATATTTGTGATTTTATATATATTCTTAAGATTTGAAAAGTTTTGGATAACAATCGGTCGGCCAGAAGTAGCGGTTTACTCTTGTCAGATTTTAGTTTTTCTTAACTATTTCGCTTAAAACTGAATTTTTGTTAACATGTGTACAAATACAAGTTGTAGATATTATTTTTTTTCTACAACTTTTGTTTGACGTAAATTTTCATATGAGGAATATTTCAAGAGAAATTCAATGTCCTTCGAAATTGACGGTTACTGGGCAGCTCGCGCGCGTGGTAGTGACAACAATTGAATCGCTAGCGCTGAAGCATGTAAGTTGAAATTCCTATCGCAGCATTTATTTGGTATTAGTTGGAGAAAGTCGTGTTGGACACCAATTTATTTTAATGAAGCTCAACATTGAAAACCTCCTATCAAAGCGAAATTATTACGTAAAAAATCTGATGTGGCCAACATGACTTTCTCCATATATGGGGTATAGATATTTAAATTATTATGAATAACATTATAAGGCAAAAGTATTATTTCCTATCGTGAAAGAATACAGTCGTCCTTACTGCCGTAAATTATATTTTGAATATGTTTACAGAATTCATCGCTACATGGTGGTGGCGCTGTATACTGGAAATTAAGAAAAAGCTAAATATCTCCGAAATGAATGGTTCTGCGAAAATTTGTTTCAAACAGAACTTGGAAGAAATATTATTCTCTACAACTTTGGTCCTCACGAATATTACCAATAACGACGTTTTTAAGGGGATATTTGACGGAAACCGAAAAAATCGATTATTTATAAATAATTCCCAAATAATAACTGCTATGGAAAATTGTTTGAAATAAAAGATGTAGGAAATTATATTTTCTACATTTTTGTAATGGTCAGTGTATACAATAATGATGTATTATTGGAGAAATATCGCAAAAACAGAATCGGGTTTCGAATAAACCCCGACTTTCGGTTAACCGGTATTGTCCGAAAACTAATCTTTTCTTTGTGCTCATTCTAAAGTGTTATATATGAAATTTGGTATTAATATGACAAGTTAGAGCGCCCACAATCACATACATACATACATCCACACACGTACATCTTTCCGAAAATAGTCTAAACGTGACCTCAAAACGTGTATTTCCGTTGAAATCTCGAAGTCGATTTTTTTCGTGATCACAGTACTTTCCCTATACTACGTATGGAGAAAGTAATAATATGTAAAGCAACAGTAATAAAAAGAATATGACACCAAAATCTTTTATAACGAACAAATAATCTGAAAATTTTCTTGTTTTATCCTTTAGAGGCCGCTTATTTTATAAAGCAAAAAGATTTTATTTTTGATTTTTTTAAATTCTTACTTGTTATTCCTCTCTCTCTCTCTTCCTCTCCCTTCTGCGAGAACGAGTCCTTTGGGCACGTATGAATCATTATCTGTAAAATCCCGAGCGTATTATACCACCCTTTTCTTTTAGAAAACTGTGTGCGCATCGACTTGTTTTCCACCCACCTTCCCCTCCCCTTCCGTCCCTCTCTTCTCTTCTTTCAACCATTCTCTCTCTTCACTCCTGCTAACGATACCTCTCTCGAGAGAGGTTCGTTTTTTTTAACGATAAGGCCCATAAAAAACACTGATTCATCTAATTCACGCAGACGAATGGCGCCCTGAATAAAACGATAGCGAATAATGCATCTCGAGGAAATAAATTCTCTCGGAATCGCATTTATCTGTAGTGGATGAAAAAAAACGTTAGATTCCCACGCATTGTTCGAAATATTTTTACTTGTTTTTTTTCGGGAAGAGATGCGAGCGTCCAATTCCGAGTCTAGGAATTTTAAGGGAAAATAAAAAATTACGAGAAAAATACATTGGAGTTATTCTGAATTTAAATGCTATCACGATAAATATTAATCGCGCAATTACCGGATTATAGATAAATGCCGATCGAATTATTTAGAGCGCTCTCTTCATCATATGGGAAATAAAATGCTTGTTAACGCGAGCGCCTTCGAAGGGAACTAAACCCCAGCATTTAACGCTATAAAGAAAGCATTCTAAAAAGAATCGGAGATATTAACGCATCCTAACGGTCCGTTGTTTAATTTTGCTAAAAGGTTATATCGTTATGCACGTGTTATGTATTTAAGTTAAATAGTAAAATGGAATAAATTAACGGAAAAAAGAAAAGGGTGTTCTGGACGAAACGTTTGGAATTACACTAAGAAACTTATTCAGAGTATATAAACTGTCATTGCTTTTAAATGCAGGAAAACAACACCTATACCCAAACATACCTAGTCGCGACGGAAGCGGGATTGCCTGAATAAGAAACTGCGCGGACAAAAGCCGAGAGCAAAAATCCGTCAGCGGGAGAGTTTTAATTCCTCAATGGCGCACTTTGGTGTCCCGTAAACGACGACCTGTTAATGCAACCAAATTTGAAATTGATGCAAAATTTCGTCCAGCCCATGAAATGCTAAATATTTTCACAGATTTATTATCCTCTCATGAACGGTGACAAAATCCAGTGATTAAATAAATGACTGATCGACGCGGGCGTTCGCAAAAGCGCGTTGCGGCGTGCCATAAACCCTTTTTTTAAAACACAAATTCCAGAGCTGATACAAATTGGACAATTTTTTAAGCTCACTGTATTCATAAAGTAAACCGACAGGCATTACTTTGTGGTAATCTACATATGTTTACGATGTTATGAAAATACAGAACAATAACTTTGCGTTGTTTTAACCAAAGGATCATTACTGTTTAATGCACAGATGTAAAACATATTCACCCTTCAGTTTGCAAAACGTTGAACAAACAATAAGACTCTTGGATGTACCACACCTAAAGAAATACGAGGGTCAATCAATAAGTATAAACACGAAAGTGATTTTCATATAATTAATGATACCTTTCAAGAACAAACTTCAATTTTTCCATATTATCTTCCTGCATACTGATACACATCCCCATCTCATCAAAATGTTTCTAGTCCTCGGTACAGACAGCGTCCAATACAGTGTTTTGAGATATGCATTGGGTCATCAACGTGTTGCCAATGGATTGTGGCAGTACCATCAACAGTTCCACCTACTGACAAAGTTGAGGCGTGACATTTGGAAGAAGTGACCAAAATTCCTCTTTAAGGGCATGATTAGGGTGGCCAAATAACTCGAAATATTCATTATCCGGATAGGCGAGTATTTTTTGAAACAATACCCAGGAACTCGTATTAATTTTAAAATTATCATTAAATCTATAAGAATTAAAAAATGAAAAAAATTTCTTAACATATTTCCATATTTATTTAGAAATAGTATTTAATTGATTTCTTATGTTTGTAATAAAATTTCCCGAAATTGAAAAAAACTTTCGCTCGCCGTTGAAGTTCGTTGAATGCTAAATAAAGCTTTTCCGATTTATCAGTCCGATTACCTCCGTTATCTTCCACGATTTTGAATTGTTTTTCAATATAATTTGGCTTAGAATGTTTTGGTTCTGGAGATATTACGGAATTCATCGTTTGCCGCAACTCGTTGTAAGAATTGATTTCATTTCCTCTTCTTGTTCCTGGTCATTATCAGAGGGATACAATCGATCCATAGCTGACAGTATTATCTAGCTCAGGCATGTTCTCGTCTCTTTTTTGGAGTTGGCTTTCACCCTTTGCGACACAAACATGCCTAAATAATGGGATTAACGCGCTATTGATAGTGTGAATTGTTTGAGCCCGTCCAATGCCGATATTTCATATTTAAATATAGAAATCCGTTTAAAAATATTTTCTAAAAAACAATTTTTCTTTTATTGAAAAAAATACTACAGGTGAGCCCCACTTAACGCAACCCCGACCAACGCGGATTTTATTTCAAATTAATTTTTTAAAATATAGATATCTTACGCACAGTGCGACCGCAGTCTAATATCTTATGAATTTTTAAATTTCGCACTAATAAAATTTCAAAAAGTATCCTACATATTGTGATATTTCAGCGGTGTTGCATAATATTGCACCGTCTGGCGGCCAAGTTCATTCTTTTCCCTGTAAATTTCACGGGTCTAACAAAAAATATATCCCCTAAGGCGGAAAACATTTGAAAAACGGAAATAGAAATATGATTCATGCTTCATGTTTTTTTGGCATCGTTGGATCCTAAAGAATGTTTGTGATGATTTATATTTTTTAAATCTATAATTTTCGACAATTACTTGACTACAATGTTAATTTATCGTATTAACATGTCATTATAAATAATAATAAAACAATAACGCTACACAAAAAAATTATATAATTTTGACCTACGTATATAAAAACATGTGGTACGCGCGGAGGGATCTTAATGTTTGAATGCATATAATGTATAATAATATATAATCAGTGATGAGCTGGAAAAAAATTAAGAAGCGGCTCTCTAAAAAAAAAGGAGGTTAGGAAATATGGATAACTATGGCAGGAGGCCTATATGCCAGGGACACCATATCGCTCTACTTTAGTAATACCGTTCCGCTAACTTAACAAGTGTTCGGTTCGTAATATATTCTATTTCATAAACTGTCCGTAATTGACTATCAAATAGGGCAACATGTACTTGAAAGGACAAAATCAATAAATTTGCATATTTTCTAAAACTTTAAGAACCGGCTCGCAAATTCTGAGAAAAATTAACAACAGGACCGAGCGAGCCGGCGGTATATAATGATATATAAATTGCAGAAAACCCAATACGCAATACTATGGGTTTGATCTATAAGCGGAGCTGCAAGAGCATCGTCGATCAGTGCATGACTTTGTTGGAGGAGCGCAATGAATTCACACGAGTGAGTGCCGTGAAGCGGGGCTGCGACGGATTGTTAGAATCAATTTGAATGCTACCGACAAATTTTACGTAATAAGCTAAGCAGTCGACCCTGGACTCTTTTTACTTTCTCCATACGTAGTATAGGGAAAGTACTGTGATCACGAAAAAAATCGACTTCGAGATTTCAACGGAAATACACGTTTTGAGGTCCCTAGAACACGTTTAGACTATTTTCGGAAAGATGTACGTGTGTGGATGTATGTATGTGATTGTGGGCGCTCTAACTCAAAAAGTACTTGTCATATTAATACCAAATTTCATATATAACACTTTAGAATGAGCACAAAGAAAAGATTAGTTTTCGGACAATACCGGTTAACCGGAAGTCGGGGTTTATTCGAAACCCGATTCTGTTTTTGCGATATTTCTCCAATAATACGGCATTATTGTATACATTGACCATTACAAAAAATGTAGAAAATATAATTTCCTACATCTTTTATTTCAAACAATTTTCCATAGCAGTTATTATTTGGGAATTATTTATAAATAATCGATTTTTTCGGTTTCCGTCAAATATCCCCTTAAAAACGTCGTTATTGGTAAAATTCGTGAGGACCAAAGTTGTAGAGAATAATATTTCTTCCAAGTTCTGTTTGAAACAAATTTTCGCAGAACCATCCATTTCGGAGATATTTAGCTTTTTCTTAATTTCCAGTATACAGCGCCACCACCATGTAGCGATGAATTTTGTAAACATATTCAAAATATAATTTACGGCAGTAAGGACGACTGTATTCTTTTACGATAGGAAATAATAATTTTGCCTTATAATGCTATTCATAATAATTTAATAATCTATACCCCATATATGGAGAAAGTCGTGTTGCCCACATCAGATTTTTTAAATAAAACTTCGTAGGTGTTATGAAAAATATTTTGAAATTATGTACGTTTACCGCTAAAAAGCTTTTCTGTTTTACTGTTTACTAGGTAATTTTATAGTTTGTTTAATAAATTACGTTCTAAAAGTCCGGTAGAAATATGTTTTACATTGAATGTGGGTCCAAAAATACCATTTTGGAAGTTATTTCCCATTGGGCGCCTAAAGGTTATGGTGCCTCGGTGAACGCGGATTTTCGCTTAACGCGGAGACCTCAGGAACGCATCCCCCGCGTTAAGCGGGGCTCAACTGTATTTTTAATCGAATACTGGAAAATGAAGCCAAAATTTCGAGTACGCGGGGTTCTCGATACTCGTGATGGACCTTATAGGCGTCATCTTCCAACATGGCAGTGGCCCCCCGAATTCTGCTTGCGCACGCAGGAAAACTTCAATAACCTTGGTTGGGAGGTTCTATCACATCCAACTTACAGTCCTGAGTTTGCACCATTAGATTAACCTTTATTTTGGAATTAAGAGGATAAAACTTGGCTGAAGATGATGCTATAGTGAACGCTGTACGAATCTGACTGCTACTCCACTCCAAAGAATTCTTTGCTGTGCGGATTAGGGACAAGCGTATCATTCAGCAGGGTGATAAAGTGAAAAATTGTTCTAAATTTTATTCTTGAAACGTTCCATTAAATATATGAAATTCACTTTTGCGTCTTTACTCATTAACTGACCCTCTTTTAAATGTGAAAACTGGCGAACAGACGCGAAATTTCGATGTTGAAATGTATTTAGGAAAGGCGATTCGACAAAAACATATCAGAGGAAGAATGCGTGGAAGTCGATGGCACCAGGAAAGATTGGCAAATGATGTGAGAGAATGACGTCACATTTTATGATTCGTTGTTATCTCTAAAGATAACGTGAATGTTCCCAATTTATATTCGTGTATGCGCCCAAAGTGAAGGTTCGCGGCG
This sequence comes from Uropetala carovei, assembly GCA_036926305.1. Taxonomy (NCBI): domain Eukaryota; kingdom Metazoa; phylum Arthropoda; class Insecta; order Odonata; family Petaluridae; genus Uropetala; species Uropetala carovei. Next base: position 2,652,714 of record JAXCHB010000213.1, read on the forward strand.
TCGAAGATGAAGATTCGAAAATCGATAGATTCGTAACGAAGCTTCAAGAAGGTAATTACGTCTCGTCAAATTGGCTGCGGCGATAGAAAATTGAAAGGGAAGAGATGACTCAAGGGAACCATCTGATCCACTGGATTAACGATCGATTGCTCGGTTCTCGAACACCGACATAAAAAGGCAAATTCGGAAAAACAGAAAAGCAACATATACTCATACGATTAACGTGATAGACATGTTCTTGAGATATACGCTTTGATTTAATAAGGACCCCTTTTAACCCGCATAATTTCAAATTTTCATTGCTAAAAATATATAGTATACATTTAAATTAGGTGTCTACTGACGTAAAATAACTCGTTCCACTATTTTAGATTCACAAAATATAACATCCATTCCTGCTCGACTATGATAACACTTAAGATTTATTATTATGCAAGGTAGTTATGTAAATTTAGAATAACATCTCCCTTGACTGTATGTTTTGACTAATAAAAACTTCCATTCGGGAAGGGAATCTGCTTATGGTAAGCATGCAATTTTCAAGAATATTTTTCCGGACAATAACTTCTCTTACTTAAAGATAGTGGCGACATAATCAGTGGAGGATTAACGCACAGGCGCTTAAGGCGCTCGCCTGCGGCCTCGACACTCATGGGGCCTCAAAACAGTCAAATTCGATTTTTTCAATATTTTATTTAATAAAATATTTCACAATCAGTATAATCTACTACTTACGTACACATCCCATGTTTTTACTTAGGCTTGTTACAATGTAACATCCCTTGCGTCATTCAAAAACACATCTCACAATTATAATTTATTTGTTATTTTTCAACATGTGCAAGTTTATATAATAAATATTAAATTTTCTATTTATGCATTTCTGTAATTCAATTTATTTAACCTGTTGCATAAATTTTTTCCATTCGTAAGTTATAAATTTTTTTGTAGATTGAGTATCCCCTCCCCCGGTCAGTTGGGGGCATCCCGATTTTTTTTTGCGCCTGGCGCTTTCAGATACCTTAATCCGCCACTGGATATAATACTGTACTTAACAGACAGTAGAAGAATCATCGTTCTATTGTCTACAGTCCCAATTAAAGCAGTTCAAGAGATAGAGTTGGGAAGGATAATTGATAGGCTATTTTGCATCCATAGGATTTAATCGTTGTTGATATCCTTCACCGGCTATTCACATTACAATAATATTTTAAAGTAGCGTTTAAAGACATTTAACGACAAACCAAGCAGGCAACGCAATTATTTCTTCATGATATCATTCTCTGGCCGTTCACATTATAGTTAATCGTTTAAAGTTGCATTTAAAGATATTTAACGTGAAACGCGGCAGGAACACGGCTATTTGGGAGCCCGTAAGATTTATCCTCGCTTTGCGACACAATAAGTATTTCCCAAACTATTAACGCAGCTGCGACGATGAAATAAAACAGAACAATTCTCTCTTCGCAAAACCAATATGTTCGAAATACTGGTCTCGAAAGATCGACGCTATAGATTTAAAATATATATCTCCCAAGATGTTCAAGTACTTAACGTATAAAAGAGAATGGAACAACGTCGACGGGCAGCATTTAGCGGAAGCAACAAAGAGAGCGAAGAGATTTATGGAGATGTAGGCATTTTCATTATCGCCATTTGTTTGTCGGTTAAATATTTACTTTACGAACAGAAGTTAAAGCTCGCTTCTTGGGTTCCTATTTTTTTTTTTGAGCACGCAAAACAAACATGCGCATACGAACGAGGTCAACCTAGCCCGAATTTTGTTTGTGAAAGGCCACGCCACGTCTCTTTTTAACTGCAAATTAGGATGGGTTTAAATCCATTCCGCGCAAAAAAACGGAAATAGCTCCCTGGCGAAGAAGGTCGAAGGAGTGAAGGGAACTCTGTTCGGATTCGTTCCCACAACCCGTGTGCTCTCGCGGAACGAGTTACCAATCCCCATTTACGAAGCAAATAATTAGAACGAATCTCCGAACCGCTAGACCATCATATTGGCGCGGAGATAAAAGAAAAAAAAAGGATGAGAAATAGGATCTCTTGGGGGAGAGAGGAGGGGGGGGGGGGGGGACAAAAACCGTTCCCACTCGTCCGAGATGTAATCAATACGGTTCACTCTCGTCAAACTCAAAAACCTCGCCACGTTCCCATTTCCATAAAAGAACATTATAGTATATATATATAACTCTCTCTCCTTCGCTCTCTGGCTAGCTAGGATGGAAAATTTCGCGCAATAAAAGAAATAGGGCAACTGGAAATAACGCTACGACGACGACATCAACGCCATCCATACATCCCCTCCTCTTTCGCTCCCTCGTGGCAGTCACTTGTTTCCCCGATCCGTTTTTCGCCAAAGAACGGGGATTTCCATTTCCGGATTTTGGAGTCGAAGCCCATTAAATGGAAAAGGAAAAAGTGAATATTTTTCGCGAGAGGAGGGGAAAGGGGGGTGGAAGAGAGAGAGAGGGGAGAAGGCAGCTAGAGGTGAAAGGAGGAGAGGAAGATACGTGGACGAAGATGTCGAAGAGGGCGAGTGGCGAAAGGGATGATGGGAAATAAATGGCGGAACGAGAAGAATGCGGGATGTGCGGAGAGAGGAAGGTTTGCAGAATGGCAGATGAAAGAAGGATTGGAATATTTGGCGGAGGAGGATGATTCGAGGAATATATACGGCGGAGCGGGGGAAGGGGAGGCTGAAAGAGGGAGGCGGAGGTAGAGCGGGCGCGCGCGCACGCACACGACCGCGCGGATCCCACACGCGGTTCGCGGTCCGCAAAACGCGCACGCATCCCCGAATCCACACGCGCGCCATACACGTGGATTGATGTGAATGTGCTAAAACCAAAGCTCTGAAAGAGCCTTTGCACGTTCCGGAATGCAAATAATCTATCGATAAAGCAGAAAATAAATCCATCAGCGAGTGGATTTCCGTCCTTACTGATCTCTCCTCCTTCCCCTCCTCTGAATATCTCTTTCTCTCCCTCTCACACACACTAACGCGTAACTTCCTCTCGATCACTCCCTCCCGACCTCTTCTTTGCCTTTCCTATTCCCTTTCCTCATTTGTTTGTCGGGGGCCTCCTTTGTTGCGGAACGGCGCTTCCGATTCCTCAAGAGTCGGATTGGATTACGTTCCCGCCAAATTCGGGCCGCCATATTCCCACGATCCCACGCGTATTTTGAAGTCGACATGACCTCGCGAATCATAGCTTCCACGGTATTTTTTTCTTCCCTCGCACTTCCGGAATGAATTCGCTGTTGAAGCGTACTTCACGTTTTTGCTGTCACGAAAGTCCATTTACTCCCAGGGAGAGTAGGAAAATAAAACGTGTTATACTGTTATATTCATTTTTATACACTAATATACTACATATGTATTCATTTTGACGATTTATAAGGTGCCGAAATTATTTCTAATTATCAAGAACATCTGTACGGATGACATCCTTTTAAATATGACGATTCACCTATCGTAGCCTGATTAAATTATATTATTATCGCTCCTCTATCGTAAAAGAACTCTGGTAGCTCATATTTACCATTAAAAAAGCAACATTGAAACAAACCAAACAGCATTTGATCCACTTACACCCAGAATTAAATGTGTTTATAGGACATCAATAACGATGCCATAATTATACGCGATCATTGCAAATAATTAACGACAAGCATAAATATTTCAAAAAATACACACGAAATCAAAAGCAAAATATATCACTAATGAATGGCATACAATTTTCACGTGCCAACGGCCTTCTCGTCACATTCGGCGAGCGACATACGTGCTGGCCAACAACATTCTGGTGCACGATTCGGCAACCTTTTATCAGCGTGGCGGGACGCGTTCGTGATTTGTAATGATTCGTCGGGCTGGATAAACATTTACATAGGATGTAACCTAGGGGGGACACTGATGAAAATCCACTCTAAGTAGATTATTAGCATTAAAAGTTTTACATAAATAGTTTAAGGTCTTAGATTTTGTTGATAAACATAAAACAGTCCGCGTTAAAATTCACTGGTCTCTGTATCGTCATCGATTCTCGGGCCGTAGCTTACCAACATCTGCTCAAAATGATTTCTATATTATTTCCTTTGCCTTGTTTCCATTTTCCATTCTCTCTTTATATTCCTCCGAATATATTTAGCTACATCTCCATTTGCCTCCGTCAACCACCGAGTCTTTATCTCATTTACTCTCTCTCTCTCAATACCATCCTCTTTTCCCCTGTATTTCTCCCTACCTCTCTCCTCTCTCCTCTCTATCCCTTCCTCTTCTTTCTCTTCATCCCGCTTTATCTCATTCCGTCTCTCTGTTTGTGTATCGACCCAGGAACCCCTTTTTAGCGGAAAACTTCCATCCCCCTTTCCATATAAACGGTAACTATGTTACTCTACAGGGGTAGGTGTGTGTGTGTGTGTGTGTGTTTGCGCGTGTTTTCCCTTCGATTCCTGTTGCATCTAGTGTGTACGTGTGTGTCTGTGTATGGGTTCGCGCGAGTTTGCCTGTTCCTGCATGATCGCTCACTGAGCGAAGGAATATAAAGAGATGACGCCGGTAAGGAAAAGGACGTTCACCTTAACCGATCACCAAGGCAATTAATTTACTTCCAGCAGATTTCCCCGGAAGAGAGATAGAGATATATACAAACGACGAACGATATTTTCTTACCGGTCAGAATAGAGAGAGAGATTGAGCCTTTGTTTGACGGAATATTTTCGAGATCAAAGCCTGAATAAAGCAATCGAGACGAGGTGAGAGAGAGAGAGAGGAATTCTATCGCTCGGTCGACAATGCGAAGAGGAGAGCGTCGTTTTTTTTTCGTGCGCCTCGTAATCCGAAATGAAGCTCTCTCTCTCTCTCTCTCTCACTCACCCACGTTCTCTTTCTCCCGCTCTCTTGATTCGAGGATTTTCAAACTTGTGAGGTAACGCCGCTTGCCTTTTTCAGTTTTCGAGTTTTTTGGTCGACGATTCGCGAAGAGACAGAGAGAGAGAGTTTATTTATTGCAGATTAAATGATTCGAAGGGGAAAATTTATCGAGTCTCTTTTTCTTTTTTTTAGTCGTTCGAGTTATTTGATATTTTATCTCTCTCTCTCATGACGCAATGATTTCGAATCCATTCTATGCAAACAATGGATCTTTTTCGAATCACGTCACCAATGTCACCTGATGACGCTGCTTAATGTGCAAAAGCCCGACACTCTCTCTCTCACTATCTTTCACGAGACTGTACGTATATGGGACGATAAATATCAAAGTGTTCTCCGATGCCATTTCGTTGCGGATTGATAATATGCCGTCGTTCGTGAATGGGAAGCGAGGCAAAACTTCATACGCTATTGGGATAGGTATCTGTCGATCATATATTCGGTATAATTTTGATTGCTTGAAGAATAATTAGCAATCCAGCGAGCCTATTGCAAAAAAATATCAGTATAATCAATCGTTCTCATGTCCATCAAAACATCGTTGTAAATGCGATTATGTCACCATGAGAATAGCCCCCACCGGATATATACGAGTTTATACCAAACCTTAAAAGAGTGGAATAAGAGTTATAATTAATAATCTTAAGTATTTCCAATTTTAGGAAGATTTTCTCATTATATTTAGCACACGAAAGATATGTCGTTCGGTATTTATTCAATATGCGAAGGCGATTAATTTTCCGTTACCGTTGGGATAAATAAGGCGGGTCGTATGTGTAAGTATTCTTCTCAATGCTTGAAGTTGCTAACTGAGCAAATTCTGTAACTGTCACGCTTTTCCTTTCTCGTTTGAAATTCAAATACCGACCTCTCTCGCGTTTGAAATAAACGACGCATAAAGAAAAATGAAAACCTCCCTACGCTTTTATCCTTGAGACTTCCATCGTCGTTAAAGTTCATCACTTTACAACCCGTGCAAAATGTTTCTTTCTTCTTACTTTAAAGAACCTAATCTATTCCTACGAAAAATAAACTCCCTTTTCTTTTATTCTACGTTAAAAATTGGGTGGTTCTTTTTATTAACCTAAGCATTTTGTCGCAAGAAAACTTCATTTTTCGGAGTAAATACGATTTTGTTCATTCTTTATGCTCGTTATTCTTATTCGCAATTTCTTTTTAAAAACGCCATTCAAATTTATAACCTAAAACCAGTTGGAGGCCGAAAACACAGGGACGGTGGAAGGAAAGGGAACGAGAAATGGCAATGCGAAATTTATCGTTGTAATGTCCCTTTTTTTTGGGTGTGACATGCAAAGCCTTCTCCGAAGGAAAAACGCCATCTTTTTTGCAATATTTTCAAGGTTATTTTCAGCTAAATGAAAACAGCGGAATTCTCATTTTCAATCGTGAATTGTAATTAAATTACTCCCTGTTACGGGGCCGATGATTAAAGTTATACAGTGGCAGAAAATGCGTATCTTTTTAACGAGGGATAAATTCCCTAAAATAAAAATGTAATGCTATTCATGCACGCGATTTTGGTTCATGTACATGCATGAAAAAATAATCAAAAAGGTGATTTAAAAATTAATATCGAGGTCGCCATACGGCTGGAACAAAATTACAGTAAAACTCGTTTAATACGTATTTGAGGGGACCGACTCATTGCTTCGTTTTAAGCATGACTACGTTATATAAGAGAAACATGGATTTTGGCCTATACATCCCATATAACACGTATTCACATACAGTAAAAGCTGTGCTATCCGGCTATTTAGAACCGGCCACCCTTAGATACCGGCAATTACACAAATACAACACATTTTGTATTTCTTTTTCCTTTTTTATGAATTTTTGTGTGAATTGTATATGTGTAGACCACAACTTCTACTTTAAAATTTCTTGAAATATAAGACGTATATATTACGTGTTTACTCCGTATACTTCTATGGCTGCCGAGTAAGCATGGCGTTTTTGGTTACGTAAACAATTTGCATTGTCTAGATGTTTTGGTGTACTTCTACAATTTCCAGTTTTATCGATTTTTATTATTTAAAAAATTACCCATCCATTGAATATGGCATCAAAATAAATACCTAAAAGCAAGGAACAGGAGAGAAAAGGTTGGTTTAACGCTAACACAAAAGCTGGAGCTGATCAAACGGATGGAAAAAGGAGAAAATAGAGCAGCGATAGCAAAAGAATTCAACATTGGATCTTCCACGCTCTACGATATCAAGGCGCATAAGGCTAAATTAATGAAATTTGTGACATCTTCTGAGACGAGTAAATCAATTAATAAACATGATACGTTTCTTAAGCCAAAAATTGAGGAACTGGATAAAATATTATATGACTGGTTTTCACAGAAATGTTCCGAAGAATTAAATAATTTCGTCCTTTTCTAATAGAGTTAATAAAGATAAATAAGAAAGATATAATCCAATAAATTCAATTTTGGCAACAGGTTCACTGCCGTAATCCCCAAACTTCCCGGACGCCCTAAACTTTACAATAGTCTTTTTGTTTCGCATGTAAGCGTAGCAATGTATTAAATAAGAATGGGTAAATAGTGTCTATATCTAACTACGTGTGGAAGAATTAAAATGGAAAATGCAAACCCCATGCATAGTTATGTTTTGGGAGTACGACAGTGAACCTAAGCCCAATTTTGTTTGGTTATTGCTAAATTTGCGACGTCAAAATCGAAAATCTCTCCCCTAGCCGGATATTTCTCCTAATCGGCTTTCCACAATCCCCAAGATAGCCGGATAACACAGCTTTTACTGTATTTACAGTGAGTCGACTTCAATGCCGTACTTACATATGCAAAGAGATGCTTATCAACTTCGCGGCATGGTAAATGTTCGACTGCTATTACATTCGATTTTTTAAATGGTCAATTAATATTATTATTATGGTCATTAATTTACATAAACATTTCACATTTTTAATATTAATTTCAAAACAAAGGGAGCGTGGAAATTCGTATGGAAGGGGTAGATGGAGGAAGGAGACCTCTACGAACAAGTACGCGGTAAACGGGCGTTAACTATTCATTACTTATCGCTCTGATCGCCAAAATTCGTTATATATGGGGAATTTTTTGCCACGGGACCAAACATTTGTTCGTTACAGCCGAGAATTCGTAAAATGCGTGTTCGTTACATCCTAGAAATTTAACCAATGCCCTTATGGAGAAGTTCAAGGGACCGAGACATTTCTTCGTTATAGCCGAGATTTCGTTTAAGGCGTGATCGTTATAAACGAGTTTTACCGTATAATTGCATTTAAGAGGTCGTTTAAAGTCTACTATAAACAATTACCGTAAAGGACGGATCCTTTGTAGAAGAGTACATACATCATAATTGGTTTTCACAAACAATGTGGCTATTAAAACTGTCTAAATTATTCGAAAAGTATCAAATGAATAAATTTATTATAATTATGAATACTAGATGCAACATGTCAAAAGATAAAGGGATGCTTTGAACTTACTGTTGAACATAAAAGATCGTGTGCAATCGCGATATGTTTGTAATTTTAGCTAATGCGATGATACCATTGCGGACCAATGACAACAAAATGACAAAATAAATCAAAACCCATTTCGATGTCAAACACGTTTTCTTTCGATGTTTGTTTTTTTATTTTTCGTCGGTTATCTGTATTCAATGGTCTATTACTTACGGCAGAGGAGATATGGGAAGAAATCTCCCATATAATAAGTTCGAGAGAACACTTTCTTGCCATGAGCAAAAAATGAAACTGCGGGATACGGGGAAAGTGATATGTTGGCAACTATAAAAAGCACCATGGAAACGAAACCAAGCGGAAAGGGACGAAAGGAAAAGTTTTCTCCCCTAGGAGAGGTTTCTCTATTGTTGGAAAAACTTTGGACATACAGGGCCGATGTAGTAGTTCCAGCAGATGGACAAAACGTGTGCGTGTATGTGTTTATATATGTATCTATACGTATACATATGCACATGCGTGTATATATGTGTGTGTATATATATATATATATATATATATATATATATATATATATATATATATATATATATATATATATATAAATATATAAATGTGTCTCTCCAACACTCCAGCGGCTCTCCTTCCGGTAAGCGCTCACTGGGTTTCCTTCAACACCTAGTTGTCCTAAATATATATGTGTGTGTGTATATATATATATATATATACATATACATATATATATATCTAAACACACACGATGCAGGAGAAACCGTGCGCTACATCACTCACTGAGATCTGCAAAAATGTGTAGTAAAAACAAAATAAGTTGCGTCTTTTCATTCGTTTCAACATTCATTCCGCCAGATTTAATTTTAAAAAACGAAATCTGACGGCATTTAAGAGGGAGAAAAATACTAAAATATTTATTACAGATTATCTGAAAAACTTTCTTCGGAAAAAAGTCAACCACGCATAAAGGGTTCTTAAGCCGATAATATACCTATCCTGCGCATTAAAAAGCGTTCTTTACATTCCGCAAGTCTTTCGCGAACAGAATAACGAATATATCCCTCGAATAAAGAGGATTCACTTTCGTGTTTTTCCTCCCGCCATCCAAAGAGAAGACTTTTTTTTGTGCGTCGGAACGATTGTTTCAACCTCTCCCGCGAGCGTACGTTTGCCGGCGTGCGCTCGCAAATAAATCAAGGACTAAAAAAAAAAATACACAGGACGGCAAAGATCGATCGAAAAATGCGCCGACGGATACATTTTTGAGGAGCGTTAATTGAGCGCTCACGGGCTCCAAATAAAATTCGTCCTTCCGTATGCATAAACATGTAAAACCGAAATTAAAAAAATAAGGAAAAACAAAACGCTACGCCCTATCTCAAGTAACAAGTGGAAAGGGGCCGCTTTAATGACACACAGGCACACACACACCCGCGCGCGTATATCGCGAGGTCTCAACGGCGAACAAAAAAATAAAGGTACCGTCTCCCAAAAAATAATGACGATGTCCGAAGTGGGCGTAGAATTAAAAAAAAATGAAAGAGACGGTCGAAAAAACTACGGATAAACCGCTTTTTGAACTAGAACGTGAACAGGTGCGCGCACGAATGCACACACACACACACATGTGAGACACACAGTGATACGGACATACGATCGCGACACCGTGTTTTACATACTGACGTACTCCGGATTTTCATTTTTTTCCAGCGGGGCGTGAATTTTTCATACGTGCGCCTCTGAAAAAAGTAAGCGCGAACGTTTTCGAGGATTAAAAAAAAAGAAAAACTTTTTTTTTACATTTTTCCGGATTAGTTTTCCTTTCCCTTTCGTATATAATAAAAAGGAGGAACGAGGGAAGAATAAATTTCACGCATAACGGTCGAACGGTTACAAACTTCGCCTCAAAACTAATGACAAAAACCCTTCTCATACTACCATGCGTGTTCCGCTGCCCGTCCGTTTCCTCTCTCTCTCTCTCTTTCCTTTCTCCCGTTTCCCTGCTTCCTACTCTCGCTAACTCTTTCTCTCTCTGTCTCTCTCTATCAAACATACTCTTATTGCCACGCCCTCCGTACCACACCTGGCTCTCCCATTGCAAGGATCCTTATAACACGGATCCGCTACAACGCGGCACCGTATTTTTTTACGCAAAAAACTGAGACGACGCGAATTATGATCCGCATTAACGAGGTATGGTCGGACCTTGGTTTTCAGGTTTCTGGTAAAGGAACGTTTTTTGAGGTCTAACGCATTAGGAGGTGGACGTTACAAAATTCTGTTTGTAGAGAGTTAAGCACGATGCGAATCTACGACAAATTCTGAACTTTTATATATCCTACTTGTAAGAGGAAATTAGTCCACTGATGCTGTATTTCACACATCGAATTCTTCATTTATGGATGTTTGCTTAGTCCGTTTCATGGCCCGATTGGAGATATAGGTCACTGATTACAAGTATGGGTAAACGTAACAGGCTGGAAAGTTGATTTTATGATTCGCTGCTCGGAAATTTCGTTCCCTTCGCACCTTAACCGACATTTAGAAGAAACTTCCAAAGTAGGGGCTAAAACGGCCAAGGAGAAGAAGGGAGCGAACGGAAGGAAAGGGGCGAAGGGGACGAGAGAGTTGACATAGGGCAGGTGTTGGAAAACTTAAAGAGACTTAGCAGTTGATATAGCTTAAGAAAGCCGGATTAACGGATGAAAATGCTTCGGCGAGCCGCATTAGGGTTCACATAAGTACTTGAAAGCATTAAAGAATTTAAAAATCGGAAGTTAACAACATTTTAGCGCCGAAATTTCACAAGAAATGGTATCATTGTGGCCCAAATTTTAAGCAACAAATAAGATGTTAACTTTGTTAGATCTAACGGTTCGCTTTCATAGTGGCATCGCGAACCGCAAAAAATGCTTCCAGGGGGGAAGGGGGGGGGGGGGGGGGGTGAGGGGGAGGCGATGTGATCCGCGGGCCCTAATTTCTTCATCCCTGACATAACGGAAGGAAGATTTCAGGAGTGCGAATATTCAATTCTAGAGCCATGGAATCGAACCATGGACTCTTTCTAAGATGTTCCATTTTCCTAAGTCATAACTGACGACCGCCTATGCGTGCACAAAATTACAGAAATTAATTACAGTGGAAAATGCCTAAAAAGCGTTACGGACGCGGCTCAGACACAACCGTACAGAAACCTCAATTTCTATATATATATATCGTATGGTATTTACCAATTAAAGCGGTTTATGTTATATTTAAAAAGTAATAATTAGGACGAGACGCGGATATAGGTTCAGGCGATCTGGGCGACCGCCTTGGACCCAGCGCCTAGAGCTGCGAGGGAGTTAATGTTAACTGAATCTGGAGCTTGTTTCGAGCGGGTAAAGAAATGTACAGATTGAATGTGAAATATCCCATATATCCTAAATGATGACGAATATCATCGCTAACTATATTTGGCAAAGACTGACGGATCTCATTGAAAAAATAATTATATCTAAGGGATACACTTGAAGACTTAAAGAGCTTCGATCGACCTCAGAACCCCACCCACTATATTGTAAATATAATTGCAAATAAATTATTAAGAATTTGATTTGAAAATGTCTTCAGAATTCGCGAACTGTGGGTCCCGCAAACCACTAACGCCTAGGAACCTTGCACCTCCTTAAATTCGATGATTATGATTATATCTACATTCATCACGCGCCATACTTCTAAACTGTACGTATTGGCACCCATGTGATTAGCGTTTGAGACCTCTAGCCTGTATTTCCCTTGTTCTTCGCGGTTATTCCTTCATTCATTGTCTTATCCCTCTTCGTGTCTCATTACTCTTGTAAGCTGTATCTTCTTCTCTGTCTTTTCCTCTATCTCTCCGTGCCCTTTTCTCCTCCCTATCTACCACTCTCCCTCCCTCTCTCTCTCTCTCCTTCCCTCCATATTCCCCTCTCAATTTAGCGACCGTTATGACGTTTACATCGCCTAGCACGACGGACATCCAGCGCCATCGCGCACTGTGTAAAACTAACACCCTGTGTCTCGAATATACGCCAGACTTTCCTCCGAAACACGACACGCGCATATATACGCGTTAAAATTACACTTTACTTTTAAATCACCTCGCTTTTGTGTTCTTTTTTGCCTCTCTCTCACTCTCACACACACAAACACACTCGCCCCCTCTCGAAAACGCTCGTTTTTTGTTATTTCGCGTTATTATTTCGGTTTACCCTTCGCGATTTCCACCTCGCTCGCTACCTGTATCTTCATTTGTTATTTTTTACGCAGCCTGCTCTTCAGCTCTTCAAGGTCCGACAGCGGTTTACGCGCGAAAGTAAGGTAAATTATTAAGGACGTGAATGATGATGCGACACGGACTAAATGATGGCCACCTCGCGACATTTTCGACTGCGAACGGAGAGGGAGAGAGAGAGAGAGAGAGAGAGTCGGGTGATGAATACGCTTCCAAGGTGCGGGATTTATTTTCTCTGGCACTTTGTTGATGATTGTGATGTATGAGTGTTAAAATACTTCTTGAGTTCTTCTTATTTATTATTTATGACTATTTAAGGGACAATATCTTTTACATAACACGAGTTAATTAGTACAGGTTAATATAGACATACACATGCACGTATGTACATATATTAAGTATAAATTACATGCACATATAAACATGCATTTGAATATAATAATGCATATGCACATACATATACATGCCCATACACATATACATATTTATACACATACACACACTCATAAATTTAAATGCAGATTCTACCAGTCCCATCAACGAGGAAACGGTCTTGGAAACAAAGACCAACTTATGCACATTTCTTTTTCGATATCCTTTGGTCACTTTTACTGTTTAAACCAGAGCGAAAGCCCGCCAAGGATGTTGGGAAAAAGTTAAACAAAATTATTTAGATTTCTAGCATTTATTATTAGAAAGTTATTTTCTAATCACATCAATTCATTACGGAATAGTTCTCTTAAAACCTCATTTCTTGTAAATGCTAGTTTGTAAATTGCATACGGTTAGATAAAAGTAGGGACTACGTAGCCTCAACCTCGCCGTTCAAATTGTAAAGTAAATGAAAAAATGAGCACATACGCAGAGGCTATCATGTTTTAAATTTCTACACGCGTGAATGGAGAAAGGATTAGTCTCGCCGCTGTCTAACTTTAACGATTAACTCAGATGGCTAACGAAACATACTTCATTTTATACACGAAAGAGAAAGTTGTTTCCAGCGAATCGGGACCAGCAGGGACTCGGAGAAAGGATTTAGAAGTGACAATAATTTAAAGAGATTTGCAGGGAATCATTTTCATGCCTGGAGATGATAAATGAGGAAAAGTTATTTGCTTTCGGAATTCTTCGAGCATTAATGAAAGAAGAGAGAGAGAGAGAAACTTGAGAGATATTTTTTTTAAAGATTACCATGGCGCCCAAATCAATAAAGACGCCGTAATCACGTTTCCTGTTTATCCCGCCTTGAATTAAAAATGGCAATGTTAAAAATTTTAAGCCACTTATAAATTTATGCATCCATCAGAAAAATCTTTGATCGAACGCGATAAAACAACGTAAATAAAAGGCGGAGCTCGAAAACGGAAAAATCCTACCAGGATTTTCGCCGTTCCTTCGCGTATCGTTTTCCCCGATGAATTTTGCAAGAGAGATGAAATCCATGGGAAAAAAATGAGAAGAAAAATTCGTAACCACCACTTATTCCATTAACTTTCCCGCCGAGTTCTTTTGTTTTCGCCACCGATTTCATCCGCCGTTACAGAAGATTATGGATTTTTGAAAAAAAAAAGAAAAACTGCGTCCGTTTGCGAGAGGACACTTTTTCGTGAGGGAGGCTTCACGCCCTTATCCGCAACGCCCTCATCGAACTGTAAGTTAACGGTGGGACGCTAATTAGATGCATCGGTTCGATTTGCGGAGGATGAAGACGAAGCCGTTTCGATACACAAAACATTTGTAAGCACTCGACATACATACCGCTGCTGGAAATCAAATTTCGCAAAGGTTGCTGCTCGCCTTTAAAAATAACGCGTGTATTGAACGAGCAACTGTAAAAGCAAACCGAAAAACCGCGTAGAATAAACAGAAAAACATGTTATTCGACATTATTGGGTAAAACCAGACTCTCAATTAGGCTACGAATCAGCCGTCATTAGTGGTGATTAACCGTCAATAGAGCTAAGAATTATCACTGATGAGGTCTGCCTCGTAGCCGAAATGCCCTTCTGGTTTTCCCAATCATTTTAAGGCTATTGAGGAAACAATATTTTTTCTATTTAATTTCGACCATGCGGTGAGCTCGATAATTCTTTCTTGAATTGTGAACTAATCGATAATTACCAATAAATACATCGGGATGTTTTGAAACGATAAAAAAATCTCATAAAGCTATATAAAATGAATTATTCGCAATTATTTTGTTGGGGTGAACAGTACTAGAATGCGAAAGAGTGGCATTTTAACTCCTGCGAAACGCTCGAACATACCATGAGTGTTTTTTCCAAATGAAAATTCAAGCGTACTCCACGGCCGATTCTGAAATTATAATTATCAATATACTGTGCATTATGCGATGACAAAATTCATGAGCCTAACGCAACCATTCGCTTTTGAAATGACGCATGGTGTCCAAAAAAAAACTACAGAAGCTTCATTTCCGAGCCGTAAAAACTTTAACGGAAAATGTTTGGCGTCCACTCTAGGGAAAGGATCTCCTTTAAAACGAGGGCAATAATTCTCATTGTGTTTCATTCTACACATAGGACGACTACTGACGACCAAGAACACTAAGCGGGGTAATTTTAGACTTTTCCGCCACTGTTTTTGTCCCCAGCTGGCATCCGCGCCTTCCGAGGATTTTCGACCGCTTTCCCCCATTACGTTCCTCTCTCTCTCCCTTCCCCCCTCTCCCTCTCACCTCTCCCTTTCTCCCTCTCTCTTCTTCCCGCGACCCCTTCGCCCTCCCCGCCATATCCTCCCGGTCACTTTAAGCTACATCTCCGTGATTAATATCTCCCCCCCCCCCTCCACCAGAAAAGCTCGTTCACACCCAACTTAGACTCGAGAGGATCTCCGCGAACGCACACACAAAAAAGTAATAACAACAAATCCACGCGAGGAAAAATTTAATTTTTCCGCAGCTTCTATTAAAAAAAATATGTACGGAGGCTTTAGGGAAAAGGGGACGATAATTAGCGACGACGACGGCGAAGGGATTTCCCAATAATCATCACCGAGCGGGAAATTAAAGAGGAGGAGCCGAGATCGCTCGCAGCATCCCCAACCTTTCCGCTCTTTCTAACCCTTCCGATCCACTTTTTCGCCCAGTTCCTTCCAACATCCCCGCCCACGTTTCTTTCCATTACCATCCACCCACCGCCTCCCCTTAAAAAACCCCTCCCCCCTCCCTCTCTCCCCCCCTCCGACAACGCCGCGATCTCTGCATCTCCGTCACCTTCCGCCCGCCCCTAACTATCTTCTCTTCTCCAACGGCCTCAATACCCGAATAAATGCGATACACTCCTCCTTCTCGGGACCAGGAGGCAGGAAGGGAATAAGGAACGCTATCTCTCTTTCCCCTTTCTTTCTACCACGCTCCTTTACGACGTCCTTCCCACCCTTCCTTCTTACTCGTTTCTTGAATCCATTTTCTCATCCGAAGTCTTTTCCTCGCCAAGGAACACCTCTAATACATATATATATATATATATATACACACACACATCGTGCAACGAACGTCTCACCCACCCTTTCTTTTTCACTCGGAAGGTTTTGTATGGCAAACAAACAGGAGATAGAGAGAGAGAGGTGAAGAGGGAGAAGAAAACGAAGAGAGAAGGTGGAAAACGAGGAATGGAGAGAGAGAAAGAGAGAGGGAGATGGAGGGCAAAAGAGCGAGAAAGAGAATAGCGTCAGGCCGCCATGTTTATCGATCCTTGATGGTTCTCGCGGTGGTGGTCGACAGGGCGTCGAGGAAGTCCCCCCGCGCCATTCGACGCCTCTACCTCCCCTTTTCCTCTCCGAAAAAATCCCTCTTTTTACCCTTCCATCTCCTAAAAAACAATAATACCCTCTCCCTCCGCAACCTCTCTCCCTCTTCTATATACCCCCCTCCTTCGGGGTCAAGTGGAGGGAGATTACTACGAAAAATGAGAGGAGACAAATGAAGAGTGAAATGCGATTCGCCTCCTACTCCACACCTCCTCCGCTTCACCTCTCTCTCTCTCTTCCCCCTGAATCGTTCCCCTTTCCCTGTATCCATATATCCCCCTTCTTCTACCTCTTTCCTCATTCTCTTTTTCTCTCGCTCTCTTTCTCTCTCTCTCTGTCTCTCTTCCTCGCGAGATTTATGGGCTCGTTTTAAGAGCCTAGTTTTTTTTTCGGTCACCTCCCCTCCACGCCATCCTAATGCTTCACTTACACTCTTTAAGTGGCAACGCTTTTCGTCGCCTCTCACTCTCTCTCTCTCACTCCCAGTTCCTTTATGCTCTCTCCCTCTCTCGTCACCTCTCCTCTCTCCATCTTAGTCTCCCTCTCCCTCCTTTCTCCATATTCATCGTTCCTCTTTCAATTATCCCTCCCTCTGCATATCGCCTTATTCTTTCTACCTTCTTCTCTGCTTCTCTCTGTCTCGTCATATTTCCTCTCTCTCCCTTAACCCCATCTTTGTTTATCTCTCTCTCATTCCTCCGTCTTCATCGCTCATCTCTCAATTCTCCTTCCCTCTGTGTGTATCTACCTTCTTTCTTCGCTACTCTCTTTCCCTTCACTCCTCTTCACCTTTCACCTCTCAATTAATTTCCTGTTTGCTTCCCTCTTTCCTTCCTTCGTCTTCGTCGCTCCTCTTTCAATTCTCTCTCCTTCTGTATATAACGCCCTATCCATTATAACTTCTCTTTCCCTTCTTGCTCTACCTACACAAAGGGGTTCACCACATTTTCGATCTGGGGAGCGAAAAGTCACATTCTAGAGATCCGGCGAGGAGCACTATACTTCTGTAAAAGGAGGAGTGATCACAACTAAAATCAAATCAACGTCAAAGTGATTAAAACGTCCTTTCGTACCTTTAGAGAGAGAGAGAGAGAGAAAAAAAACAGGCGAACGGATTAATTAACGGAACGAGGAAATGCGATTTTTAGAATCGTAGGTGCACGGAAAGACTGATAAAGAGCACCCCTAATCTACGCGTTTCCTCTCTCAGTTTTCTCTCTCTCTCTCTCTCCTTCTGCATACCTCCATCTCCCTCTCACCGCTGTTCCTCTCTTCTTTCTCACTTTTCCTATTAGCTTTCCTATTTCCTTTCTCTGTATCCTATCCTTTCATTTCTCTCAAAACTTCTTCTCAATTCACATTTTTTTTCCTTCCGTACATTTTAGTCTTTCTTACATACGCGATCAATTTATCTCTTCTATATAGTCCCTCTCTTTCCTCTTACATTGTATCTCATCTATTCTCTTAACATCGTTCGGCTTTATATTTTTCGTTTTCCTCTCTTTCTCCTCTAATGTTCTTCCCTTACCCACATTATCTTAATGAGTATCGCGAAATGGCGTTACGGAGCACCTTGGAAGGAGGAAGAAGAAGAAAAGACAAGGCTTGATGGAAGGCCACAGGAGGGAAGAGATGGCTTTTTTTATCACTATAGATCTTGCTGGATATATATGTATGTATGTATGTATATGTGTGTGTATGTGTGTGTGTGTGTGTGTGTGTGTATAATGTATGTATGTATATATATATATATAATGTATGTATGTGTATATATATATATATATATATATATATATATAGAGAGAGAGAGAGAGAGAGAGAGAGAGAGAGAGAGAGAGAGAGAGAGAGAGATTTCTTTTGTGTTGTCACAGCGTGATTATCTTGAATTCAATTCAGGATTTGCAAAAATTTCTCATTTTTCGAGACAATTCTCACAAAAGTAATTATTCAGCTATAAAAACGATGCTTTATTGTATGCGTCTATTTTCATCGTTTAACAAACATATGAAAGGAACGAACGATCTAATGAGCATACCATTTCCAATTTTCATCGAAAACTCTCAATGAATCAATTAACACGAGGAACGATGACTTCTATGACGGACACTTCACTCTTTGCCACGAGAGTTAAACTGGATCGACCAGTACCTGTTCCTATAAATAGACTCAGTTTTTAGCAAGTGGAACATACGTGCATGTGGGGCGGGTAAGAGGCGACGGTAAAAATCAAAACAGGGAATATTGGTCAACGAACAATTCCTACTCCGTCATGCAAGCCAACACATGCCCCTATTTATTCAACCGTCACCCCAATTCTCTCTCTCTCTCTCTAAAAAAAAGAACATTACACTCAAGTAATCAATCAATCACCGTCGTTACGAAATTCATACATCGTCATCCCCCCCTCACCCCCGCCACATAACAAAACGGCGGGTTTAATTGAATGCGTGGGAGGGTTTACCGAAGGGAGTGAGAGAAATTAAATTTTGTGTTAATTCGATTCTCGCGTAGAAGTAGGGTGGGGAGGGGGGTAGGTTTAAAGGAGGAGGTAAAAGAGGGGGTTGGATGGTTACACGTCGAGCGCGAGCTATTCCGGCATTAATTTGAATTGAAATAGGAACATGAGTGCATCGCGGAAAAAAGGAAATAGGCGCGTCAATAATTCAGCGTTCAATCTACCGGCCGGCCACCTCCACCCCCGTCCTCCACCCTCTCCACCGCTCCCGCTTATTCCCACAACACACACACACGGTGAGGCTGCCGGACCGTGAGAAGTATTTTTTTTATTTTGGTACTGCGATCCGACAAGACCCGCATGGGAGTCCCAAAAGGACGCTTCGCACGCTGAACCGCGGAGTAGGATTCGAGAGGTCGAACACAATACTACTTCCGATTCGACCCGACGCGCGGAGGAGGTCAATTGGACTCGCGTCGATAACGTGACTGCGTTAAGATTTCATAAGCCGAGGTCCTTTGGGGATATTCAGACGTCCGCTGAATGCCACGGCGAAGTTGGGATTTGTGCAAATCTAGCAAAATCGGAAACGCTTGACCAAGGTGTATCGATTGGACGAAGTTCCACGATTATTCGGATATTTTTGCGAACGATTTTTGTACAAAATAAAATACTCGTTTCGGAGACAAAAATCGTGCATAGCCTCTGTCCTGAGCTCTTCTTTCAGTCAAATATTTTGGAAATATCACATTCTATTGGTGATCGATTAATCCTCATCCCAATCTCATAATGGCCTTGATTGCATTTTTAGAAAATTTTGAGATAATGCCTGCACTCAGATTGAAATGCGTCAGGATCCATCCCATTAATTAGAATTGATCAAAGAGCGACGACGAACGATAGAAAATTTTATTTTTACCGTAACTTTTCGCGGCCGCATCACTGAATGAGAACATGTTGCGTTGTTAAAATAAAAAAAATTGAATAAGACAAAGTTTAATTTTAATTGAGCTTATTCCACATACAATATATAAGTTACGACCGGGTGATTATGGTGATTATTCACCGAAACAGGACGTGAGTTAGATATTTTACGTGGAATAAGCCCAAGGAATAATGTGGAATTAGGCCAAGTAATATTAAACTTTGTGCCCATCTAATTTTGTTTTTATCTTAACAACGCTATATATTAATAAAATTCCACGAAGCCTCGGCCTTTATGCTAAAAATTTGAACGAAATCATGTTAAAACTATTTTTTTTGTTAACGAAATGCATATACTTTCCAAAAGAATTTTCAATAAGTTACAATTTACGAGAACACCTCCATTTTAGTTTCATAGTAAACATTCCGACAGGAAAATTGGCAAAACACGAGATCTCTTCCAAAATTTTTATCGGTTTCTCTGAAGCTACAACACTAAAGCTCTCAAACTACTCGAAATTCGAATTAAAGATTAATGATTTATTGATTTTCCAAAGTCAACATAATCGTTTTGTAATATCCAACACTATCCTAAATAAAACGTCAAATTTGAGATTTCGAGAGAAAACAACTACCTATGACGTAACGTACTTCCGATACCAAATTGAAAATTATACTCTTTCTCTTGGAAATTTCGACATGACCCCTGTGGGGGGGGGGGGGGGGGGGTGGGGGGCAATGTGTGACCTCTTCTTCCACACAATCCGATGGACGCTTGCTCGTTCGTCATTTAATCCGCATCTAAACATTCCCTTCGTTTATTCCATTTCTTTTATTTATTTGTCCGATGTGACCACTTAGATTTATGGCGATTTTTTCAGACACGACAGGCCGAAAGTTTGACCTCAGCCGCTCGTCCAAAATTTCCACGATAGAGAAACACTTCTACCAGAGTTACGGCGACCTCGGTTTGAGGTCGCACAAGCGAGATGACAAAAACGTTTTTTTTAGCACTTTGGATTTAACGGAACTTCGGAAAACACACAAACACAGAGTATTTTTTGTCGAATTCCCTCCGGAGAAATCAAAAGAAAGGGCGCGCCACTTTTCCTTCCTACGCCGTTTTTTTCCTGCAGGACACTGGAAAGAACTCGAGGGTGTACGCGTTATGCCGGAGATGGATACTACAACGGTAATTCCCGCGTCTGTGTGTTGTCTGTAGTGTGACGAGTTATCAAACGAAACCAATGCGATTCATCAAACTGGCGCTCGCTAACTCGAATGTTGTTCGGGAGATGAGAGAGGGAAATCGCGGGACTGAGGAGTGTACGGGAAAGGATTAGGAGAGAGAGAGAGAGAAAAGAGGAGAGAGGGGGGGAGAGAGGGGGAGAGGGGGGAGAGAGAGGGGGGAGAGAGAAAGAAAGAGAGACAGACAGACAGACAGAAAGTAGGAGAAAGTTGATGAAAAAATGATACAGGGAAGATGGCGAGAAGATGTGAGAGGAGAGAAAAAAGGAAGAGAGAGAGAAAGGAGAGCGAGATTGAAGAAAAGAGGGAAGAGAGAGAGAGAGAGAGTAGAGAGAAGAAAGAGGGGGAGATGGAGATAGGGAAGAGGAAGATGGAGAGAGGAGAGGTAGAAAGGAGAGGTAGAAACGAGAGATAGATGAGAGAAGGAAGAAGAGAGAGGTAAAGGGATGGGGAGAGAAGATGGAGAGGGGGGGGGGGAAAGGGGGGGAGAGGCAAGAAGGAGAGATGAAAGGGACGGAGATAGTAGCGCGAGGAGAGAGAGAGAGAGAGAGAAGAAAGAAACGAATAGGGGAGGAGGAGGGAGGGAGAGAGAGAGACCGAGGAAGGGAAGTGGGACAAGAGGAAAAAAAGAGAAACAGGGAAAGAAAAAGAGATGTAAAAGGGAGATAGAACGGAGGGGAATGAGAAAGGGAGTTAAGGGAACTGGGGTGCGCCCCTGCTTTGAGTTTTAGCGACGAAGTAACAAGCGGCGAGTCACAATCTAGGCAATCAGCTTTGAGCTCGCAATTTCCCATCACTCCGACGAACCATGGAGGGTTGAGGGGTGACAGCCGACTGGCCAAAATTAAATTTCCACTGCTCCTCCCTCCCCCCTCCCCTCCCCTCTTTCCCGCCGCGACCCGATCCCCTCACCTCCCGAACTCTTTCTCTATCTCTTTATCCCTCGCTAATCTTCTTGGCACTTCCCCAGTTATTATCGGCCCGCTCTCTGGAAATAAAAGCGTTTTCCGCGAAGAGGTGAGAGGGCGTGAAAATGCCTCTTCGGTACAAATAAAAAAAAATCTCCGCGGTACAGGTTAAAACGTGGGCGCGCCCACGCATTGAATTAATAAAAAAAATATATCGGGGAAAATTAAAAAAAAAAGGATTCTGGTTTGAATCGCACGACGAGGCGCGGATCGTTCTTTTGCTTTTTTTTGCGGCGTTTTTTCCGAAAATGTTTTTTGAGAGCAAGCGAGATCTTTGCATCTGGAAACTTTTGTCCTTTTTTCACCGGCGGTAATATGTTGTTATTATTTTCTTTTTCGCTATGAGATGCGATAATAAAATTTGCAAATGTATGATGCACCCACCTGGAGGTCAATAAATGACGAATATGGATGACGAAGAACATTACGACGATCGCGGTCCTATCAGTTACTTAAGGATATTTTGAACGGATCTCGTGTGTACCGTATGTAACATCAATAGTTCACGAAAATAAAATAGTTAAAAATTCCAATTGATGACCATAAATCTCTTCAGACACGAATTATAGTTTATAAACGGGAAATCTTTTACGGAAACTAACTGAACGTTTTGCTATTTTTTGTCCATAAGGCTCATGTTTTGTTTTGTTTTGACTTGTTATATTACACCTATTTTTCATTTCTGCACAAAAATTTGCAATCGATCTCATCCTTCGTAGCGCCACCAAAAGGATTCACATTTAATTTTTTTCACAACTGGCACTGCGCGTAGGGCCCTCACCTCTTAGGCGAGGATTCACAAGTATACAGATTTTTTCAAAAAATCTTATATTTCAACAGAGAATTATCGTCGTGTGGCTAAAATCGCCTTGACGGGATAGGTTCATCTCCAATCGTCGTGAAAAGGTTATGAAAGCCAGATGTACATTTCGGCTAGAGAGCAGCCGCCATAATTGGTGGTCTCATGTAAAAATATTATAATCAGCTATCACCGATGATGACACGAGCTTTGTAGCCGGTTTTAATAGCCTCTTTATGACCATTTGAGATAACCACATTCTATCAATTAAAAAAAATTTCGAGTTTGATAAAATATGACAATAAACTTTATTATTAAAAAATGCTGATCCTATTATACATCTATATACGGCCGGGTTAGACTGGTAGGCAGCGCGCCTGCCTTCTAACCCAAAGGCCGCGGGTTCGAATCCCGCTTCGGCATGGATGTTGTGTTTATCCTTGTTATTGTTGTAACACTCATTGTAAAGGCCGTGAAGTGCTGTTTATGAGCTGGTGGAAATAAATAAAGTAAATATTAACCTCGTGTTTTAATTTTTAACACCACTTGTATTATCGCATAGTAAGGGCAATAAACACTGTAGTAAATCTCCGGTTCTCTCTGTCGACATCAGCTTAGTTGCACCGAACGTCAATTTGTTCCGAATAGGTGTTTGGAGTCGTGCACCGTTAACATTCAGTGAGATCCGGAGGTTACAAAAAAAACGCAACTTTTATTTTAGCGAATCCCGAAACAGACAGATTTTATTTTCTTCGAAAGGGCGAATCCGCAACCAAGACGCTCGACGTGAAAAAAAAATACGCAAATCCCATTCGTAAATCCCGCGTAGAGGAAGGATGTTTTTCGTACCGTAAATGCGTTAGTCACCACCGCCCGTGAAGAATGCGGGTCCATCCGGATCGCTCCGGCCCAAAAGAGAGATTATAATAAAGAAGCGGAACGCGGAGAAAAAAATAAGAGCGGCGACGAGTAAACCAACTACCTCATTATGCTTGTTTATGAAATCTCCTTCCGCCACGACGATGCGAAAATTACAAAAGGGAAAAGGGAGTATCTCTAGAGAATTT
The DNA here is from genome assembly GCA_036926305.1 of Uropetala carovei. Lineage (NCBI taxonomy): Eukaryota > Metazoa > Arthropoda > Insecta > Odonata > Petaluridae > Uropetala > Uropetala carovei. Next base: position 2,676,638 of record JAXCHB010000213.1, read on the forward strand.
TTTTTTAAAGGCCAGATTCCGCGGGAGGATCACAGAACGAGTTTTTACGACGATAGCGTATATTTTTTTAAAAAAAGTTTCCGAGCATAGGATGAAAATGGAAAGAAAAATAAAGGACGAGGAACAAAGAGCGGGTAAGGTGGGAGGGAGAGAGAGAGAACGGAGAGGAGGAGGAGGAGGAGGGGAGAGAAAGAAAACATAAAGTTAGGTGGAGGATAAAAAACGGAAAGTGGAAAAGAGGTAGGAAAAAAAAGATGAGGAAATTTCTGGAAAGAAGTTAATTGAACAAGAAGAGGGATGGAATGAGAGGAAATGCTATTAGTGAGGAAAGATAAACAAGAATAAAAGGAGGGAATTGTTAAAGAGAAAGGTATAGCGGGAGGAGATAAACAAAGGAAATAAATGGTAGAAAACAGAAAGAGGCTAAGCTAGAGAAATGGAGGAAGAAAAAATCGGTACAACATACATTGTACAAACTTTCCCATATAATAATGCTTCGTTTAGTTATCTTTAGAAAATGAAAATCCAATGAGCCTGTTTTCAGAAAATCCAATTTTTGTTCAAGTTTCCCAAGAATAAACTAGCCTTATATTCATTTTTTGAGAAATACGAAGTATGTAGTAATTATTGCAGGCGTATACTCAAGTAACGGTACGAAATTTTATCCAAATCGTTCTAGCCGTTTTTGAGAAAATCAAATTATTATTAAAGTTACCTAGAATAAACTAGCCTTATATTCTTTTTTGAGAAATATGAGCCATACAGTATTATTGAAGATGTAAACTCAAGTAACTGTACGGAATTTGACCAAAATCGTTAGAGCCGTTTTAGAGAAAATCAAATTGTTGTTAAAAATGCGTAGAATAAACTACTCTTAATTACTCATCAATGTCAACCATTTCTATGTATACTCTGCTCAGTATGATAAAATGCCTAAGAGCGAGATTTCATTCATTTTCGTTCTACCGTCTAGGCTCCAGAGCCAGTAACAGACAGACAGACGGTATTGCGAAAACCACTTTTTCGGATTCTGCGACACCTAAAACGTGTACTTCCGTAAAAATCTCGCGGTCCAATTTTTTCACGATAACAATACTTTCTCAATATAATCTGTATATGAGAAAGTAAAATGAGGGAGAAAAAGTATACAATGAACGGAGCGATGTAGAAACGAAAGAAAAGGAGAAAGGATGAAAAAACGAAAGCGAATAAAGTACCTTACAGACGCAATGGAACGGAATGCGGAAATATTAGGTGTCAGGTGGAAAGGAATAATGTAACAAATCATAAAAAACAGGAGATAAACAAGGAAAATAAATGGGAGAAAACAGAAAGGGGCTCAGCTAGAGAAAAGGAGGAAGAAAAAAGAAATGAGAATGAAGGAGAGCGAGAAAAGGGAAACGGAAGGATACGTAGAGGTGAAGTGCAAAGGTGAGAAATGGCAGCAGCAAGAGACGAAGAGAAAGAAAACGACGCCAAGTGTACGAAATGCAGCCAAGGGGTTCTTCTCCTGTTACCAAAGGTATGGATAAGGAGACATGCACACGTCGACGAGAGTGCCGGGGAGGGAAAATAGAAAGAGAGAGAGAGAAAGAGAGAAAGAGAGAGAGAAAGATAGAGAGAAAGAGAGAGAGAGAGAGAGAAAGAAAGAGAGAGAGAAAGAGAGAGGAGTAAAAGGAGGATCAGAAGAAAGAGGGAAGCCACGAAGTAGTACTAGAGAGTAGGGGGAAAAAGGTTATTTTGCATTTGGGGAAGGAGAATTTTCAGAGAGAGTTTCCGGCGCAGCAAACTTGGGGAAAGGAGGGAGATATTACGGCCCTGGAGTTGGAGAGAGAGAGCTGGTGGGAGAGAGAGAGAGAGAGAGGTGAGGAACGAAAATGGGACAGAGAGAGGAACAAGAAAGTACGTGTATGAACAAGCACATTACTATGGATGAGAGTAGAGGAGGGAATTTTGGTGCCGTATGGGGAGAGGGAAAAGAGGCGTTTTAGAGCAGAAAAGAGGAAAACCACGCAAAAGAAACCGGATAGAAAGAGCGCGAGAATAAGGAAAATGAAAGGAAAAGGAATAAAAAATGAAAGTGGAGAGGATGAGATGGAAAAAACCGTGGGAGATATAGGAAAAACGGTAGACACAAAGAGAGAGAGGAAGGGAGAGAGAGGGGGAGAGAGAGGGAGAGGCAGACGGAGAGAGGGAGGGGGGAGAGATAGAGAGAGAGGGAGAGAGAGAGGAAAAGGAAAAGAGCGAGAGAGAGAGGGAGAGAGTGGGAGAGAGCGAGGGGGAGAGAGCGAGGGGGAGAGAGCGAGAGAGAGCGAGAGAGAGCGAGAGAGAGGGAGAGAGAGGGAGAGAGAGGGAGAGAGAGGGAGAGAGACAGGGAGACAGGGAGACAGGGAGGGAGACAGGGAGAGAGACAGGGAGAGAGACAGGGAGAGAGAGAGAGCGAGAGAGAAGATAGGGATGCAAGTGAAAAACAGAAAGAAAACACCGTGTTACTAAGCGGCAGAGGCATAAAAGAGGAGGAAAGAGCCGAGAGAGAACATGGGGGAGATGGGGAGAACGTGAGCTACATACGTTAACTAAATGGAAGAGGGGCAGGAAGTCTTCGGTTGCAACGGCCTGTTTGGCCTTAATCTATTTAAGTTGAGAACAAAAGGACGCTTAGACTGCAGTTCGAGCAGGAAACGGAGGGAAGGAAGAAGGGGGAAAGAGATAGAAAGAGAGAGAGAGAGGGGGAGAGAAGAGAGGTAAAAAAGACGAGAGAGAGAGAGAGAGAAAGATAATACAGTGAGAGGAGGAAGAGGAAAGGGCAATTGGGCGGTAAGAGAGGTCAAGGCAGGAGTTAATGGGGCGAGAAAACAGGAGAATCGGGAGAGGAGGAGGGCCGCTTGAATAGAGAGAGAGGGGGATAAAGAGGGGTAGATGTGAACGTGTTTGGGGGGGGATGGGGGGAGATGGGGGTAGAAGAAAGAAGGTAACGTGCTGCGAGAGAATGAGGCCGGACGAGAAGGATATGAGGCAGGGGGTGCGCGGAAGGCGAAAGGGGAGAGGATAATAGGGGTGGGAAAAAAAGGAAGAGGGTTGAGGGAGGAAAATGAAAAATGTAGCGGCGACGTGAACTTCGCTTGCTGAAAACGGAGGTGCCGGAGAGAAAACGGGGGGGATAAGGAGAGAAAGAGAGATGGGATAGGTGAAAGAGGGGAAAGAAAGAGGGAGGACACGAAGGGGAGAGGGGAGGAAAGGTGGGGGAGAGAGAGAGGGGGGGGAGGGAGGTGAGGAAGACAAAGGAGGTGGCGAAGCGGATTTACAAAAATAGAAGGTCATAAGTCTCCGAAATAGACAAAAACAGCTCGTTGTGGGAAGGGTATTATGGTAGGGCTGGCTTGGGTCGGATGGATATAAGGGGGGAAAAAAGTGTTCGTTGAAAATACCGGCAATGGCATTTGCGGATACTTGCTCGCGCGGGTTCCGATAGCTGCCGCCGCTTTAGTGATTTACATATTATAAGAGACTATAAGCGAACGCTAACAATTTACTAAAAATGAGACAATATAAGCGTATTACGTGCATGTTTAGGGCTAAGATAAATACGAACGCCCTTGTTGCAATATAGCTAAAATCTTAATGGTAAGATGAGACTTGAAAAGTCACGAATACGAGAGATACAATAAATTTATTATCAATATTACACCAATCGAATTATTAATTAAGAAAAGAGCAAGAATTAAATTTTAGAATAATTTTCACAATTCTCCTTATAATAGAAAACTATGGGAAACTTCAACGACGAAATGCCGTAAGTTATATATTGTCACGAAAAAATACTTTTCTTGCTAAAGCTAAATATTTGTTGGTGAAAACGTACAAAAAACGGCACGAAAAAATTGAAATTTGTCGAAAGGTATATAGTTTCACTAAGACTAACACAATTTTCCGAGTACCTTATATCACGCGTATCTTACTTTACAACCTGTTACAGCATATTCGTGATGTTACGTCTCAACTTTGCAGACATTATCTTTCCCTTCCAATCCAGCCAAATGAATATTCTCTCTGATAAAAATAAATGGAACTCGTGGGACCAAAGTGACGCTGAAGGAAACTGAAAAAGAGCTTTTTTTTTGCATGGACTCGAGGTGAAATATTTCACGACTCCGTGTCGCTCTCCGCGCCTTGATCGGATTAAAAATAAGTAGCGCGACTATCTTAATAGAACCGAGGGGCTCCACATACACAGAGATACCGACGAAAATTATGGTACCGAGAGAAATACAGCAGCTTTAAACCATCCGAGACCTAAATTATATCTATGGTTTGACAAATACTTAAACTTGCAATCGCTTAGGTACACATATAAAATGTGCATAATCATGTAGAATATGTTATAAATATTGTTTAGTAGAAATTATCATAGAATAATGGAAATAATATCCCGTACACAAACCTGTACACCATGTCTGAAAGGGTCGAATTTATGAAAAAAGGTATTAACCGAGTATTTACACCATTCATGAAAATTGGAGATACGCAAAAGTTTCACAACGGAAAAGCCAATTCGTAGAGCCAAAAAACCGTCGTATAAACGTGCTCGGAGACGAGAAAATATAACTAAATTTTTAATATAAGAAGACAAGGAAAACCGAATACCTATACAGCTAGATGGAAAATTCTGAGACGGAAAAACATACACGAATGTAAAATATTAAAAAATAAATTTCATATTGCGCCCGATGACGCTACGAAGAGAAGGAAGCTTCGACTTCACACACACACACGTACCCGAAAGAGGAAATTGATTTTCGAAAAAAAAAATAACGAGCGAAACCTGAAAATTGCAGATAAACTCGACGTCGTTCCACTAAACGCGGCTGGCAATCTCCTTTCTTCCGCGGAATCTCTCGCACAAAAGCAAGCGAAGGACGGCACAGAAACGTTTAATTTCCTCTGGTGCTTTCCACGCGCGCTTAGGCAAAGAACGGAAGACCTTCGCGAAACCATCTCCCTTACGTCACGGATGCGTAACCTCGGGAAGAGAGGCGGGAAAGGGAGAAAGAGAGAGCGAGAGGAGAAACGTACCAAGTGGCGAAAATAAAAGGGGAATGAAGAGGGTGGGGGAGATGATACCTACGAGAGCGAACCGGACGACAGAATCGCAATCCGCGTTTTCGGTCGAGTTGAAAGAGAAGTGCGAGAATGAAGGAAGTTTTGGGGCGAAAGATATGGTATCCCGGGGAGAGGGAGGGGAGGGGAGAAGAAGAGGGAGGGGAGAAGAAGAGGGAGGGGAGGAGAGGGAGGGGGAAGGGGAGGGAGAAGTGGGTGGCGGAAAAGATAGAAAATGGATCGAGCGGAAACGCGGAAACAAAAAAAAGTGAGGATCTCGGACGATAAATATATAAAGGAAGGAAGGAAATAAACCCGCCAAGGAAGTTATCGTTCGCCTTTTATTTTACCACTGTGGAGCAGGACGAGAGAACGAGTGGTGTTTCTCTTCCATCATATCGGCGCTCTCTCGATTGCTTAATAATGAATGATTGAAGATGATTGCGCGGAGGAACGACTGAGATAAGCCGGATAAGGATAAGAAGTCACTTCAACAGAGCGAGGTCTATGCACGTGGTCCGCAGACGAGGGAAGTGCGCTCTCGAAGGTGGTAAATATAGGGATGACGGTGCATGCGGAAGAAGCCAATGGAGACTACGCCGCCAAAGAAAAGAGGAGGGTGGAGGATATGAAGGGGTAGAACACGGCATTAACATGAAGGAGTCAGAGATAAAGTTCGAGAAGTAGACGGAGTTATAGACGAAGTGAGGAGGGGGGAGGGAGAGGGCGAGGGAGGGAGAGGGAGAGGGCGAGGGAGGGAGAGGGAGAGAGAGGGAGAGGGCGAGGGAGGGAGAGGGAGAGAGAGGGAGAGAGAGAGGGAGAGAGAGGGAGAGAGAGGGAGAGAGAGAGAGGGAGAGAGAGAGAGAGGGAGAGAGAGAGAGGAGAGAGAGAGAGGGAGAGAGAGAGAGGGAGAGAGAGAGAGGGAGAGAGAGAGAGGGAGAGAGAGAGAGGGAGGAAGAGAGGGAGGGAGAGCGAGAGCGAGAGGGAGGGAGGAAGATAGAGAGGGAGGGAGAGACAGAGAGGAGGAAGAGAATATGGAAGGAGAGATGGTAAAAAGGAAATCAGAGAAGTGGAAGGAGAGAGTTGGATGAAGAGGGGGGAATAATGGGAGAAGGGAGAAATAGATGGAATTGGAGAAAGATAGAAAGGGGAGAAATAGAGGAGAAAAGAGGGAGAGTTGGAGAGAGAGAGAGAGGGTTGCGGAAACACAAATGCCTTTATCTGTGCGAGATTGAGGCTTATTACATCTAAACCCAACTGACAAATGGTTTCAAAATTGGCAGTATAAAATGCTAATAAATATTTACATATTACAGCGAAAAAGGACACAAACAAATTGGAATTTAAGATTAAAAGAGGAAAGGATTCGGTGAATTTAAGTGAGAAAAGTTAAGTATGGAGGCTGCTTATCATATTTAGTGAAAACTCGCGGGAAAACACCGAGAGGAAAAGGGTGTGAAAAATCTGCGCAAACCTACTATTAAAGAGCTACGGAAAATTACCATATTGCGTGTAAAAAACATTGAATAATACTAGATGAAAGTTTATGTTGAAAGACAAGAAAGAGGAAAGGAGAAGGGGGAGAGAGGAGGAAAAGAGGAGTAGGGGTGGGTGGGGGAAATAAGGGGAATAGAGAATGAGGAATGGAGACTGAGAGAAAAGAAGTAAAGTGAGGGAGTTAGGGAGAGGGTGAAAGGGGGAGTGGGGGAGAAGGGGGAAAGAGGGGGCGAGAGAGGGAAATGGAAAGAGGTAGGAAAAGAGAAAGGGGAAAGTACAGATTGAGAAAGAGTGAAGGGGAGAGAGAGGGAGATACGAGGAGAGCACGGGACCTGTCAAAAATTCGAGAGGTCGTCAAGTGAAGCCTTAGATACAAACCGGAAGAGCGGAAAAACACCAGCTGATAAACCAAGCGAGAGCTAAAAATACTCCAGGAGGGAATAATAGAGAGATATACATATTACGTGGCTCTAAAGGAAACTACGCGAGGCGACAAAAACGACGGGCAATTGGAGTCGCGCCGAATTCGTTTCCAGAACGATCCCCGATTCCCTCCATACAAGTTAATGCGGGTCGCGATATGCGAGGACCTTGGCGAAGAACGTATTGCGGGTTTTTTTACGTGGGCAGAACGAAGCGGGAGTTACGAGCAACCGTTTGGACCGCATGCGACCGAGAGAGAGGATCTCCTCCGAATTGGTTTCCCAGAGAGAGAGAGATCTTGTCGTCGCCCTCTCCCCTCCCTCCACCTCCCCCCCTCTCTCTACCGTTCTTCTTTCGAATACGCTCTTTCTCGATACCTTCCGAGACGCCTTCCATCCTCCCAAACCGCCGAAAGCTCGCCGCCGCACGAACCACAGGAAAAAGAATCGTAGCGTGTCGAAATCTCTGGATCGAAACACGGAGAGAAAAATAATTCCGACGAAGAGCATATGGCGGACGGAATAAACGGAAAGATGCAAGGATATGGAGACATACGAAAAAAAAATGCGAAAAAACATTTTTTTTCTGCTCGCACGCCCTTCCGTCTCGCCTTCCCAACCCAAGACCCACCCAAACCCCCGAATCGCTCCCAATTTCCCTCCCCTTCTATTCCTTCTGCTTTCTTTCCGAAAAGGGGGATCCCAGACTTAATCGCGCGTATTGTGAGATGTGACGACGAGCGATGACGCGGCGGATTCGTCGCGAATCGCGGGAGAAAAACTCCCGCGAAAAAAAAATCCAATCGGATTACGGACGAGGGAAGACGATTGAAAGGAGGCTCAGCTACCTGTTTGGAGATTGAGGGATGGAGATGGGGGAGAAAGGAGAGTGAAATAAAAAAAAAGATGTTAGGTTTTGGAAATGCGTGAGGAAGGAAAAGGAGGTGAAGGAGGAAGCGGCAAAGGATAAGAGAGGGGAGAACTCCGTGGAGTGATGCAGAGGGAGTGGGTCATACATATTGCATGGGATCCCCTTTCTCTGTCTCTCTCTCTCTCTCTCTTTGCTACATCCGTCTCACAGAGCTGATTTTTTTCTTCTCCTTTTTGGTTCGTATCCTACATCTCCCTGCGTACAATTCTGTCTATTTTTTATTCTCTCTTTACCCTATCCTTTCTCTCCTCTCTCCATACAATCCCTCTCCTTTCTCTATTCCATCTCTCTCCTTTCTCTATTCCATCTCTCTCCTTTCTCTATTCCATCTCTCTCCTTTCTCTATTTCATCTCTCTCCTTTCTCTATTCCATCTCTCTCCTTTCTCTATTCCATCTCTCTCCTTTCTCTATTCCATCTCTCTCCTTTCTCTATTCCATCTCTCTCCTTTCTCTATCCCATATCTCTCCTTTCTCTATCCCATCTCTCTCCTTTCTCTATTCCATCTCTCTCCTTTCTCTATTCCATCTATCTCCTTTCTCTATCCCATCTCTCTCCTTTCTCTATTCCAACCCTCTCCTCTTTATATTCTCTCTTTTCCTCCATCCAATTCCTATTCCCTCACCTTCTTCTCTACTCCCTCCCTCTCAACCCCTCCTCTTTTCTCTCCCCCTCTATATTCATCCTCTCCCCCTTTCTTTTCCCCTCTTCTCTCTCCACCACCGGCCCCTTCCCCTAACGCATCCTTCATCATCTTCTCCCCCTCTCTCCTCTTGTCTTTCCGCGTTTATTCCCCTTTCTTCCCCTTTTATCCGACCTTGTAAAATTCCTCGAAACCCTTTATATCCCTTCAATTTTTTTTATACAGAACGAGGATGGATATAGCCGGAGAGGGATAGTAGGAGACAGAGAGAGAGAGAGACCTTTGCGTTTACGGCTTTCGTTTCTTGGGTAACCGCTTCGCATTGAGTAGGTTGGAATTTTTGCTACGTTTTATTTTCTTCTCTTTCCTCGTTTTCTTTTTTTTTTTGCTCCGTGCGCGGTTCGACTCGTCCCAGTTCTGTAAACATTTCGTTCGGCGTTGATATGATAATGAGAACCGGGGATAATTCGATTCGTACGTAACGTTTCGACTACTCGCGGCCGCACTTTTTTCTCGGTTCTGTGCCGCGGAGGAATTCCCCCTCAGTCTCGGGCCGATGAATGATGAGGCAGTTTAAGCTTCTAGCGGATAAAAAAAAACACGTTCTAAACCGAACAGAGACATTATCCCCCTCCCTATTTCGAGACAAATTAGTACCGTTAAATATCGTCTTAATTGCCTTAACGAGCGCGGGGGCCAATAAAAAAATAACGCGATCGTGCCAAAACGTCAGACGGAAGCCATTCTCTTAACGTGATTTTCAAACAAAGGGGAGAGACCCTTTTAGATGATTCTTAATTTCCGTCCGCCGCTAACAAGGGGCAGGAAAAAAAATACAGAGAGAGAGCTAGAGGAAGAAAATAAGCATCGCACGCATGACCGATGAGTGCAATATGTTAACGTATTATGCGAGGGGGAAAAAGTGAGGGGGGAAAAATCGCGGGAACCTAAAATGCATATCGTAACTGGTAAATTCATGCGATGGTGCTCGGGAGATAATGTATTCGGCGCCATGAATAAAAAAGCCATAAATAAAAACTTTTTTTTCCCCCTCCCGCTTACATTACGAGGGACACGGATGGAAAATGCGTCCATCCACTCGAGCGAGAGCGGTCAAAAATGTGTCGAGTCAAACCACAAAAAGAGCAAATTTCGGCAAGCCGACAGTAAAAGCCCTGAAATTGAGAGCTACCGAAATTTTTTTTTTTATCGAGACACCGTGAGGAATGCAATATAAATGAATTTAATGCTGAATTAAAGGTCTAAGCAGGTAAATTTGTGTGCGCATTGCAATCTCTTTGATAAATAGAACGCTTTTGAAAATAAGTGCATTAGGTTTTACAGATATAGAAATGTTTTGTTAAAAAGACCTATTGTTTTTTTCGGGTCCAAAATTAGTACATATTGCCATATTTTACTGAGAAAGGCCGCTTAATTCGGGATAGATTATCAATAAAAGATAAAAATCAGCATAATATTTGTTAAAATGTTGGGGTATAATCTTTACAAGATATAAAAAGATCTGTGTTAGTTTTCCTAATTTTCTATGGTTTAAGTTCAATCACTATAAGAACATTTTAAAATACCTATTGATGTATGAAAATAATGCTTAAAAGTAATGGGGACAAATCGGTGTAGAACCTACGATGGAATATGTCAGGATTAAGGCTGTATATGAAAAAAGGAAATATAATATTTGCGAAAAAATACAAAACTCGCAGAGAAAGTCAATCAGAACACCGCCTTCAAAATCAGTATGTTATTGAGTAGTAGCTGTAGCATATTAGGGCGTGTATCATGCCTATCGTTATTTTTTTCAGAACTAGGAGAATATGAAGAAAGAAAATGGTAAATATAGTAACTCGTTAAACATAAAAATTATCCAAAACTTCAAAAAGCAGTTAATACTTGATAAATTATTAATTTATTACAAGTATAGAAGCGTATTCTGAACCGTTTTAGAATGTTTCCAAGTATGTACTTGGCAGTCCGGCTCATTGCATTTAGAGAGATATTCGCACGCTGATTATTGGCGTCATATTCACGTTTAACCATTTTTGCACAAAAACGGTTATAATTTTTTAGATTAAATCTTTTAGATTAAAAGGAGACCTTTACTATTTCACCTCTTTTACGCCTGGACTGATAAAGATTATATAAAATTACTCGATTCGTGGATGAAAGGTTGCAAATATTTGGAACCAAGTTTTACCGACTGAATAGAAAAAATAAGTAAAAATTGAATCTTAATATTAATTTATAGAATAACTACCGCAATGAAGATTGATTTTATTTGCAAACTTTAATATTTTATTTAGCGCCATTAATATTAATGTCATAATGACGCAAATTTAGTTGATTGTGTATTTTTAATAGCGCTTATTCCAAGTTGTAACCTAGAATTTTCTAGTTCTTCTCCGGATTTATTTAAAATACATTCATTAAAAACCTTTCCAATTTAGAGCCTCACACGACTTTAAGGTAGCATTCACTTCATCTGTTTCCTTTTTTCATTTCATTGATTCATTCAACACATTTATAAATTCAAAGATAAAACATTTCAACAAAAATTTCTGGAATTTAACAATTATCCATTTTAAAAACAAATTTCAAAATTTTATAACAGTATTTCCTTTCCTCGCAAACTCGTGTTATAGAGAACTAAACCCGTGCTTCGTATCAAATGTGGACACATACTGCATGAATTCTCAAAATGCTACTCAGAGTCAATAAAAAATAATAATAATAATACATCGTCAAAGTAAACTTACTAATCAGTGTCATTACTATTTCATTTTAACGAGTCGTATTATAACAAACTCGGTATTCGCGAAAGTACCTTCGACACCGGAATTTATAATACAAAATTCAAATCGTTGCATGGCACAAAATTCGCGAGGAAATTACCATGCATTTCGTTGCGAACATGCGGCAACTGTCCCCGCTTTCCTCCCACAAACTCTCCCTATCTCTCTCTCTCTTTCCCTCCCCTGACATTTGTGTTCTAATTTGTAAATACACGCGGCCACCACGGGCATCTCGGTGCATAAAATAGATGTGAACGTCCACACGTCCGTAATTAAAGTCACCTGTAGCATATGTAAAATATTATGCGACAAAATGCAGCGGATTTTTCTGTTGTAATTTCGGTAATAAAAATCGCACCTTTTGCCGCATAACGTGCGCTTTACCAGAGGCCGCAGTGAGAACGACAATCACCGCTTCCTTTCTCTCTGAAAAATTTACCTCCATTTATGAAAAGTTATAGAGTTAGTTTTCCCTTGGCAAACGCATCTTCATATAATGGGTTTAAAAGACACGATTTGAGCAGGATTTATTTATTACATAAATGAATTCGCGAATAATTTTATGGTACAGTAAAATGACAGGCAGACTCGCACAAGGGTGAAGTGATAACTAATTTCGACGTTATCGTAAAATACAGCCAAAAAATAAATCGTTTGCTTTTATAATTATGTCAGGAGGGAAAGAAATAGTTCAAGTGTAATATCGTTCCACCGCAGAATAATTCCGAGTATCTTAAACAGAACGATATGATCGACACAAGGAGAAGAACAATAGAAGGGGAAGGACGGAGGACCGATAAGAAGGTGAGCAAGGGCGTGGGAAGGAGGTAGCAGAAGGGAGGAATTTATGACGCGAGGCCGCACTACGTTAACCGCGCTTCATGAAGAGACTAATTGCGGAGTTTTATTCGGAGGAGCGCGTCAGAACACGGTGGTTGCGGCGGACATCATATGAATAAAAATACCTTCCGGGTGAAATTAAACCTCTTCCGCGCCCCTTGTGCCGTAAGAGGATACGCCCATCGCCCAGTAAAACCGTCGGGGAAGGAAGAGAAGGGAGGAGACGGAGAAAGAGATAGGGAGAGGGAGGTGGAGGGAGAGAGAGGGGGAGGGAGAGAGAGGGGGAGGGAGAGTGAGGGGGAGGGAGAGAGGCGGAGGGAGAGTGAGGCGGAGGGAGAGTGAGGTGGAGGGAGAGGGAGGGGGAGGGAGAGAGGGGGAGGGGGAGGGAGAGCGAGGTGGAGGGAGAGGGAGGGGGAAGGAGAGTGATGGGGAGGGATAGAGAGGGAGAAAAAGAGAGGGAGGGCGGAAGAGAGGGAGTGAGAGCGAGGGAGGAAGCAAGGAAGGAAGGAAGGAAGGGGAGGAGGGATGAAAGGAGGTACGAATCTGGATCGAGCACGTAAGAGGAGCAAAGGGAATGGTTTAAAGGGAGGTGAGGTGGTTTTGGGTATATATAAATATGGTATGCAAATCGAAATGCAGATTAACATCGGAGTAAGGTTCCTGAAACCCAAAAACCACTCTCAGTTTGCGGAATGACGGACTTCCCTGTTCTACATCGGCCGATGAATATTCATGCTCACGGAGGGGACAACAGAAAAGTCATATTCCCTCCTTCCCCTCTACTCTCTCGTCTCATTCTGTTCCCTTCCCCCCCCCCCCCCCTCCCCCCCTCAAAAAAAAACCAGCCTCCCACCCGAAACCCGTCGCCCACTAAGACTCCGTAATTATTACCAAAAGGAATGTCAACACGGTCTTCAAGAAGTCTCATGTGTCTTTGTGTGTGTGTGTGTATAAGAGCACTCACACAGCGCCGCTTCCTTTATCTTTCTCTATTTCCGTATCTTTCGCATTCTCTTCAGAGCTGTAACGAAGGAACGCCTCTCACGACTTTTCCAATTCGGTTTGATTAGCATTAAAAGCTTTCTTGGTTGAAAAAAAAAGAATATCCGCCAAAGCTTTTGCACAATTTGCATCTGTTGTGGTTCTCGCATCCTCGCTCTTCTCCCTCTCTTCCTTCTGGCTGCGTGGAACTGCAATTTTTGACGTTATGATTTCCGCCTAAACGAGTTACCGGACGGTTAGTCGGGATTCGGACGCAGCAGGCGGGAGGATAAAGAAAAAAAAACTTTTCCGCTCGCTCATTCAGAAAAAGCGATTTCGTAGGTCGCGCTGGTTTGTGCCTTATTAAATCGCGTTAGTGATCATTGATACGGTTCACAATAGTGATATACGCGGACATCTCCCGTAAATTTACAGGATTTCGCATAGTTGAATCCATTCTGTTCGCATGACATATTCATTTATTTACCAGCGTAGCTTATGGCGAATAAGCGAATCTTCAGCGATAAATAAGTTAGGTCAATGGCTCGTTCTCTCGGTTGGATTCGAAATGTGATAAGCTCGGAGAAACTGACAATTTACCTACCAAAAAAGACATTAATCCAGGCTCCGTTAAAACATTTCCTATCCCTTTTAAAACTTTCAGACTTCTTTAATTCATTTTTATTTTCTATTGTGTATATGTCCGCCGCACACATATTAAAATTCCAATTACAACTGAACGATGTTCTTTAAGGATAACAATCGGAGAACATAACTATCGGCGATTCATTATTTTTATATGATTGAAATAAAACGTGACTTATTAATCGATATAACGCGGATATCCCCTTCGTTTTTACGATGAAACGAACATAATACCGGTAAAAAATTAATTAATCCTCCCGCAAAATCTCGGGAAAAGACTCGTTTCCTAAATGAAGGGAATTCTGTTTAAAAAGTTAACGAAGTAAGATGATCACCCTGGTGAATCTGCATCATAAATGTTAACCGAAACCAGACATGGCGATGTTACCATCTAATAAAAAGGGAAACCTAGTTTTCATGTCTCTCTCTCTCCCCGCGGTTTTTTAATCTTTGCTCAGCTCCTCTATTCTAAAATTCGTTTAAACAGTGTAAAACACGTTTGCCATCCTCGTACGAGGGGCGGTCTGAATTAAGGATTAGTATTCATCTAGGTTGTGTGAACTCTCTTCTCTATCTCCGTCTCCCTTCATTAAGTATCCGCGTCTATTAGAGACCGTGAGGAGGAGGCTGCGCGAGGGAAATTAGTTCACTTACGTCCGCGTCCCGGCGCTGCTGACGTTGGCGTTCTTTCGCTGATCGTGTTCCGCAAAAGGAGGCTTCATTGGCCACTCGTGGCCATAAGAAAGAGAGTCGACCGCAAAACGGATACGAGTCGACTCGATGAAGTAGTTCAAGTACGTCAATTAGCCCCCTTTTCTTCTCGTGTTTTTAAAGGTTCGAACACTTTATTTTTCTCCCTCTCCCTGTTACTATTCACTCATCCTGAATTTCCATTCTTTTCGATTTACCTTTCCCGATAAAAATGGTTTACATACGCATACACACATTTATACATAAATATCGCGTAAAAGGTAAGGTAGAAAATAATACATTTTTTCGCGATGGCCTTAAATCTTCTTGGATTATTTTCAAATACGAGAGGATGCAGGTTTCGATAAATTCGCTCAATTTGCATACCGTTCATGCAAAAAAGGATGATATTCAACGAGGTACGATGTGGTTTAGGTCAAGTGTGCGATAAATTACGCGTTCTGGATGCGTAACGCATGAGATATACTGGCGGTAATTTTAAAATGAGATGAATTCCCGCTGTTGATAATTGCTGAATAGATTCTGTAATGGCTCAGTTAGTGGTATGAAATGATCTAGTGCTCAATCCCAAATACAGATAATGGATAAATGGATATAAATCTGTAGAAACAAAAACGTACACCCTGTTTCCCAGCAAAATAAATACATGATATCAGAACTTTGCGCAATGTAACGATTGACTTTTAAAACGCACCATTTTAGCCCCATCAGTAGCAATAAAAATGGATTTTTTTAAGGAGCGGTTAAATTTAAGACAAAAAGAGAGAACAGCATATTTAAAACGATTCGAAATAATAGCCCCCTGGATAAACGAAAAGTGAATTTGCAGCACCTAGAGAGAGAAAGAGGAAATAGTGTATCAGAGGGTTTAGAAATTAAACGACCACAATACCACCACTTAACACTTCACGAGAAGGGGAACCCAAATTATCTCGACCGATATCGAGGAAAGAATCCTCGTCGAGAAAGGGAGTCATTCAAATGCCTCAACAACGGAAATACGGAGAGAGAGAGAGAGGAAGAGGTAACCCTCTTGAATGTCAATTGTGGTTATATATTAAGGACAGCTCCCTCATCACCATGAGAACTAGGACTCCTTCGCCACCTCTGAGAGAGAGAGAGAGACGTGAGGGATAGAGGACATAGAGAAGGGAAGAGAGACGCCTTCCTTTCACTCTTCACACCCTCCTCTAGTGAGTGTAGAGAGAGATAGATATATACATACTCGTATATAAGAGGGGGTGATTAATAGAGTCTAACAATCAAGATGACAGGAGGACGAATTAGAGTTCCTAACACGTCTGGAGACGAGGTAGTAAAATGGGGAGACGGGTTACTCCTCGCCATAAACAATGGAAGAGACGAGTGGACGGCCTTAGGTGAAGAGTCTCGCGTCGGGTTCGCTAGCAAATTACTACCGCAGATCATTGAGAGAGAGAGAGTGAGGAACCTCGACCGACCGTCATGGATAGGAAACATTGGGAGTAGCGAGGCAAACGGAGAGGGAAAGGGTGTGTGGAAAGGGTAGTCTGGGTGGAGGAGGAGGGGGGGGGGGGGGGGGTTGGGTCGCCGTTTCAAACCGTTCTCTCGCAAAGTGGCCAAATTGGGGGCGCGGTTTCTCGGTGATTTAATATCCAACCTGACAGGACACGTGCTTGGGCGCATTGCCGTAATGTCCTGCAAGCTAATGCGAGCGCGAGACCGCGAACCGAGGAACGAAAATTGCCCACTTCCCTCGAACGATGAGATGACCACCGCTACGCAAACTGCAGCGTCCTGTGTTTGTCCCCCATACCCTCCTCTTCCCCCTCCACCTCTCACACCCCCGATCCCTCCTACCCTACCCTCCCCTCCCCCCCCCCCCCCCCCCCCCGCCAGATCCGCCACCACCGGCAGCAGCGACGGCGGCTACGGCGACGGTGGTAGCGGAGTATAGCCGCCGCCGCTGCCCCCGGGCTCATCATCACACGCCACTTTCCCCACGCGGGGGCAATTAACTGATAACGGCCCCGGTGTCAACGGACGGACTTTGAATTTGAATATGAAATGACCGTTGCTATTTTGAAAGGTCCCACGCAACCGACTAGCTCCTACTCCTCTCTCCCTCTCTCTCCATTTTACTCTTTTGTCTCCGGGTGATAATAAACCGATTCGTGCGAGAAGTGGAAGAGGGACGAAGGGATGAATGGAGGGAGACGCGACACTTCCCCTCCCGCCCCCACGTCACGGAGACCCAAGCTAAACCTATCGACTCTTTTGGGTGAATAGACGAAGCAAGACCGTCTGTCAATTCTCCGGAAACTGGGAAAGTTTCGGAGGACGACCATTTCTCGGCAGAAAAACATTGCGAACTTCTAACGCTTTTGATGGATTAAAATACATCCCCGTCTCGGCGTTGTTTGCGATGATTTTTCCGACTGCTGATATTTGTCCTCTTTTTCATCGCAAGAGTTGATGGAAGGCAGGAGAAAAAATCTGCCTCGACTGGGAATCGAACTCGAGCATTCCACTTGCGGATATTCTATCTTTGAGATATCGAAGCAGTCTAAGTGCCCTGTTTCTATTTCTACTGTAGGAGTATTAACGCTCTTTCATTTGTAAATTACCACTTTGTCGGAGCCCAAAGAGCGCTTATTCTATGTACACAAATTTATCGACTAAAATTTTTCAAAATAAGCTTCCAGTCTAGTACCAAACACAGAACAAAGGAAATACGTTGCCTTAAAGTTCGCGATTTTCAAACAAAACGATATTCAACCAGGAGCATGAGAAGAGGCTTAAAAGGGTAAACGAAAATATTATGATGTAATAAGATAATATTTTTCTAACCTCGCTGCAAATCATCGTAATCAAAAGTTCAAAAGATCAAAAGTTAAAAATACGACATGTTTTTCCAACAAAATGCTGTAATGATTAAAGAATTCTCATCGGCATTTTCGCAAAGCCTTTCAAAACAGAGCACAAGTCTCAAATCTTGGAAACTCGCTTATTTTTTTCTCACGTTAGAGGTAATAAGCTGTCACTATGAGCGTTTTTTATTATTTACACATATAATATCGATATTTAATTTAAAAGCTTATGAATTAACTTAACTCTCTCTTTAAACTATTTATAAAATATGATTAATAAAATGACATTGATCTTAATTTTAGATTATAATTTCATAAATTATTCACCATTAAAATTATATCCATTCACTGTTATATTCCACATCTTATTATAATTATCCCATTTCTTTCTTTAAACTGCCCATAATATTTTCGTTCATCTTCGCCCATTACGTCGATAGCTTCTGAAAATCTTACCTTACTTCCCAAAGCCTACTAGAGCCCTTTACTGTATCTGCTTTAGAACTCCTCTCGTTTCAACAACACAAAATGTAGCGTTTTCTACTCCGTCTAACTTACTCCCTCTATCGTACGCCACACGGTTACATTCAAAGCTTAAAGCCAACTCGCAACTTCCCTCAACGTCAAAGTCTTAGACTGATACAATGCTACCATTCACATCAAAGCTTTAAGCGAGACAGGCTAAGGAAAGTAGATATATAGGGGTAGATTTTTCAACGGATAAAGCTCCGACTGCGAAAGACGTGCCAGGCGTTCCGCAGCGATGTGTCCCAGTTCAGTCACTGTTTTAAGTATCTATGTCAAGAAGGAATAAAATGCAATGCCGGTAATAGCCAGCTAATCTCGCTATTAGTCGCGTTCGGCGGATAATGTCATTCGAGAGATAAATATGTCGGAGTTTAGCCGGATAGTTTCTCCATTGGTTAATGTCGTTTATGTGAAATGGTTTGTTTCCCCAATCGAAGACGAATAATTGTTAAATAAACTGGGAAACGAAGAAATTATGTCTGAATGCTCTTTAAGAAAACTTGGAGACTTTTGAAATTCATCATAAATTCGGTTAAAATGTCCAAATCAAATTTCCCAAAGTTCAGAAATTCATCCTAATAGCATGCCGCCACCTCAATTTTATATTTTTAGAAATATTTTCAATACATTACTTTTATTTTTCGTCATTTCAACGTCAGGAATGTGTATTCTATCCAGGGCATCGAACCGGAACCGAACCGAAAACCGGAACCTGAAAAAACCGTTATTTTTCCTGGAGTGAAACCGAACCGAAAAAAAAGATTTTCCTGAACCCGAACCGAAACCGAAAACCGTTATTTATTTCGTTCCATATTTTTCGGTTCGCATAAAAAGTGGGAGCGAAAGAAGGGTTTTTCCTTTTGCTTTGGTTTGAGTCTTTCTGAAAGCCTCACGTTTAGAAACCGAATAAGAAAAGGGTTGGGTTTTTCTTGAGAACACATTCTCCTCAGCCTTGGGAAAGATGTGTCTATGTGATAATATCTGTTGGCTCAATAGTGGGATTTTCCATGTGCATCTCAATACATAGAGAGAGGGTCTACAATACATCCTCCTGAGATTACCTGTTAAACGAGGCTACTGGAAAGGAACTTGGGCGGTACTTTGGAGACAGCCTCTAATTGTCTTGCTACCCTCCCCCCGAGCATACCCCGCAGAGTGTGTTCCCGACAAAAATATTTCCCGATTCTTAACTTGGATTTTCTTTAAAGTTGGAGGTTAATGTCCCCATATACTTTCACTCCCTCTCCATATCCACTAAACCCTTGTATTCTGGTAGTCATCCTCTAAAATTTATCCAGGAAGGATCGCACCGCAGTCGTGGTTTTGAGATATTCTTACTTCGGTTATCCTTTGTTACAGATTAGTAAATTTCTATTTATTTTATAGAGTGCATCTTAAAATGAGCACACATATTCGTATTGGTTGCCTAAACTGAATAGAAATTAAATATGAATGCGAATTTACTTTTAGTGAAATATTTTGCCGGCTGCAGAAACCCACATTAGAGACTCCGCCTGAAGAAAGTTCACGACAGGCCGAATAAGTAAGCCTTATTTTCTTTTTGTTTGCATGTTTGATTGCAGGGTAATATGCAGATGTACGTAGATGTTTTTTATTTGCTGCCGGGTGAAAATCACCTGCTTTCGCTTAGTAATAATTTTTCGAAACGGTACTTATCATTTCAATTTCATGAAACAATGAAGTTTAACATTCTCACACTACTTAAGTGATTAAAAATATTAAGTCACCGTAAATTTGTATCATGTTAATAAACATTTCTCAGCCTTTCTGAATTCTCGGACCCTCAATTTCTGCGGGCTTCTTCCTCACAGATATTTTATAGATTTTTCCATCCATTTAAGTAATCTCTGAATGATAAAATTAAGCCGTGCATTTACAGTTTTTACTATAATACGAGCAGTGGACGTGATCTACAAATTGTTAATGAAAGTAACGTAATATCTTACTCAACTTACTGGCACTATTGAGATAACGCGATCTCTTATTTTACCGCACGATTTGTAAATAAAAATATTAATAATTTATTATTAGGCATTCCAGCATTAGCGCATATTAGCTTCGGTCTGTCCGTCCTTTTATCAGGATGAAATTTTTTTCCGTAGCTATTCAGCGGATTTTGATAAATTTTAGTACCAAGAACTAAGCACAGTAAATTAGAAAATGAGATGAATGCTTTGCATAACATAATAAGTTTAGAATACTCTATCGCAGAAAACGTGCTCATTTATAATTTACTTTATACTTTCCTAATATATTGAAATCATTTACGGCGCATGTATGGTTTGTAAATATTCAATTCAAAATATAATCTTAAATAAATAAGATTATACTAAATATTCACATTTAAATAATTTATTTTCGTGTTTTGATTTTTTTTTAATATCACCATTTTTATAGTGAAGATGTATTTGATTTAATAAGAAAATTACTTAATTAATAAATCAATTCTTGAAAGTTTCCTAAAAATATTTTAAGGTCGGAGCGAAAAAAAACGGTTCGAACCGGTTCATTGACGCTTGCCGGAGCGAAACCGGAACCGAACCGAAATTTTGTGTTTTGAGTGAACCGGAACGAAAACCGGAGCAAAAAAATTACGGGTCGATGCCTTGATTCTATCATTTCTGAAGAGACTAATCGATATTTACTCGTAACATACATAAACGATATCTACTCGATGGAAAAATACACTATCCGCGGGCAAAACCAACGTATATAGGTAGATAACTGACGAAAACAGAGGACACGAGTCCTTGCAGGATGATATCGAAGCGATTCCAGTAGAGTACAAAGCCTGGCAGTAGAAAAATAATCAGGATTACTGCTCCGTTAATAATTACCGGAAAATAAAACCACAGTTTCCTCGTGCGCAATCCACACAGTAGATATCTTCGTATTCGTAGGAGTCTGTTAAATTAGTGGCCCTCGCGATATGTCGCGATTTCTCGGGGGATATGCAGGTCTGTCGGTTGACAGGTACCGAAAAATTAAAATGTCAGAGGTTGAAAAGTTGGTGGAACAAAAAAGTGAGTTATTTATCTTTGGATCTGTGGCAGAACGAATAATTGTTCAGAAGAATGTGAGAAGGCCCTCGCCTTGGAATTATAAATATACAGTTCATCGCAGGATAGGCGGATGAAAAGTAAATCAAGACAAAGGTTAGGACAGTTTTAGAAGATTTAAATTGTAGAATTTAACGAAGAACACAAACATATAACGAGCATATACGGAATTATGGAATTATATGTGGGAAGGAGATTAGGTTTTACGAATAATTTTCAACAATGTCGGACGATAACGAAAATAAAACACGCCAGATCGACTGCAGAGCAAAGGCACACCTATATTCGTCTTTCTCTATGACTGGTAGAGATCGCAATAGGGAAAATAAGAGGATTTTTCGAGCTTTTTCGATAAAACGCATCACTCACCAATCAGATGAATTGCGAATAAAAACGCAGATGTAGTTCTCAGTCATATGATCAAAACCTTCCTTATTTGGAATATGATATTACAAACACAAGGAAAACGGTCAATGAATATTTGAGTGTTTACACGTAGATATGAAACTGCGCGTAATAAAACGAACGACATTTTCAGCAATGCTGTTCTGATTATAAGCTTAACATGCTTTATAGGTCCATAAGATTACAAAGCCTTAAAATACCTTCATCACTTACTCCTACACGATCTCCGAGGGATATAGTCATTACTAACTTCCTTCGACTATCCCTCGAGAACAGCTGAGTGTTGACATTAGTCCAACACTTTTGTTAGCTTCACACCCACGGAGGACGCCATTAAAATCCCACGCGCCCATTTGGGAGATATTTTTAGTCCGTGGACTGTAGTAAGCCAAGAGATGCTAACAAGTTTGTTTATTTACTTTCCGGAATTACTACAACGAAAGCAAAAATATCATTAAAAATTTTAAAAGAAAAGTTGTGTGAAGGAACTTCTACTTTACGGGATGATTTGGATGTTTTACTAGCTTTCCAAATGTTTTAAGGTAATATTATTTTACACTGCATACGTTTCTAGTTTATCGTGATATAATTAAACGTATGTACCTATAAATTTTGTCAGAGATATTATTATAAATAAGACATTTTAGTTCACACTGCGTAGTCGTTAAATAATTCATCAAAACATATGAAATAACAACTCTAATCAAAATGTGACATAATATAGAAAATACTGGATATTCTACAATTTATTTAATTCATTGAAAAGAGATCCCTTAAAACATAACTACGCGATAAAGGAAGGCAGTAAATAAAAACGCAGACTAAAACGCTTAAGATTTACCTATATATAAAAATTCGATAATAAATACAAATATAACTACATTAGTTCTCCGTAGGCAAAATCGTTACATAGACTTTTCACGTAGCATTGATATGTTAAATAAATAAAATACTCTTAATCAATTAAAATGACTGTACTGAATGGCTAAAATTGTACATATGAAAACAACTAAAGCCATAAAATTATTCAATACTGCCATTATTTTTAGCATAAACCAATCATCGTCGGCGGCAGTTCCTCGATCGTTACTTTTTTTATAAAACAGGGCATAAGCTGAGCTCTTAGAAGCGGAACATTATTCCTGCTTTTCCATGTTTTTACTATACACCTGTCGTTAACTTAATCTCAAATCTTATTGTTAGTTCCACGAAAAAAATACGAAGTAGGAAAAAAAAAGTGGCCGTTGGTATAAATCTCCTGGCGTGAAATGAAATTGGAGAACATAGGTAATAAAAAATCCCGCGAGAAACGAATAAACAAGAATTTTTGCGATAAAACTTAACGGTCACATAAAAAAAATGCTCAACAAATACGAACGATTTTCTGCGAATCACCTTTCGAAACTTGAACCCTAAGCGACATCTTTTTTTTCGGCAAGTTCAAGCGTTGAGCGAAATGTCGTAATCTTGGCGCATTCGGGCGCCAAATCGGCCAAGGAAGCTTGATTCCCCGCAGCGCATTCATTATGACACCCTTGGCGGTTTCCGAAACCCGCCGCCGCCCTCCGCGACAAACGCAAACGAAGTAAAGTGGATGTCGGACCAATATTGGTCAATTAAGTATGCATCTAATGAAACACCCTCGCTTCGACGACCTTGACCCGTTTTAAGGGGAAGTTGCGCCCTCGAAATTTCCCTGCTTATGCCAACCACCTCTCTCTCTCTCACTTGCCCTCCTCTCACCTCCCTCTCCCGTCTCTCCCTTACCTCGACCGACCAACCCCTTTCTCGGCTCGCCGCCCTAACCCGTCCGCCTGCCGCCTACCACCCACCCCTATCGATCCACCAATCACAAAACAGCTTCTCTCTCTCTCTCTCTCCCCCTCCCACCCTCTTTCGCCACCACAACCTCCGCATATCGTTGCGATGGTTACATCAAAATCGTTACGCCGCCCGACAATGAAAGGAATGCCTATCAGAACTTGGAAGAAAACTGGGGCCTCTTAACGCACCAGTGTCCCCTCTCTATACGCTCTTAACTCCTCTCCCTCCCCATCGCTCCTCTTCGACCTCCTTCCTCATCATCATCATCTCTCACGCACGGCCCGCCCGGAGGTGGCGGCTCCTTGCGGGCTCCGGACGAAACGGAGCGAGACTCCACAGGAGGGTCGCGTCTTTTCCGGGGAGGGAATGGGTTTTAGCTTTAGACGCCCGGAGCCAGCCTCCGAAGAGAGGAGAGAGAGAGAATGTGTGTGTGTGTGAGAGGAGAGAGAGAGAGAGTGAGAAGCATAACCATCACAGGGCCCCCTTCTGCCACGCAAGGCATTTAACGCCTTCCGATATCCATCTCCGAAGCCATGAAGCAAAGGGGCGAGAAAACTCTTCCCAAGATCTTAACAAAACTTCCATCAACAACAACAAAAAAATAAATAAATCTTCAAAACCGTTTAGTTTTTTTTTCTTCCCATCTGCGCATATAACGCCTTTTTTTCGAGAGATAAAGGTGGCACGTGATAAAAAAAAAGGTTTAGGGTTTACCCCCGTTCCCTGAAGTTTCGAGATTCCATCCCCTCCACGTTGGACTCGGTTTAGGGCACTGGTGGCAGCGGTCGCTTTCCCCATCCCCCCTCCCCCCTCTCACTCTCCACGTATGCGTGTGACTGTGTGCGTCAGTATAGCAACCCCGTCCTAATGAGATAACCTCGCCGACTCTCCCCAAAGATGTCCGTATTGATTTCTCGTGGGTCAGGCAAAACCCCAGAGTTATTATTCAGTCCCTCTCTCACTCATTCTCATCCACACTCCGTTTCCCTCTTCCATACCTGTGAGCGGGAGAGGGAGAGAGAGTGAGAGAGAGAGAGAGGTGATTTCTCTGGGAGGTCAAACCCAGCGAGGTCAATGGAAGGGCGATAAAATACGTGCACAAGCGAAGAACGGTTCCAATAATTTCTCGGATTTTCCCCTCCTTTTTTCCCCTTTCCTTCCTTTCGTGGCCTTCCGTGTATCCCTCTTTATCTCTCCCTAAACCCAAAATGCCTCTTGCTCGCCTACCTAACTGCTTACATTTGTCTTGCATTGGGAAGACACCTATGGATCGAGAAGGCGGAGACGGAAGGTAAACTTACGTTTTTCTTCTACGCTCACCTCGAGCTGCTTATGTATGTGTAAGCACATACATATATACATAAATATACATACATTCACGCAAACATAAATCAGACATATACATCTAGTTTTTGTAGGGACAATAGAAATTGTACGATGCATTAAGGAAAACGATGTATAGGGGACCGATAGGTCGAGCTTTAACTGTGTATGTAGTTGCGTGCGCAAGGCAAATTACAGGTCATTTGTATCCAAAAACTAATTTTTAGATGGTAAAATAGGCGACATTTAAAAATTCGCTACTTCTCATTTTCCCTCAAACAAGTTACGATATATTTTCATTGTATGCTTATACACATATACTAGAATTCATACGCAGGAAAAATAAACATAAATAAGCCAATGTTCATGTTTGTGTGTGTGTGTTCTTCTATATTTCATGTTGTCGAACCTATGATTCACGCCTTAATGACAACTTCAAAATAGTAAACACACGGTCGTTACGAAGAGTGCGGGATCCATTAATCGATAGTCAAATTGACATACGTTCGATTCGCGAAACTTTAACGACGCGTGCATAAATGGTAAGACTGAGAAGGAGAAAAATTCTGAACTTGACCGGGGATCGAACCAGGGTCTCCCACATACCACTAAGCTATCAAGCCAGACTAACTCTCCAATCTCGAATTGGGGTATTTATGGTGAAGAGAGAGCTAACTCAGTTAGTAAATCTTCCGACACGATGTCCTCACGGAGGAGACCCGGGTTCGATCCCCGGTCAAGTTCAGAATTTTTCTCCTTCTCAATCTTACCACTCACGCATATTAGTTAACTTCCACCAATTAACTCTTATTATTTAACATCTTCTCAATGTCTGGGATAAGTGCGGGGTGTTTTCTGCTATGCCCCCGTGAGGACATCTAGTGTCGGAAGATTTACTAACTGAGTTAGCTCTTTCTTCACCGCAAATACCCCAATTCGAGATTGGAGATTTAAGTCTGGCTTGATAGCTTAGTGGTTAGGCGACGCGCGCATAATTTTGGATTTCGAAGTTTCCGTAAAAACCCAAAGCATTTTATCGACTCCTGCGTCGGTGCTAGGTTTTCGGAAGGGCATTAGCGTGAGGTTCGCCTCGTACGTATCTCTCTCCTCATCAACATCCACCTTTCCAAGGTGGACGAGAGCACTATGCGAGATGAATCCGAGGGAGTGGCGGTGGTCCACAAGACCCTTCTTTTGTCTATATTTTCTTTGGATTACGACAAGCAGCCCTCCTCCACCTCTCTTATCATCTCCTTCCATCGTTTTCTCCTTCGCTCTTCCTCGCGGCTTTGATGCATGTTTCATCAGAGGAAAACTCAAGAACTAGGTCATAATCGATTGAACTCTACTACCCGTGATTCTTTCGTCGTTTTTCGTTTTTTTTTATTCGCGGAGCCTTTATTTCACTTTCTAAAGCGCCCACCAATCTACGAGATGAGCAGGAAAAAAGAGAGAGGGAGTGAGGAAGGTAGGGAGAAGTTTCTCGAAGTGAAAGAGAGAGAGAGACTCCGGACATCGAATATTACCGGGTGTGTTTGCGTGTGATTTTTTTTTTACTATCCCACCATCATCCCTCTAGCATTTCCTCTTCTTCCTCTTGATATATATATATATATATATAGGGGGGGAAGAAACCGGAATGTTTTGCGCCACGCTAGCTTCTACCGGAGCGAATTTCCGGGATGGGGAGATCCGGAGCTGCTCTTCACCGGAGCGTTAACGGGAACCCTTTTTTTTTTTTGGAGAAAGCGACGACCAAGTAGTATTCCGGGGGAGATGCCAACCGTCGCGCTACTCCCAAATCCGGCCTCGTTCTTCTCCTTCTTGTGTTGGTTTGGAAACGCGTGACACGACCACACGCACGCGAGGCGAATAAAAACAAGTAGAGGGTTATCCATGGACGTGGACAAAATTAGGGCGTTTTTCTTCCATTATCAAATTCGGTTAAATTTCTACCATCAACGCAACTGAGAAAGTGGGGAGATTTTGGAATTAGATCACCTGTTGTATGCGTAAATTTATCTTATTCGGTCAATAAAGCCTTTTTGTAAGTGGCGTCAGTGCGGAAGGAAATACCTTATAACTTCGTAGATGTAAACAAAATATCTCTCTCTCTATCCGATCCTGTATAAATTTCAAAGCTGAAATCTAAATAAAACGAATGGCAGCAGTACATAAATATACACTCCAACTTTCAGCTCTCACAACGTCTCAACTTCAATTTAAGCAAGTGCATAGACAGACGCCGATGTGAAACTAGGAGCGAATTTTTTTTGATCGCTAAAAGTATAGTAAGAAAGATCCATGAGCTGCGTACGAGAGATCAGTTGACCTCGAAAACTCCTTCATGGTCAATCTCGTTGAAAAGTTTTCAATTTAGTTTTTTTTATGTATATTTTCCCGTGGCGACTTTTCCATGGGATCCGATTCGGATACGTAAGCCATTGCTGCAGATGCCCTTCGGATTAATAAAAAAAAGTTGCGAATGTTGTTTTTGCTCTAGAAAAATAAATAATCCCATTTAGAACGGACAGTTGAGAAACCTTTCCATTGTTTCGCTGCCAGAATTCCTATCGATTTTTTGCTATTTCATCCAAAACTTCCCTTGACCACATTCGCTCGGATCTTTCTTGTACGAATGAATGACGTGATTCATTAACGATGCCGGTATAATATCGCTAGGGAACCGAGTCAAATCCCTGTAATGCAAACAAAACTTCCCGCAAAAAAAACTCTCGACCTTAAGTTGCGGCTCGAAAAAATATTACTTGAATTCATTATAACGGAAATGAACGAGCCACGAATTTTAAAAACGTAAGTTTCACTCCACATAAAAATTGGATTCAACTTCGTTAATTAAAATAATCCTGCTCAAAAAATCTTTCAAATTAGACTAAATATGATAATGAGTGACGGTAATCGAGGTTTACGCATATATTCTCAAAGCATGTAGCCTACTGGTGAACACAGAACAAAACTATCGTTACGTTCATTCTTATCCCACCTTTTTGAGTCTCAAAAGTCATACCGTGGTGTGGCACGCTTTTTCTCTGCCTCTAAAAGCCGCACGAGAGGCGGAAAATAAAATAAAAAAGACACCTTCCGCATTATGG
The DNA here is from genome assembly GCA_036926305.1 of Uropetala carovei. Taxonomy (NCBI): domain Eukaryota; kingdom Metazoa; phylum Arthropoda; class Insecta; order Odonata; family Petaluridae; genus Uropetala; species Uropetala carovei. Next base: position 2,704,333 of record JAXCHB010000213.1, read on the forward strand.
AGTGCACACCTTTGGCATCGCAAATGGGAGGTGGGGTTGGGTGGCAGGGCTCGACCTTTTCATTCACTTTAATTCAACGATTGTTGGAGTAGAGCTTTGGATATTGGCCTTCATCCACGCTGGAAGTGGTAGTTATGGAAACCTGGAGGAGGATGAGGACGAGGTCGGACGAGAAGTACGGAGTGGGAGGGGAAATGACGGTGGAAAGGGGAATAAAGTGGAAGGGGAATAAAGTGGAAGGAAAAGAAAAGAGAGAAAGAGGAATGGGAGGAGGGAAAAGAATGAGTTAAGTGGGGGCGGACGAAGTTAATTATTGGGGAAGGGATGAGATACGTGCTGCTGATGCAGAAGGGGAGGATAGGGAGAGAGAGAGAGAGAGAAAAGGGTGAGAGAGAGAAAAAGAGAGGGATGAGAGAGAGAGATAGGGAAAAGGCGAGAGAGGGGGCAGAGATAGGCGAGGGTGAGAGGAAGAGCGAGCAGAGAGAGAGGTGGCGGAGACATGAGAGGGCTAAGGAAGAGAAAAGGGAGAGATAAGTGGGAGGGAGAGAGGGATTTATATATATATATATATATATAGAGAGAGAGAGAGAGAGAGAGGAAGAGATAGGTAATAGAGAAAAGTGAAAGAGAGAGGGAGAAAGGATGGAGAGAGACGGGGTAGAGCTGGGGAAAGAGGGGTAGATAAGAGGATGGGGAATGGTATATTGGAGAGAGAGAGAGAGAGAGAGGGAGGGAGGGAGAGAAGAGCAGAGTTGGGGAGGAAGAGGGTGTAACGCGGCGAAGAAAAAAAAAGGAGATAAATTTACGGGAAGGGAAATCGGGAGAGCGCGTGGTTGAGCTTATGAAGACAAACAGAGTCGCAAGCAGGTGGATTGCAGATGCAATGATGGAGGGAGAGAGAGGGAGGACGAAGAGGAGCGGGAGGAGGAGGAGGATGGGAAAGGTGTCGCAGGAATTTTTTCGAAAAAAAAAAACAAATAATAATAAATTCCGAATTTGCCGCGCGATGGCGTCGATGCTGATGAAAAATAAAGAGGGAGCTCTTTTAATGGGAATGAGTGAGTTGGAGCGAAAGAGGAGTGGTTGCGTGAGAGGGGTTGGAGAGGAGGAGGAGGAGGAGCACTTCAGAATCGCGTGAAATTCCGACGCATGTGCGAAATGCGGGCTCGCTTATTTATGCAGGAGGACATTTTTTTTGTAGCTCGTGCGTTGTGCGTATGCTTCGTCGAAAAGGGGTGGTAAAAGGGGAAGGGGTAGGGAGAAGACATTAAAATTTATAAAGCGTGAGTGAAATATCAAAAAAAAAAAACATATAAAGCAAAAGTTTGTTTGATACGCTCGTTGTGAGAATTCTGTCGAAAATTTGGCACTAATGACGACGGATGAATAATTAAATTTACTTTACGCGGAGAATAGAATCCGGAGCGTTCGAAAAAAAGCATAAAAAGGGATTTGTGTGTTTTATCCGGCGGTAGCTCTATTAAAAAGCTCGGTAAAATTAAATTTAACGTATGGGCAATTACGGCGAAATGTGCCGTCATTGGCCACTTAATATGTAGAATCTTCGATATTACCATAGACGTATTCCACCAACGATGTCTCTTAATAGTGTTCATTCGATAAATTAGATAGTTTTGATATCAGTGCACAAGGTTAGAAAAAAGAGCTGTGCAAATAAACAACCACTATTAGCAGTGCTTCGTTGATCGAAAATTCTGTTTTTCTTCTCCAAAATAATGCTCTAGCTGAATCGCCACCGATTTCTTGTTTTATAACCGTAACGAGCATCTGATTTTCATAATCTTTTTGTGGATGTTAGAGCTACTTTATTGCCGATTTGATTTCAACCGTAAGGCGAATTCGATGATTAATTTTTAAGTCGATATTTGAAGTATAAACGTATATTTAGTCGCAGAACAAAACAAAAATATGAACCTCGACGGAGTAGAAAAGGAGATATCTAAAGCATCAAACTCGACAAAAACGTAGGCAAATTAATTTAACAGAGCAGAAATATCATTTAATTCTCTCTTTTTGTCTCTTCGAGTGTAAGCTCGAAAAGCCATAACAAAGCGCCTTTCGTCGGCAAAGAGGCATTAAGCGAAGTTCATGATTTCTGAGGACCAGAATAATGCAAGAAAACGAAGAGATTTCGACAGTTTTATCATCAAAATTAAAAGAAAAATTGACCGTAGAATCGGAATCTTTCTCCCGCTCCATTTTCTCCTCCTCCGTATCTATTCTCACCCAACTCTCTCTCTCTCTCTCTCTCTCTTCCCTCTCGCAATTTCGGAATGCGAACCTTAGAAAGATAAAACGGAATGACTGATCGATAAGGGTCCGTGAAAAAAAAATTAAAAGAAAAACTTCGGAAACGAAAAAAAAAACCTATGCGCAGAAAAAAGACGACGTGAATGTAGAAAGGTAGGGATTTATGTCCTCGGAAAAAAAGAGAATGCAAGACGAATTTTTTTAACGCTGAAAGTGGATGGTAAGGGTAAACAGAAAAGCGAAAGGAAAGAGAGGGAGTAGAGGGATATAGAGAAAGAGAATAAGAGAGTAGATGAAGGGATGCGAATTTTTTGGAGTTAGGGTTTGCGAACGAAAATAATGGACCAAAATGGACGGCGCGAGGAAGGGAGAGAGAGAGAGGAACAAAAGCGGGAAGTGAGCGGAGTGAAAGTGACGTGCATTCGGGAGGTAAAGGAATGCGGAAGGATAAAAAAAAGACGCAAAAATAGAGAAAGAGTAACCTTTTGAACTGTTGATAGGGACCGAATGACGCTAACGCGGCTGGCCGCCAAAAAAAAAAAAGAAAGTCGTGAATAAAATTTTAAATAAAACGCGTCCTAAACATGCAGAGGAGCGGCAAGAGGATTTAGGGCACCGAGGATTTTTTTTCCTGCAGGAATTAGGCGGAAGAGATAGGAAGAGTCACGTTTGTCGTCGGGAATCGACCGAGTTGTATCCTTATACGGGGGGAAATATGAGACGGTTGAGGTAAGGTTGAAAATGAGAGAGAGGAACAGTAAGGATATACTAGAAAGAGGATAAAAATTTCTGAGCACGGCGAAAAAAGGAGATAATTAGGAGGACGGGGAGAGGATAAATACGAGAGAGAGAGAGAGAGAAAGAGAAGAGGGTAAATTAGAGAGGAAAGTGGGATCGAGAGATGAAGGGACAACAGTTGACGGAGGAATATCGGGATAGAAGATTTAAAGAAAGAGGAATTAAGAGGAAAAGAGGAGAAGGTGGAGATATAAAGGAGAGATGAAGAAAAAGAAAGAGACGGAAAGGTGAAAACGGAGATAGGAAAATGGAGAAATGTAGATGAAGAGAGGGAGATGGAATGGAGAAAACGGTGAGAGAGAGAGAGAGAAAGATGGATAAATGGAGATGAAGAGAGGGAGATAAAGAGGTGGAGAAAGAGAAGAGATGGAGGAAGACGAAGAAATGGATATGGAGAGAGAGAGGGAGGGAGAGAGAGATGGAGATTGCGAGAGAAAGAGAGACGGAGAAACGGAAATAAAGAGATAAAGCAAAGAACTGAGATAATATAATGTAGGGAATGAGAGAGGGATCGAGGACGATTGGAAGAGCGGAAGGGGACGAGAAATGTTAAGGAGGAGGGCGGCCTAAAGAGGAGTTTTGTTGGGAAAGAGTTTATGCTTTGGGTTTAACTTCGTTACGCGTTGAAATTGAGGAAATAGAGGCTTTGGGCGTAAAAAGAAGAGGGAACAGATTGGTCCGAGATATGACAGTGGAAATGAATAATTTTGAAAGGGAATAATTAAGCGAAGGGAGTAAGGAGGGCGATATACTGAAAAGGGCACCAAAGGATTCGGGAGAAACTTGTCCCCCAATAAGGCCGTTAGCTACTGCACGCAGTTTATTTGCCGGTAATCGAAAGAGAAATCGTTGAGCGGCATTTCATAAATTAAAGGAGCTTAACGAGGAATTTACTATTAGATACCACGCGTCCTTTTCGTATCGACTCGTTAAATTTATGGGTAGAGGAAAAAATTTTATTTTAACTGAGAATCGAACCCAGGTTTTTTTCAACTTGAGGGTCCAGCTATCATTAAGTATGGTTCCCCATTTTCAAATTACGGAAATTCAAGCGGGAAGGGATGAAGTGCACCTTAAACCACTAAAGGTCCTCACTGGGGTACAACAGATAAACCCATCTCTTATCCTCAAATCAGTAAGATAGGTGAACTTACAAGGTGTGATGTAGGTAACGAATACATTTCCTTCGTTACACACTATAAATTTATTAAACTGCACCAAAATAACATAAAACCTATTCAATTCTTCTTCTAAGCGAGCATTCACTCGATATCCTACCGAAGACTTCATGTATTATATGATGACTCCAACCGAAAATAATTCAACGACTGTACTCTAATAAAATTCCAACTATTGTTTCGCCAAACTATTTGTCCTTCGAAACGATTAAAAGTGCCCATTTCCCTGCTAATCCTATAGAAACAATTTCCTTTTTCGAGTTTTCCTTTTCGTTTAGATAGGGAACCGTTTCCCCGCTCCAGGCTTAACCCAAAGCGCCGTCAAACAGAGAGACGCACACACACACACACACACACACAGACAAAAGGGTATCGCAATGAAGAAGCAGATGGTGATTAAGGCGCGGAACAAAACGGACGCGATATCCAAAACCGAGAGCAAACGGACGGGCGGAAAAGTGAATTTCCGGAAATTTTCCCACTGTGACTGTCAAGGAGGGAGGAATTAAGAGGGGAGGGAGAGGTAAGAGGAGAAAGAGATGGAGAGATATTGCCAGATACAGGATACGCGATAAGACGACGGGACAAATAAGTCTCAGAACCCAGCGAGTGAGAGAGAGAGAGGGAGGGAGAGTAAGATTGAGCGAATATTCAGAGAGGAGAGGGAGGAGACGGAGGAAGGTTATAGAGAGAGAGAGAGAGTAAAAAATGAGATAGGGGTGAAAAGAAAAGGAGCGAGCGAGCCACAGAAAGCTTCGATAATAGAGACAAAAGGGAAACTTCTCTCTTTGATGAGTAGGGGAGTAGGATATCAAATAAAGAGAAGTATTTGGTTTTCTTTTCTCTGGGAAACGGAGGATAAGGGGGGAGTGGGAAGTGTTGGGTGGGAGAATGAAAGGGAAACTCGGAAGTAGTAATGAGAGGAGAAAGTGATGTAGGGTATTTTGTTAAGGGGGGGAGGGGGGGGGGGAGGTTGATGAGAGGGAGACGGCAGAATTAGCGAGATTGAAGAGCGGAAGAATAGCTTCTTAGAATGGGTCTCAATTAACTAGGATCATTCAAGGGTTTCTAAATGAGTGTTAAAAGGGAGGAGAGGGAAAGAGATGGAGAGACAGAGAGAGAGAGAGACGGAAGAGTGATGAACCGGATGGAAATAAAACGAATTTTTTTTTTTTTAGATACATGACACATAAAACAGTCAGCTGTGAAGAGGTGGAATGTGGAATCGGGGCGTTGCCGTATGAGGAATGGGAAGAGAGAGAGAAAAAGAAATATGCGAGTGGGACGGGAAAAAAGAAAAAAAAACAACTGGAGATATACATTCGAACGTCGGCGACTCGAAACGCGAGCGAAAACGGAAAATTTTCTTACTTATCGAGAAACGCAAACGATTTCGTTTCGCGCATACAAACGCGCCCCTTCGAGTAATCGAAGGTTCGAGAATTATGCATTCGAGTTATGGAGGTCGGATTCCGTATTGACGTAAAAGGGGAACAAAATAAATCGGTATCGAAACGTAAGAAAGGAGGCTGAGACGGACGGAATGGACGTAGACGTGAAATGTTCTCCTTCCGTCGCTCGCTTTCTTTATCTCCGTTTATTTATCTCCTTTCATTTCGAACTTCTCTTTCTCCGCCTCCATTTCGAGGTCCATTGCGGAAACTTGGCTCTCTTATACTCCATAAAGAATGGAGTTCTGGGCTATTTATTCATCCGAGAAGACTTCCTCTTCAGCAGCTTCGAAAATATGTGCCACAGACAGGGATAAAAAAAATCACGTGACGCTACAGGGTAGAATTCCTTACGATCCAGTTATATACTTTCGGATGGTGTATTTTTTTTTAAAACGTCGACGAATACTGGTAAATAATAAAAAGCCAACGGAACGATGAAATTGCGATATTATTAGATCGGGCGCTCGATGAATTTACGAAACGGACTGCGCGATCCTAACTGTAATTCGTAAATCTCTGAGGCTAAAAGAGCTAGTTTACCTTCGTAATTTATACCATAAGGCAAAAATTTAAAATACTTTTATGGCTGGCGAGCAGCAAGGGATAAGTCCCGGAACTAGAGAAACGAGAAATTTTGATTTAATAGTTTATTATAATCTCCCACATTCTCATTTGAAGTTAGTCCTTTTCAGCGAATGTATTTGTAATCCATGCTGAATCGAATAAAAATTTTACCCAATCCTAATAGTATATTTTCTACGAAGTTAATTGATTTTATGGTAATCATTCCTCGATGCTATGGACATAGCCCCTTTTGACTGCCAGCAATGGAATTTATTCACGCGGGAGTAAAAAAATCGAGCAAATTCTTTAAGGCCAAAAATATTATTTGTCGAATAATAAAGTAATCACCCTGCGGATACTCGATTACGAGCGTCTCGATAATAAAGCAAACTCCTTAATTCAGAACGAGCTTTCGCGCGAGGAAGAAATTTATTCCCGCGAACGTTTCTCCGGAATTATCGGAACCATTCCTAGAATTTCCCATAACTTTCTACAGAATTATTTTCATCGGTAACATTCCAGCAATAAACGTTAAACGTTCGAATTCGTACGAAAGGACAGGCATCGTCGCCCTTTCATTCCCCTCTCTCTTCCTCACAAATTCGATAAAAATCGCCTCACGTTTCTCTCCCCCAAGAGAGAGAGAGGAAAAAAGAAAGAGAGAGAGAGAGAGAGTGAAAGAGGCGAGAAAGCTTGGTTTATTTCTTTCCTTGACGCGAAACGGCAACGCGATGGCGTGCGAAACGCCTTAAAGAGACGAAAACTAAGAAGGTCGAAAAGGGAGAGAAAGAGACAGAAAGAGCGAACCCGAGTAACAGGGTAAAAAAAATAATAACATAAAGAAAAAAATAAAACGAAGGGGGAGAGATATGGGAGAAGGGCGATATTGACAGCAAGAAGAAGAGTACGTGACGTGACGTGACACGAGCGAGAAAAGGGATACAGAGTGAAGGAACGGTAGAGGGAGGGGGGAGGAAGGGGACGGGATGGAAAGGGGAGAAGAAAAAGAAGTGAAGTCTAAAGAGTAAGAGGGTGGCGGCAGCGTGGGAAGTTTGAAGAGGGCGTGTTTGAGGGAGAGAGGGAGTAAAAGGAGAACTCACAGATGAACGAATGTGAGAGGGAGTGCGTGAGGAGAGTTAAGAAATTATTAATGGCGAAGAAGTGGAAATGTGAAGAGAGGCATATGTAAGAAAAGGATTGTGTGCGTGTGTTTGTAAATGTGTGTGTATGCGTGTGCCAGCTCGAGTTTTGGGAGATGTATAGGGGAGAGAGAGACAGAGAGAGAGTGAGAGTTCGCGAAGAACTACAACGAGGTTGAGTTAGGACGTCAGAGAGAGAGAAAGGAGAGGAGAGAGAGAGAGAGAGAGAGAGAGAGGGATTGAGTGTGAGAGGGAATGCCGTGGCACCAGATTCCGTTTCTATGGCAACCAACGCAGAGAATCCCGGGCCACTAGCAAGACGAGTCGCGGTAGAGAGAGAGAGAGAGAGAGAGATGTGGGGAAGGAAAATAAAGAGGGAGGTGAAGTGGGCTGGTCCAGGGTAACTGGGTCGCCACGGCAAATATATAGAAGACGAATCAAAGTCTCGCACACCACACGCGTGAGCGAATCAAATCCAAGGAGGTGAGGGGTGATGAAAGAGGAGGAGGAGGAGGAAGGGAAGAGGTAAAGGAAATTCAAATCGACCCGCCGCCACGTATAGCGTCCCGTTATGGGCACTTTTCGTCGCCTTCACGCGCTAGATCGTGAAAGAGGGAAAGAGAGGGTAAAAAAAAGAGGGTGGGAAATTTTCGTTCCGAATGACGTTCGCGAAGTGGGTTTTATTCGGAAGCGCGGGATAATTAGATCCCAGCAACGGCACGAGTTCGGACGGGGATAAAATAGAAAAGAAGGAACTCGACTTCTTTTTTTTTTTTTGGAAAAATCAAAAATAGAAAAAGGCGAGGTGCAGTCGCGCGACGGTTGGTACGCGCACTTTTTCGAAAACTTGGGGGGAAAAAAATCACTCGAAAGTCGGGATTTCAAAGAGAGAAAAAAGCATCTTTTCCGATGCGTTTATTTACCGGATTCTCTCGTTCGGTCCTCCTCCAGGCGTCGATCCCGGCAAAAAGAAAAGGTCGATGCGCCGAACACACACGATGACAGCGACGAAAATTTAAAAAAAAATCACGGAATCGATCGAAACGATTTTTTTAAAAAAAAGTATACAAATATAGAATCTTCTTCACAGAACACACATCATCTCGACGGCGGGAAAGAAAAAGAGCGAGCACATCTTTCCGGGGTTTTAACCGAGTCGCGTCTCCGTCGTCGTCATTCGCGGAAATTGTCGCACCAAACGGGCTCCTAGGGACACGAGGGGACCCGAATCCATGGCGACGGATCTCCAACGCTTAAAGTTTCACAAAACAACTCGTCCCAACAACTCAACGTCAAAGCAGGGAGTCTTACAGGTCCGATCATCACTGCCACCGCCACACTTTATGCGGAAAACTCGAAACAAAGGCAGTGCACGCTCACGAGACACACAGTCCGGCCCTCTCCTCCGATCCCATCCATCGCCTTTCGAGGTGGAACGATCGAACGAAATAAAAAGTCCCCAAACGAACCGGCCTTTTCGCCGTTAATATTTTTTCTTCCCGGCAGTCGTTTAAGGTCGTCTCTCCCCCGCTTCACGAAAACGAAAAGAGACGATTTTTCGTGAGCGCGTCTCGAATCCCACGGGGCAACATCACGTCGCGAACGGCAACCACACGTACGATACTCGCGCGGAAGATAAAATTTCCACCGAGGTCCGAACACACTTGGACACGAAAATTGAAAATAAACCTCACGCGCTCGTCAAAGGGGAGGGGGAAAAAAAACTACGCAGTCGTTCTCCGAAACAAAAAAAAAACGAAAACTTTAACCTTAAAACTCGTCGATAAAAGAGTCCGGCTCCGTCGACGCTTTTCCCCGGCGAAGCAGCGTCGGCTCGAATCCTCCCTCACTCCCTCTCTCTCTCTCTCTCGCTCGCTCGCTCCGAGCGCCGGCCGGCGTCAAAAGCGGCGTCTCGTTACCCTTTCTTTCCTCTCCACTCTTCTCGCGGGGCTTCGAACCGGCGTCCTGTCACGTACGACACCCGGAGCTGGAACACTCGGTCCGAGCTCCGGGCCGGCACTCCTCCGGTCCCTTACTCGGGGGATCCTCCTCTTTTTCCGGGGCTCGCACCGGCTCCCCTCCCACGCTTCTGCCGCTCTCTTCTCTCTCGCCCTACGCTCGCCTCTCCTCGCTCTCCCCCACCCTCCCTTCCCCTCCTCCGCCTCCCTCCCCTGATTCCCTTCCCCTACCGCCCCTCCGTTCCTCCGCTCTTCCCCTCCGAACTGTGCCCTCCCCTCTCTTTTCTCTCTCTCTCCTCCCTACTACCTAACCCTCTCTCTCTCCACCCCCCCTCCCGCGCCAAGCCCGAAGTGGAAGGGGTGAAACCACTTCAGTATCTCCTCCCCCGCCACCATCCCAACCCCTTCCCCTCCTCTCCTTCCCCTCTCCTCCCTCGATGCCTGCCTCAGCGCATACCCTCACAGCTAACTCCATCCCTCCCTCTCTCTCTCTCTCCTTTCTCATCTCTCTCTCTCTCTCCACCCTTAACACCGTCAACCTCTGCTTCGCTCCCCATCTCCTTTTCCTATCCTTCTTTCCCTCGTTCCTCTTTCTCGTCCTTTTCCTTCATTTTCTCTCTCTCTCTGATACTCCAATTCTTCCTCTTTTTTCGTTCTCTGCTTTCTCCTTCCCCTTTCTTCGTGCCCTTACTACTACGGCTCGATCCTTATTACTACATTATCTAAGCATCTACCCTTCTAATTCTGCTCTCGTACGCCCTCGAGCTCGTTCATTCATTCTTTTCTCATATCTCTCGTCTTTTTCTCCTTATCCCTCTCTCTCTCTCTTTATTCCCTTCATCCTACTCCTTTTCCTCCTCGCTCACTCTCCCATCCCTTTCTCCTCCCTCTAACCTTACCCTTTCTTTTATCTCCTTATATCCCTCTCTTCTCTTGCCACTTTCTACATCCTCTTCCCTTCCTTAACCCTCTATCTTATTCCATTCCATGCTCCTTCCCTCTCTCTCCCCTCTCTCTCCCCCCCTGTCCTCCATCTTGCTCCTTCTTTTTACTCTCTCCCACTCTGTTCCCTTTCTTCTCCCTCTATCTTACTCCTTTCTCTCTATTTTTTCCAATCCCTCTCTACATTTTCTTCCATTCCACACTCTCACCCACTCTGTTCTCTTTATCTTACTCCTTTCTCTCCAGTTTTCCCCAGCCGTCTCTCTATTTTGCTCCTTTCCATATTCTCACCCTCTCCACTGCCTTGATTCGCACTTATTTCATTCCAGTCCATCTACCTTATTCCATCCTACTCCCTCTCTCTCTCTCCACATTCTCTCCCTCTCTATTTTCTCCTTCGATTTCTCTCCCCAACTCTTCTTCATTGCCAACATCTCCCTCCTCCATCCCTCTCCCTACATCCATTTCTCCCACCCCCCCCCTTTTCCATCCTCCCTCTTTCTCTCTCTCCCTCCTACCGACCTCTCACCCTCCACGTTCCCCAACCGAATGACGTCAGCGTTCGTCTTATCACTCTCGACTCCCATCGAGTGATCAGCCGCTAATTTTTTTTCCCCGCTTCCCTTCGACGAGATACGTCAAGACGGTGGTTCCCTCTCTATTTTAAAAAATTTGATATTCAAAGAATTCTCGATAGAGAGAGAGAGAGGGAGGGGGGAGGGGGGGGAGGAACGGGCAAACCGCGTGATGTGTGTTCGCCGTGCTCTGCCGCCCGTCATTACGGCCTTGGCTTGTTAGCCGCTGGTTCCAGCCCGAGTAATCAATTCGTTCCCGTTCTTACTGGCGACGGACGAGTGTCGAAATTACGTCGCGCCATAAATTTCAGGCCTTGATAAAATTTTCCATCCCCAAGTCTCGAAACATGACAAAAGGAGAGAGCGTCGCATTCCAAATTCCTACGTCGCTATTAATACGCGGGGTTTTTGATTATTTTAATTTGGCGCGGACGTTGCGGGCGCGCAAAAAAAAACAACTGAAATGCCCGCCGGCAGAATAATAAACGTTTTCGAACGAAAATGAATTCCATAACTATAAATAACTCGCTCCGTAAAGCGTGACGCCTATCAACGAGAGACAAATAACGAGGGCTCGAGAGCGAAACGAACAATTCTTCGCAGAGAGAGAGAGAGAGGTAAAGGAAACGAGCGAGTACTCCTCGCGCACAAAAGCTATTACGTACACCCAAGCTACTTATTTTCGGGACTCTAGGAGAAAATTGCATCGCATTCAAACAACCCGAATATTCGCGCCGAGGGTTACTTAAACCGAAATGACAGTCGTACACACTTAAAAGTTTGCGCTCATGCGCGATGATTTAATTATTCAAGGGCTTAAATGAGGTCATATAAAGTTAACGTGGGTGCCACATACACAGGGGGAGACGGCGCGAGAGGCGAGACCAACTTGTTAAATGCTCTCCTATGTCTCGCATTCTTGCCTACCCTTTAATCTCACTTCCTCCATTGGGTCTCCTTTGCTCTCTCTCTCCCTCCCTCCCTCCTCCCGATCTCCCTTCTATTCTCTCTCTCTCTCTCCTCTTTTTCCAAACCTCTATTTCCCCTTTCTTTCTCCCACGCCTAGCTACCGTTTCTATTCCATTTTGAAGGTATCCTTCGCCGCACGAAAACTATTCAATGTGGGATTTATGTTTCGAGAAAAACGATAATCCTAGGAAGTCACCTTTCTTCCTAAAATTTTGAAATGGTCAGCTATTCACTGCACTACCTCTTAGATACCCATTGTGCGTAACCAAGAGGGAATCAACAGGACGCAAGAAAAAGATAAAAAAAAATGAAACTATTCATGAAAAATTTTGCCATGATGTAATCAGACGTCGCTCATTTTTTTTCCATTTTTCATTAAACATAATTTTTCATCGTTTGTAGTCCGTCTGTTGTTTTCTGATATTTTTATTGCTTTTTTTATCTCCTATGTTGAGGTTTATTGGGGCAAATTAAATGAATAAAATAGGAACAAAAACCCGACGAATGAAATCAATTCCGCAGTTACGGAGTTTGTTAGTTCTGCACGTATCATAGCGAGCAACACGATGTGAAGTTGCAATTAAAAATTGTTATCTGAGGCAGTATCATGATATCGAAACCAGTAGTTTTTTAATAAAAACATTTAAGCAGCAAAATTATTTTTTTCCATTATTTTTGGGCACGTAGCAGACCTTTAAAACTCGGCCCATCATTCCCGTGTTGTCACTTCGACAGCTACAGGTGAGTGACAATAGTACAATATAATATTATTTTATGTCAATTATCGGAGCCATTCTTATTGTTTGCCACGATTTGAGACGAAACATTTTTCGTGGGGACGTATCTCCGGTCATATAACGCATTCTATGTGAAAAGAGGCATCATTATGCATAATTTCCACAACTGCAAACTTTCTAAGAAACTCACCTATTTCCTGCATAGAGAGGAACCTATATGCATCTCTTTGGTACCGTAAAACCATGAGCGTTACTCCTGTAGCTTCGACGCCTTAAAATTCACGTTCGCGGCGTTTTTCCCTCTACCCCACACCTCCATTTCCTCCCCCCCCTCTCCCCGCCCCCTTTCTCCGTCAGCCACGATACCCATCCAACCTTAGCCACGTCACTTCAGAGTTCCTTGACACCTTTAGACCTCTTTTTTTAATCTCGCTGTCATCCTTCCGTTCTACCAAATGAATGAGGTTGAGGCGCACACTCGCTCCTTAAAAAAAAAAAAAAAAACTCCGCTGGTCGCAGGTCCTGAACCTCGAGAGAGAGAGAGAGGCAGAAAGAGAGCTACTTTTTCAGAATAATTAAAAAAAAGAAAACATTTCCAATTCCGTAATCGACAAAGCCTTATTATTAGAGGATTATCGCGCATCCGAGAGGAAAGAGGAAAAATGCCTTAAGGCGGATGATGAAAGGGTATGTTAATTCGTGTTAAATATACAAGGTCTTCTTTTCTGTCCCTATTACACCCTCCTCTTTCTCCTTCATACCGGTATTATAAAAAAAAAGTTAATATTTATTAACCTTAGAAATTCTACATCGCCCTCAATTAATCTCTCCATTTTTTCACTCTCTCTCTCTCTCTTCCCCTTTCTCCGATACACCTCGTTTCCTCTTCAAATAAAAAAATCGGGCCTCACACGTCGTCCGCATCTCATTTATTAATTCCTCGTTATGTTTTCCTTTTTCCCCCATCTTTTTCATCCGTCTTCCAACTCGTCTCATCTTCCTTTAATTACTTCCACTCTTCGTTCTTTTCTCCCTCCTTAGACCGTCTCCTCGGCAAACTCAATTTTCCTCTCCCCCCCCACCCCCTCTTACCTTCCTCTACCCCATCTCCCCCCCCCTCTCTTTCCAACTCTTTCTTGGTTTTTTGACCTTCCCTCTTACCTCCTAGAATATTCGATCTTTTTTATGGTAATAATTCATGCCTCTTTGTGGATACCCCTCTTCAATCCGCTTCTCTCTCCCTCTCTCTCTCTCTCCGACCTCGCTTGCTCATTTTCTCGGGTTTAAAATAATTAATTAATTTTCTCTTTATTACCTTTTCTCTTACAGAAGTAATAAACGCGCGCAGACACGCGTCGATCCAATCACAGGAATGAAATTATGGTTCAAAAGTAACAAAATCTGAAAAAGTAAGTAGTATGTACATATCTTAGTTATCTTCAACATCCATGACTTTTTATGTTATAGCTATTGATGCGAAGGTGAGAATAAACCCGATTTAAACCCTGGGGAGTTTTGGGAGGGAATAAACAATTGGGAATTTTGAAGAAAAAAATTCGAGAAAAATATTTAATGACTTTAAATAGGCGTGTGATTACTAGTACATACATTCTTGCACATACGATAACTCGAAAATAACATAAATAATGCTCTTTAAATATGTATGGAATCTTAATTTTTTTGCGTGGTAATAAAATTCTAAATATACAAGTAAGTTTCAAATACTCCAATACTCAACCAGAATCTTCAGCGTGGAACCACTTCATTAGTGAATACCGTGGAATTGGACCAGCAAAAAAAATAAAAATTGCAATGTGTCGATACTGTCAAACAACGTACCAAATGCTACAAAAATGAATAAACATTTATCTATATGCACAAAGTATCTGCAAAGTATTAAAAATGTACGCAGAAGCGAAAATCAACCAGCAAGTATTATGGATGTTAATGAAGTAATTATCATTGAGAACTCTACTGACACATTAACTAATACACCTACGCAATCAATAAGTGAAATTCAGTATCAACAACCGTCAGGATCTGACGAAAGAAATTATACCAATAAAGATTCAATAAAATCATATCTAGATATGTGTTACTTCTTCTGAAAATAATCAACTTGATCAGGCATTTGCAAGAGCAGTGAGCGCAACAAACTGTACATTCTCTATATCAGAAAATTACTTTCGGAAAGATTTTATCAAAGAAAGTGTTCAGAAAACGTCCAGTGTAACAATAATTACCAACGGGCGGAGTAATTCACGGGGAGAAATATTGTCAATTATATTGTTGCCACACCAACTCCTTTATTTTACAAAAGTGTAGAAACTGGAGCAAATAAACAAACAGGAGAATTTATAGCAAACGATATTATCAAAGCTATAGATTAAATCGGGCAGGAAAAAGTGAACGCATTAGTAACTGATAATGCCAGTAACATCAAAGCTGCTTGGAGAATTTTGAAGGTGAAATATCCCCATATCAACACTTTGGGTTGCGCAACTCATGAGTTTAATTTGATGTTTGGCGATATAACGAAACTTGCCTCTCTGAGTAATTTGCATCGTAAATGAAAAACAATTGTAAAATATGTCAAAAGAACGCCGGTTGTTTCAGCAGTCTTAAAAAATATGCAGAAACTTAAACTAAGAGTAAACGCAACAAATCTAAAACTTTCAGTGCCCACAAGGAGGAATAGTAACACTCTCATGTATGAAAGTTATTAAAATGGAAACAATCTCTCCGAGAAACAGTAATACAGGAAGATTTAAATGTTGATCCTAATGTTCGAGATACTGTGCTGGACAATACATTTTGGAATGAACTGCAGGCTATCTCTGTTATTTTAAATAGCAACAAGCACATCAAAAATTGAATTCAACAAGACATTGCTTTACGACGTCCCGGAAGAATTTTACACAATTTATAAAGAAATTGAAAATGTGCTACCATTATATTTTCTGCCACCACACGAAAAATGTAAGATAATAGAAATTGTAGCAAACAGAAAAAAAAGTTTTGTCAAGGAATACATTATTCGGCAAATTTGTTAGATCCTCGTTACGAGGATAAAATGATGAGCGAAAGTGAGTCAGAAGAAGCACTGGATGTCAATAGCGCAACTGTCTACTTTGAAATACGAACCCGGAAGAATGTTGGCAAATCTTGCCCAATATAAAGCTAATGAAGGCATTTGGTCAAGAGAGGCACTGTGGCAAAGCTCAGAGCACGTGTCTCCTTTAATTTGGTGGAAATATTTAATGTATGTACAAACTCTTTACCCCTTATAATTGATACTGTATTATGCTAAATTTTGTAAGTAAATGTGCATACACATATGTATAATTGATTTTTTATGTTAAGAAATGTTAAAATTTATCATTTTTTTGTTCAATTTACTAAGGAATAGTATTTGGTAATAAATACTTCTTTTTGTTTCAAAAATACTGTATTCCACTTTAATTAATTTCGAAAACTTCCAATGTTCCCAAACCTCCCGGGTTTAAACCCTGAATTTTCCATCGATTCGAAATTCCCGGGTTTTTTGCATCTCTAGTTATAGCTATTGGAGATACCAAATGCAAATACTTTATTTTTCAATTTTTTTAGTTAACCCTTTGTCTGATTTGCCCGTATCACGTACAGGCACTGATTCACGTTTTGTCTCTATTTTGAATCAAATCAAACCAAAATTTTTGATAAGGAGGTGCTTTCTCAGACTATAATTTCTCGCGGAGTTTATATTGTATTGCGTCGAATATACCATAAAATTTTAGCTGAAAAAGTAACTACTACTTTTATCACTAATTTTACAGAATAATATCACAATTCAATACTTTAAAAGCCTGTTAAAGTGCTTATTCTGGTATTTGAGTCTAATGAGGTTTATCCCACGTCGTGTTAAATGTACGCTAAAAATCGAGTTCGAAGACTAGACGAATCTTTTTCTCACGTTTCGAGTTATGTCTTCCGCTGTCTCCCGATAATTCGAACAAAAGATCATCTTCCTCGCATGCGCTCTCCCGCCCCTTCCACCGCTTTGCTTCCCGTTCCCGACTCTTTCGAGTTGACCTCGATCATTAGCCGAGTTTCCTCCTCCGACGTGATTTTCAGGTCAACCGCCTTCGATCCCTTTACCCCCGCATATCTCGGATCACTTTCTGCCCGCCGAACATCCTGCCTCGCATCTTTTGATTCGGTTCAACAAAACCAACTCCGAGGAGAATATTTCGACCCTATTTCGAAAACTTCCGCACGAAAGATAGCATCGATATTTGCGCAATTAGCCTCCGTGTTGTTCTCTACTCCTCGCGGTGACGTAAATTTATCCGAGGGACGAAATTTACGACAAGGTACGGCGACGTAATAGGGAGGAAAAACTTCATACACCGCGGACGAGATTGGGAAATTAAAGTTGTTTTCTTTATTATAGGCGGGAGGATAAATTTTCTCGGAAACGAGGGACTCTGCAGGCAAAGAAGAAAATTTTTGTAACGCGTCAACAGCCTCTCCGCGTGGGGAGCAACTACGTTAAATTATTCATTACGTCATCGCCGTAACCCGCTGAGCTAGTGAGGAAAATTGCTTTTTCCGAGCTTTGATTTGTACGGAAAATAATACATTTCTTAAATTCCGCTCGAAAGTGCGCGGCGGAAAAATTCGGCGTAAATATGATGCGGTGGTTTAGTTGCGTTTGGACGGGAATTCATGGAATGCGGACGCGAACAAACGGAAATTTTTTGTGGGAAACGATGAAAATATGCAACCGCTAATCTATTCAACCCGTTTTTATAGACTTTCCCATTTACGCCAAATATTTCAGCATGTTGAAATGCTATTTTTTCCGATAGCCATTAATTACCACCTATATTATATTCTAAAACCAGAATCTATGACGCGTGCTTCGTAGCCGGAATGCGCCTCTAGTTTTCACAAACTTTTACGGCTATTGGAAAGAGCATTTTTTTTAATTAGATTTCAGCCAACATGTGAGGTCGATAATTCTTTCTTGAAATTCAGTATACATAAAATTACTATTCCAATCGAAGCTTTATATATAACCGAGTCTATAAAAAAGTTTCACTGTGATAATCGTCTGAACGGAATCAGTCAATCTGACTCTTCATTTTCAACGTATTTTGACAATAGATGCGAAAAAGTCACTTGGCCAAATAATTCTTTTTCAACGCCACCACTTGCACCATCGTAGAATGATTTTAAAAAAAAAAGCACTACAACTCCTTGAGAAAAACACCATTTTTAGAAACCGACTTCCAGCGAAACGAAAAACGCAGCACGTCACACAGGAACTGCAGCTTTAAAAAATTGTTTTTCATTGGCTTTAATACGCGCGGTGCGCACGGAAACTCGATAAAAAATATGAAATAAAAGCCACCCTTTTTTTTATGGTCAAGGTCCTCGGATAAAAATCTCTCCCAAATATAGCAACATGACGGCCGAGTATCGGAAAGGGTCTTCAACCTCCGCCATTGCCTGCCCGTCAGTCGATCCCCCTAAATAAATTGGACGCGACGTATCAAGCCGTTGCAGTCTCCTCCACCCCCTTCTCCCCCAAACCCCCTTCCCTCGAAATTCCCCTTCCCGCCCTCCCCCGGATCGCGTAGTCTCCCCCTTCGTCTCAACCCCAATGTACCTTTATGTCCTCCGAAAGAGTCGCGTGGGAAAAATCCCTCCATCTTTCCCTTATGTTCCCGCTCCGTTCCCTCCAATTCTGGTATTCTTCTATCTCATAACATGACCTTTTTTTTCCCTTACCTCTTACTGTTAGAACGCTGACTCAACCCCATTCCCCCCATGCCTCTCCCCCTTCCCCTGAAACCTCTACTACACCCCATGTCCGAGCAAGTCTCCCTTCCCGTTTCCCTTATTAATCTCTCCATCTATCTCTTATACAACACGGCCAAACCCCCTTCCCTTCTCTTCCTCTCTCTCTCCCTTCCCACGTCTCCCTCTTCATCTCTCTTTCTCCCTCCCTCCCTCTATCTCTAACTCACACACTCTTTGTCTCCCTCAATTCGCCTTCCACCCCAATTTCCCCATTTTCTTTCGCTTTCAATTTATCTCCAGAAATTCCTCCCCTCTCTTTCAATGTCCCTACGACGTCATTTCACTCCCTCCCCCCTGCCCCTCCCCCACACTTCTTTTTTCTTTCTGCCAACTTCGTTTTATTCTGTTTCTCCTTTTCGGTATTCTCTCTCATTTACTCTATTCTTTTGAACTCTCCCCACCCTCACTTTCTACCTCTCTCTCTCTCACTCTCTCTCCACAACTCCCTGTCCTCGTCCTCTTTTCTCCCCCCCTCTCTCTCTCTCTCGCTCTCCCCCTCTTTCGCCGTCGCTTTTAATCCTAATTTCGAGTTAAATCGCTCTCGTAATTGAAGGAACGGGTGGAAAATTAGAGTAAGCCGAGAGAAGTAAGAATAAAAAAGAGTGAAAGAAAATAAGAAGGCAGAAGGAGAAAAAAATAATAATATCCTGGGACAAATGGGATTTAAAAGAAAAAGAGAGAGAAACTTTTCCGCAAAGTCTTCAGTTTTCCTATTAAAATATATGTGAACAAGTTACGTTTTCCTCCTCCTCCTCCTCCCTCCCTCCCTCCCCCCCTCTCCTTTTTTCTCTTGTTCTCTTCATCCCAAGGTCTCTCTCCCCCGCCGAATGAATAGTTTTCTCATTTTTTATTTAATTTAATTGTTCGAACTTTCCTTATTATTTTTCTAAACCAGCTAACCGGTGGATAATCCGAGACGACTAAAAGCACCAGAAACCCCGCTTTAACGTCACTTCGGTTCGGTACGAGTCATAAGGCGTTTCATTTATTTTTTTTTTTTTCGGAAAAGTAAGCTTTACGCCCTTAATTATAATTTTTTCCTCGAAACTCGTTTACGTTGGCAGGCGAGTCGGAATACCGGGGATCGCCCTCGGGGTTTTTTTTTCTTTTTAATAGCGATATTTTTTTAAAAAATAGTAAAAGGATTTTAATAAAAAAATACACAAATTCCGCGATGCAACTCGTTCGAGACGCAAGGAGCGTACGTCGTTCGACGAGTAAGGAGAAAAAGTAAATAAAGAAGACACGAAACGCGCGGATTTATTGACCGTTCGGCCGCGGACATTTTTTTAATACACGCCATTTATTATGACGTGCGGTTAAAAAGGGATCGAATTTCAATGGAGTGGTTCCGCGTCACGCGACGTCCAAAAAGCACATCTCTCTCTACCTCTCTCCCTTCGGCACTATATTCTCCCGCACCCCGCTTTCTCTCTCTCTCTCGCTCTCTTCCCCGACCTCCACGTATATTGGTTTTTTCCAAAGGACTAAACTGACCGGATAAAAAAAAAACCGGCTGTCAGACAAAAAAATATATATAACGAAAAAAGGCTTCCTCGGCGATAACAAATTACGGCGACGGGACGAGAAAAGATAAATCTAGACTCTAAAACAATTCGTATCTACCGATGAATAAGCTATAATAATAATAAAGAAATACGCTTCATTAAGAAATAGGTATACATAAAAGAGATTACTATAAAATTTCAACATGACCACAGAATAATAATAATATAAATTGCACTTTTATTGAAAAGGAAAAAAACTGACCCTCTTAACGAAAAATAAATAAAATATTAAAAATAATATACATAATAATAATAATTCGATAATGATAAACAAGTCCGCGTGCGTCGTGTTTACACGTTTTAAGTCAGGAATCGCGATAAGAGATGAAGTCGTCCTTTGATCGGGTTATGTGAATTTTCTTTTTTTTTTTTTTTTTGACGTCCCAGATTTGAAAGAAAGAGATTGGATGATGTATTGCCGATTCGGGTTAACGACCCTAAAACTGACAGTTTTCAATCGTGTAAAAGCGCTCGTTCATTTCTGGAGTTTAAAAAGCAGTCGTTCCGATAATGGAAGACGATCGATGTTTAAACCAATTAACCAATTTCTGATTACTGCTAAACCCCTTTAAAAAAAGCGGCTACTGTTAATAATGTATTCCGGCATCCTTGGCAATTATGTTAATTTTTCTGCCGAGGAAAAGGTACGTTTAGATTTAAGTTCGGAGTCCGGAGAAGTCAGGATTCCTACGTATACACGGGCAAACGCTGCTGAGGTAGGATGGTGTGGCCTGTACACGCGTACGTCGGACCAACTTAGGGGGGCTAAACACATTGTTTTTATAACTTTGTTATCTAATAACAAGAATTTCTCTGAAATGATTCGAATAGTCGCTTGTTCTTCTAAGCCATCAAAGGAGACAAAAATTCAAGTTATAATATTAGAAGTTATGGAGTAGGAGTGGGTTAAATACGGCCCCCGAGCCTCACGAGGCACGCGAGAGCATTTTATACGGCCCGCGAAGCCGTTATGAAAGCGAACCATGAAATTTTATACGGGAAATTTCACACTTCATCATCATCTTCACTACATGGATTAAGATAACATGTACCTCTGTACCCATTGGACATTTATACAAGCAGGACAAATTCACACTTGTTCCTTAAAATTATGGTCGTAAAACCTTTTGTAGTGAAGTTACGATACGAGATATTATCTAATATTTATCTTAACTATTATGATGCCCCACACTCTCTCAAGTAACTCCCGAAGTGAACTCTAACCGGCTCTCCGCGTCTTTACGCCCCTGTAATAAAGATCCGTATTTCTGGGAAAATATATTTTTTGAATTGCGTGAAAGAATTTAAGGTTACGGAAGTTGGACTGTTTTAGGGCACAGACGCTTGAAAATGTTCTACTGAAAACATAATAATTTTCTGAAGATATCAAATTTTATAAGCCCAGTGATAATACTGACATTCTCAGGTGGTTACAATTACACAGGCGAAACACCGCAATGACGATTAAAAACAGCCTTAATATTTTTTATTAGTAAGCAATAAACCGAATGATCCAAAGTCCATACTCAGGTCGCCCAAATTTTTCAGCAAACGCTAAAAAAAAAAGAACGCCAGAGAGATCCAAGGTCCATCTGGCGCAGATGTGAGCACCGCTACGCCAGTGTTTTCTCCGCGTCCTTCGCAAATTAAGAAATGCCATTTGGGGAAAAAATGGATCGATACCAAGTAAGATGGGCAAGTACGTCACCGGGACGAAAGGAGTGCGAAATAATGTGCACCCTGAAAGGAATTTCTATCGACCAACCTCGCCTTGCAATCCTCTCCGAAACGGTCCTCTCCTTCTTTCTCGCCCCCCCCCCCTCCACAACACTTTTCTCACTCCCCCCCCCCCCACTCCACCTCTATCCCCCTTTCCTCTCTCTCTCTCTGCCGTCCACGTAACGCCAACGTTCCATTCTATCCGACTTTTATTTCCGCATTCTAATCCGTGCATGTTCCGATGGCCGATATGGCTTCTGGGCGTCTCTCCCTCTCTCCCTTCACCTTCCCTCTTTGTTCCCTTTCATTTACCCCCTTCCTTTTCACATTTCACTCTTGCCACCCCCCCCCCCCACGACCATCTCACTCCAAACTCTCATTCTATTCTCCCCCCCCCCTTTTCACTCTCCCACACTCATTTCATTCACCTCTTCCGTTCTCTTTTTCTTCCCCATTCTCTTCGAGCGCCATCAATCATCCGATTACGAACCTGTCTCATTCTCTCCCTCTTTTTTCCCTTCCCCATTCCACCTCTTCACATTCGCCCTTCAACCCATTGCTCCTTCGACCGCAATTCTCTTCACTACGGTCGATCTTAATTCGATATTCCGATAACTTAACTTTTCACGCCTTCACGAAATGTTTCGTTTTCTGTTCAGCCGAGAGAGGGCGGCGGCGATTCGGAGCAGCAGGTGGAAAGATGGGGGAGGATAAATAGTATGTGTGTATATATATTATTATTACCTTTCCTTTTCCCTAAGTATTTATATATATATATATATATATATATAAATGAGGTAGGAAACGCAGGGAAGGAAAATTTAAAATGGATTGATAGGAAGGAAAATGAAAAAAAGAAAATGATCAAAAAGGAAGAGAGCGAGGTAAGCAGGCGGAGTGATGAGAAAAAAACAAAAGAAGGCTGTTCGAAATATCGGGTTTTCCTTTGGGGTTCATGCTGGGAAAAAAGGACGACAACGCGCTTGTTATTGGTCGAAGGTTATCAAAGAAAATATAGGCGGAAAATAAGTCGACGGATGATCTTGAGGGAATTGTCAAAGCGATGCAAAAAACGCGCAATTTTAAACTTCCGTATCCCCCTAAAAAAAAGGCGTATAAATATTAAACCTTTGTAAATGTACGGAAGTGAAAATGATAAGCGACGTTCTGGAAGTAAAAGAATGAAAATTCCGCACTTTTCCGCGAGGAATAAAGCTTTTGACGCATTAATTTCGCATTTCATACAATTTTCGATTACTTCGCTTCTTCCTTACTTGGTTCTTATATTATAAAAGTTTCAACCTTCATTTCCAAGTTCGTTCTTACCCTCTACCTCAATAAACTTTAGAGAACAAAGAATTTCAAGTTATGGAAAATTAGATGTATAACATCTAATACACGAGTAAGGTTACTAATATATTATCAGAAATATAATTATTATTATCTGAAATATAATTATTACTATCCGAAATATAATTTCTTTTAAATGAAAATCGAGTAATTGGACGCATGATTAAAAAAATGTCGCATTTTTCGCGTAAGCGGATTCTTTTTATCTTTCGAATAATTTCTATTTTCCCCTATGTATTTCTTCGTTAATTTTAGAAAAATATTGGGGAATATCGCTGACTGTGTGCTCCTTCTGCTAAAATTTCTACGTATATATGTGCCGAAACAAAAACCGCTTGAAAACAACGATAAGTTAATGTCAAATTAAGAAAACTGTATCCTTCGGTAACACGTGAAAAAATAGTTATTTCTGTCGGAAATGCTAAAATAAAAACAATCCTATAAGAAGAGAAGAATGAGACAGTATCGACCACATTCAAACTACAGAAGGCAGACACCAACACCGGATGGGTTTAACCCTACCGATGCAAGAACACTCTCTCAACTCTCCTCATAACTGGACATAATCACGGTTCGGTTACGTTTGTTTCTCGTTAGCGAGAGGGGCACGATGAAGGGTAGCGGAAGGAAAAGTGATTGGATTCGTTACTGACGCGGCTTAAAAAAAAAAACACCCTCTATCGCACAACCTGTTCGATCACGGCGATGCGACGATTCGAGGCGAAGAGGGGGGAGGAGGGGGGGAGGGGGATATTTTCGAAATCAATTGCCCGCTTCGAATCGGCGTGGAATGGGTAAAATCGGTGCGATAGGGACAGTGGCCACCGGGGGGGCTACCGATAGCTACAGAGAGAAAGAGAAGTCATTTCCACCAGACCGCTTACACCTTCGCTCAAGAGAAAATGGCGTTTATTAACGGAACGAGGCGATCGGGAGAACTCTCTATCTAGCGCTCCAGAGGGAGAATGCATGTAAAATACTCGATTGATGGTCGGGCTATTCCACCACTATCCTTTCCCGCTTTATATCCTTCTTCTCCTTATAGCGAGAAAGTCTTTTGTAGTAGCAGCTGCTCGAGAGATAAAAGGGAATCATAGAGACGGAGGAGGTCTGGGAGAAAGAAAGTCGTAGATAGAGAGAGAGATGAAGACATATACTGAGGCGGAGTGAGTGAAACTGAATGAGACTGAGCAATAAAATAAAACATTTTGGGTGTCGAAGAAAAATTCAAAGCATTAAAAGGCAGAAAGAACTCACTCTACGACGGAAAAATCGCACAAAAAGAGAGGATAAAAAATTCATTTCAATACATTTCACAGTACGTCTAATATATATATATATATATATATATATATATCTAAAATAACATCTGATAAAATATTCGATGTGCAGCGGTGTAACACGTTGACAAATAAGCAAGTAAGCAGGTCAAATGTATTCTATGAGAAAAGTTTTAAAGACCAATTTTGATTTAGATTTTAAATTGGGAAGATTGAGAAACATGGAGTTAGAGATAAATAAGTGGAAAGATATGGAGGGTGGCATAGAATATTACTGAAATATCAAGAGTTATTCACAGCGAAAGAGTTATAAACAGGAAATATATAATGAGAGATATGGAAAGATAAAGTGTTAAGTTAAATGATAAAAAAGGTTGCGTGATAGACACATATAGAGAGAGCGATAGAAAGTGAGAGGGAAAGACGGAGAAATGCAGAGAACGAAAGAAAGACGTAAAAAAAACAAAAAGCGAGAGAAAGATAAGCAAAAGAGAGGAAAAAAGAGAAGAGAGGATAGCGCACGTCTCATTCCGTCCAGTGGGAGTCCTTTAGTTAATTTTCAGTCCTTTGGCTTCGAAACAGCAGAAGGTGAAAAAAACGCCCTCCCAATTTCCTCCCTTCCCGTCGACGTTCATTTAATCCGACGGTATACTGTTTTACGCCTCACGCGGACGATTAAGGCGGTTTTTATTTATTTTTTATTTGATTTAAGTCGAAGGAGATAGAGGGAGGAAAAAAAGAAAACTCGAGGAGCCATTGAAAGTTAGTAGGGAAGAAATCAAACGAAAGAAAAAATAATACAGGCTACTCCGCGAAACTTTTCGCATAAACTCGATGAATGGGAAAGTGATTAATCCTGTCGCATTTTTTTTTCGAGGGTAAATTGTGGCCATCTGCTTTTTTCCTAGAAATTAAACCGGAATTTATCGGGAAAAAAAGAAGGAAACCGCCAGCGCCACTTAGCTTCAAATCATGTCCTGGAAATGACGGCATGTATTGGACGCGCTTCTTTTTTTTTCGATAAAATGGCCGACGTTTTGCGTTTGATCTCATTTCGAATAAGTACACTGTGAATTTAAAACGCGCACACTGTCGATGAGGATCTTTTAGAAAGGCTAACAAAATAATTAAAACTCTCCAAATTTTTTCTAGCTTATCTATCACCTTAAGACCCATTTTTTCTTAGGAGCTATAGAATGACCTTTTTATAACTAATTAACATATAGTTTAGGTAGGAACTTCATAAAACTGCTCCGTCTAAATAAACATCTATGAGGGACTGTTACAGCATAAAAGAAAATCTTCGGTTCCGTCTGGGAACTTTATTAACATTACGAGCAACGACTAATTTTACGTTATCTAGTTGTAAGCACATATGTTTTATTTTCACAAAACTTATCTAACTGACAGACTCAAAAAATTCCACTATATACATAATAAGCAATTGAGATTTATTTAATGTTTACGAGACATTTTCAACATAAAACCGACATAAAGACACAATGACGCTAAAAATAAAACAAATATTAATTCACTGATGATGCCGAAATTTGATGGAACCGCATGTAGCCGTCATGGATGGAACCGGTCATGTAGCTTAAATTTTCTAAAAAGGACAAAGTTTCTAAATTTGTGTGCAATTTGTTTAATATCAAACTACACCCACCTTAAAAATTCATTTAAACTGGAAATCATCACCTTGGATTACACTGCCTTTGAAATGTTTTGAACAACCAAGAATTTCTCAGATTTACTTACCCAACACTTTGAAAATATATCGCATTATTTCAATTTGGAGTTTTTCCAATATGAAATTGAGAGTATGTAACCTAAAACCAGGACTCGGAATGATTTAGACGCTTTATAGTCAATACTTAGATTTTCATGTATATAAGTTCTTCGTAATGGATGATCAATAGATAAAAATTGTTAAACGCGTTCAATGACTATTAATATAAGGTAAAGTATTATATATGTGTGTGTGCGTGTGTGAGATTAATATATTTATGAAATTTTGTTTGTTTGTTTATTTGTGCATCTATACATTTCCACACCGTTAAAGCTAGAATAATCAAACTTCCAACAAATACTTTCTTCACAAATAGGAAGGCCGTAGGCTACTTTTTAATCTCAAATGTTTTATATTAATTGTACACGAAATAACTTTGTATGCTAATGCATTACCATCTAGAGATGGGTCAGAAAGAACGGGACAGATCTTTTCGAACTGTTCTGATGCCTAAACTGTTCAATAAAATAACTGTTCTCATAAACTTCCTGTTCTCAAAGAACAGGTAACTCTACATCATATACACAGTGAGAAAGGTGGGAAACGACTACTTCCTTATCCGCAATTGGATGGCGTGGACTGATTAAACTACGCGTATTTTCCCAAGTCCTACTATTGATTTGAATCAAATTTGGTACGATTGTGCAGGGCTCTCTCTCTCTCTCTGCCCGTTTTATTCAAAACGGCGGCCGAGTGAATTCTTAAATACCATGTATCATCTAGAATTCCGATCGGATTTGAACCAAATTTCCCCGGGCACGCCGGGTATTTTTGCTAATATATATATAATACGCCGTGTAGTGTAGGGTACAGTATGTAATTAATTATTATTCTCCAAGCTGCATTACAAAATTATTAAGAATGATAAATGTATTCTGGACCTATTTATATGTGCAACGAAATTTTAATATACGAATTCGAATTCACCAGATAAAAAATAAAGCAAAAAATTGAAAATCATAACCAACGACACACAAAATACCAACAAAGTATTTCGAAAACGGATCCGCTTTATAATTCTTCGACCTAATTGTCCTCGCGCCTTCCATTATTCTGTAATATCGAAAGGCGAAGACCCAGATTTACACGACCCGGCCAAAAATAACCCTGCAACAAAGCGCGCGCACTTTTATAATTAACTTCAAACCTAAAGGTACGATTTTCCTAACGGTGGTTCGCTTTGCATATCCGAGTCACTCTCCAACGCGACGCCGAGTGGTCCACTCCCCTCTCTCTCTCTCTCTTACAGTAATTATCTCGTATAAATTTCCGTTACGGCGTTTTGGTGTTTCTCCAGCAAACCGCCTGAATTGTAAAGCCGTCTGGTTATGGTCAGCAGAAGCCAATTACGGACCAGTGCTCATTCTATCGAGCGTTTTGTGTTCGCTAATCCTATAGAGTGTAACGATCCCTTTTAAACCTTTGCTGGCTCTGCGCATCGTTCATCTCCACCCTTCTCTCTTACTCGCTCTCTCTCTCTCCCACTCTGGTCCTCTCTCTCTCTATTTCTCTCTCTCCTCTATTCCCCATTCCCGCTCACTCCACATCTCTCTCTATCTCTCTCTCCTTCGCATCTTTTAACACACAATGGCCGTGTATTGGATTTCATACGGTTGAGAGGCTGATTTCCTCGTCACTCCAGTTCTCAGAGAGGGAATATAAGGGGGGTAGGAAGAGAGTGAGAGAGAAAGAGGAGGAGAGAGATACGGAAGGAGAAAGAACAGTATCAAAGGGACCTTCAACTACTAATACTTCTCTCATCAACGTAACGTAGGCTCGTATACGTCTTCATTGGACTTCCTCTGGGGCTACGCTTATTCCTCCTACGAAAATATGGCCAAAAGGAGGAGATTACTCTGATGAGATAAGAGCGAAATAGAGAAAGGAAAGGGAGAAGGGTGAGGGGGAGGGAGAGGGAGGGAGAGGGAGGGAGAGGGAGGGAGAGGGAGGGAGGGAGAGAGAGAGAGAAATGGGATTAATTGCAAACTCAGAAACGAACGGGCTAACGCGGCGAATGGAATATTAAAACTTTTGTTTTCGTAATCGCCGACGAAGCATGTCGGTTATTTGGCGTTTTTATCTCTATGTTTATCCGCCAGCCAAATAATGAAATATGACCTCCTTTTTTTCTGCTTGGAAAATGAGAGCGATAAGAAAGGCAAACAACAGTCGGTTTTAGCTAAATTGAGTAAAGATTCGAAAGCCTGAAAGTAGAGTCGAGGCGCTATTTAATTACGGACCTTTTAATTGGATCTATTTAAAGTGGCGTGAAATAAATAGTGGCGAAATAAAATATTTCGAGATATTTTTTTTAGCGCGTTCGTTCTTTCGTCGTGGCAAAATTTAAAGTTGAAATGGTGGGGGAGATAGAGAGTTGAATTCACACCAACTCGTTTGTCGTTTGTTTTTAGTCTGCCTAATTATACCCAAACCAAATAATAAACTATATATGAAATAAATGTGTATTTAAAAATAAGGAGAATTAAACAGGTAAAGCCAAACTAAAACGAGAGGAAATAATTTCACCGCGAATTACTTAAGGTACTTTTTTGCGAACGGTATCCTCGTTATTATTTGTTATTCAAAGTTTACTCATTTAAAATTTTTTATTTCGATATAAATAGGAAAACTAAACAAACATGCGATGAAAAAACGTATGCGTTCCGTAAAAACTTGATTGAACCACTTCCATTAGTTCGACAGATATCGCCAATATGGAAATAGTGACGGTCAAACCGAAAGATTTGGCATATTTTCGAAATGGCACTATTTTATAAATACGCGTCAACCTTGTTCTTCTAGAGTGATGTCGAAAAAGCTCTATCTTTAATTAGACGCAAGTGAAGCTAATTTAATTAACTAAATAAAATTCCCGTTGTAATTTGAGAAATTATTAAGGACTGCCAAAGCCTTCAGTGGGCAGTTTCATATCACCATGTCCTCACTCAGATACTTGTACACTTTCTATTTGTTTTATGAGCATTTTTGACAGATATTTAATTTTAACGATATTTTAGCCGACACAGGAAATTATGGGTCGATGTCGAAATAATATCAGTTGTTTCCCTTTTTTATAAATTTACTGAACGTAGGAGAGTATAAACGGAAATGAACCCTTCCACACGAAACTATTTACAATTCTCGGAATCGTACATCGGATAAATTTAACTGTTGCTGATTCCAGCATCAAAGGACGAGACGACATGTATCATCCATCGCAGAGACCATCCTAGAACGTAATCCCCCGTTCTCCCCAAAACAAACACACACACACACGAAACCTGGGATCAAGAATGAACGCCTATTCGATAAGAGGACCTATTCGAAACTCTACGATAGCATTACTTTTAGGAGAAAGTCTAGCAATAAAAACGATAAAAACACGAAGGATATGAAGATGCAGCTTGTTAATATCGTTCCTCAATCCAATTGGCGGTCGAAGATTAGATAAGGGGAAGATTGCGGCTCGAGGGGGATTGATCGTCAGGAGGTTTGCGTGTCCGATTGCCCAACAAAGGTCAGCGGCTGGCTTATCATCCAATTGCAACGGACATTTCGTGATCCGAGATTTGAACTATCTCCCATCGCACGTTTCAAGATTCCTCCTTTGGCTGCGATTTACCCCTCCGAATTGGTGGGGAAGTTTCTCTTGAAAGGGTTCCCTTAAAAAAAAATCCACGCGAATTAGCGCTACGTAAGAGAAAAATCAATCTAGATTCATTAATTTCTTTCCGAAATCAATGCCACGAGTTGATGGTATTCAACAGTTTTTTTTCTTCCGAGATTTATTCAATTTGCGATGATGAAAGAGGAATAAAAACTTTAATTTACCAGTTTCATTAATTCTGTAGAAATTGCTGAAATACAGTGCCCCCGATTATAACGCCGTCGCAATATGCCGTAGATCTTTCTTACATTCTACATTGAAATTGAAAAATTCAACTATATTTTCTATATATTGTGGTCAGGATTTTTTTATTTCGCGATTTCTACGAAGATATAAGTTTAATGGAAAAACAAAAGTTGCATGTAATTACGGCTCTCGGTAAAATACTTTCGGTTATACCGTCCTCGAATTACAACACTATTTTAACAATCTCCATATATAAATAAAGAATAACTGGCATTTTTATATTCTTAATCCAATATCTGTATGCTTTTCTGATGCCATTTGTATTTTCATAAAATTCATAAAGCAACTGAACCAAAGATTAAGCAATCTCGCTTTTTAAAAAGTAACAAACAATAATGAAAGACGTTTCATGCGATCGAAAGACACATGTTAAGTTAACAAAGACCAAGGAATAAAGTTTCCTCTATTAATACCAACGCCAAAACTCCCCGAAAGGAGAAATCAAAAGAGGTAAATAAATCCCTTTGAGAGCCTACGCGAACCAAATTCGAAATTTTTTTTCATCTCTCATTCCCCCAAGAAACGTATTTCTTTCCGAAAGCGTTTTTGTAAAATTAATTTATTTTTACATCCTTCCGGAAACTGCTTCAACTCCACGCTCTCGAAGATTTTATTTTATTAATTTAGAAAACGGCCCGAGAGAAGAGATCGACCACGATGCAAAAGCTCCTCCTCCCATCCCAATATACCTCCTCTCCTCGAAATCAATAAAAAGTGAAATGATAGAGCAGGAATTTTAAACGTTAATGTCGCAACTGATGTATTCGTCCGATACGAAAAAAAACCACTCGAATACCACGAGGGTCTCGAATCAAGAGTGTGAGTGAAAGGGAAAAGCGAGAGCTGGAGGAGGAAAGAGGGAGAGAGAAAGAGAGAGGGAATTTAAGAGATAGATGGAAGTATTAAGAGGTTGAAAAAAAGAAACGGAGGATAAGATATAGCTCCGCCGGTAAACAATGAGACAGTACAATCAATTATATAGTAGAACCAAAAAAACTCAACCCTAAAAACATACTATTCGATTCAATGATACTACGAATTACTTTGCCCCATTTTAAGGGCATGGATACGGAGAGAAAAAAAAAACTTCTCAGAGCTACCAAAAACTTGAATCTAGCGTTCACCAAAACAAGTGCTAAGATTATTATTAAACATCTACCACCTTTTAGGATATGAAGTCAAAATGCATAGATACAAACAGCCTTAAAAACAACACCCACTACTTCTCCTTACGTCATACATACACGATTTTTTTAATTCAAAGGAAATTATATTACTACGCAGAGGAAAGCAATCCGCAAACATGCTGTAAAAGGTATTATAGTAAAAATACAAGATTTTTAAACGGGTGCTCATAATATTCAAAAGGCGATCAAATAAAGAAAAACGTTAGCAAAAATGGAAGGCGTCATACTGAAACTTTCATCCGCTATGTATGATATCATGCGCAGTTACGTAGTATGTTATAGTGTCAGAACCGGGCACCCGGGTAGGGCGCAGCACGCTTAGGGACGCAATGGTTGATAATTTGGACCTCTAAGTTTAACTTTTTAAATTACAAAACATTTTATTTTACTCCTGCACTGTTAATAAACCGCTGTTTTTAGAGGTAAGTTTGTGTCACACCTTTCCTAGGGCGCAAAAATATCTTGCCCCGTCTCTGGACCTTGTATACCTGTATGTATACATGCACACGTATATACCCAATACGAGAAAGAAGACAGAAAGGAGAGAGAGAGAGAAAAGAAATGATCCTGGGGGAGGTTCTGAGGCAAAGGAGATGGAGGTAAGAGAGTGCGAGAGAGAAAGAGAGAAAGGAAGAGGGGAAGAATTTTAAAAGAGGCGTATTGAGAATCAGTGGTTGGTGCTGGATAGGGGGTTGAGCGGGAGGAGTTGTCGGGAACGGAAGAGGGGGAGAAAGAGTGAAGACGAGAAGCGAGCAACAAGGCCGAAACAGGAAGGGAAAAGAAATACATAAGTCGTAAAACGTAAGGCGAGGAATGGATGAGAGAGGAAGATGGATTTGGAAGGGGAATAAACCCAGAGATAGAGGAAGAGGGAATTTTTTATGCTAAAAAGAGAGGGAGAGAGAGAAAATAGGGCTTGAGATGTAGTTAAAGATGTCCAAGGGAAAAGTAGAGACGGCAAGGGAAGGAGAAGAGGGAAAAAACTATGTAAAAGACTAGCAGGTTATTATAGCGTGAGAAGAAGGAATATATATATAAGTGTTCGGTACAACTAAAAGGACGTGAAATAGTGGGCTTAATAAGATTAGATTTTACGGTATCTAGTAAAAAAAAGGCAAAGTATTAAAGCGAAAATTAAGATAGGAACATGGAAAAGATTATCAACAAGAGAGAGAGAAAAGGGACCTGAGAGAAACTCTAGAGAAAGTAGGGAGAAACGTGAGGAAAGAAATGCCAGAGAAACTGAGGATAAGAAACGCGGGGTAAAAAAAGAGGACGACTTTTGGGCCAATAAATAAGCAATGGGATTACCAAATATCCAAATTTCGCGTCTCTTCGGATTTTAAGAGATGAAAAGTTATTTCCTATTCCGAGGAAGGAACGCAGAACTAAGATCAGCGCTCAACTGATTCGTTTTCTTCCCCTTTCTCTCACAACTCTTCCTTCCTTCCTGCCTCCCTCTCTCTCCTTATTTGGACTTACTTTAAATATCGAGATTCAACATTTAAATCATGAGATTCAAGATTTAAAGGTAACAAAAAGTGAAAACGGAAATGCCTAGGAACGTACGCGGAGGAATAAATGAGGAAAAGTGAGTCTTAGTACGTTACATGTTGAGAATTAATTAATGACTTGGTTCCCCTAATTCCTTCGTCGTTTACATCCATTCCAGACGATGGATGGATCGGCGGTGTCTGAGTGATGGAAAACGCATCAAAAGCATACCTTTGGAACAGGAGATACCGTTTATCGCGTACAGGAACATCCTCTATCGGACAACAGATGAAATTAGCTAGAATGGAAGTGGGGAAGGAAGAGAGAGAGAGAGACAGAGAGAGAGAGACAGAGAGAGAGAGAGACAGAGAGAGAGAGACTGAGATATACACTATATCACAGAATGATTGATAGTTTACGATTACGTTTCTCGCCATCACTTGTTATTTTTACGGCAACATTTAACGAATAAGAAAAACGGACGGGTAACCAAGAGAGAGAGAGAGGGGAAAAATAGAGCAGATGAAAATATCGAAGGAAGGATACAAAAACGATGAGCCATCACGTCGAGAGACATTTAAAAGAGACAAGTGAGAACTGAGTGGGAGAAAGAGAGGAGAGAGAAAGGAAAGAGAAGGGCTGAGAGAATGACTTGGAGAGTGCTTGTCGGTATAAAGAGGGTTCAATTCCGAGTTCTGGGAAGTCAGAGTGGTACATATACAGGGAGAGAGAAAGAGCGAAAAGGAGATAGAGAAAGAAAGGAGAGCGTAGGCGAGAAAGAGGTGGAGAAAGGAAAGAGAGAAGAGCGAGAGATTCAGAGAAAAGTAGAGAGAAAGGAGTAAGGGAAACGGAGAAGAAAAAATTAAGAGCGAAAAGGGACTGAGAGAGAGAGGTTAGTGGAAGGAGGTGGATAAAATGGGAGAAGAGATAAAAGCGAGATAAGGATAATTCGAGGATGAAAGCGGAAGAAGGGTAGGAGGCCGAGAAGGAGAAAGGGTTTGGGAGAGGGGAGAGAGAGGGGGGGAGAAGGGAAAGGATTTCTTTTTCGAGGGCAAGCGAGGGAGTTGGAGATAGAGATAAAGTGTGCGTATGTACGCCCAGAGAAGGGAGAAGAGGAAGGAATAATTAAGTGGGCAAGAGTGAGACGGATAGATTTGGGAGATAGAGAGAGAGAGAGAGAGAGAGGAAAGGGAAATGGAAGATATGATAAATGTTTTATTAAGGTTGGGTAGCGGAGAGAGCGGGGCAGTATACTTAGTTGTATTGCTTGGCGACGAGGAAATTCTGTTTGCCCCTCGAATGGAAATAAATTTCTCTGCAGCGCGCTTAAGCTAATGAGGCAATTGTTTTAACCCGCGGCTGGATTAAAATATTAGCGGGCAAGTATCGGGTAGTGTTACGCGATTGAGATTTCGGAGGTATGTAAGGTGACCAGACATCCTCCTCCTCTTTCAATCGTTGTCCTTCCTAAACCTATTGTCCTTCCATGTCCTCCTTTTTTGAAAAATTTTCTGTCTTTGTCCTTCCTTTTACTTAATCCAGGGTTTCTTAACTTTGTGTAACCACGGAACATTTATACCTACTCCGAAAACTCAGACCTGTGCTTAACAATATCATGCGATTTTTGTGGAATGGCTGTCTTTGCTCTTGTCTGATACATTGTTATACGCGCAGGGAGTTCGTCTTAGTCTTAAGACACGATTCTCGGTGTACATTAAGCTTTCCGGCAAGCTGCTTGTTAAATGATCTTTGTTCAGTTCGTTGACTGTTTTATTAGTGATACAGAACACTTTGTCTGCTAGAATAAATGTTTTCTTTTCTCCTTGATTATATTGTTTGGTTTCTGGTTAACTGAAATTCTGGTTTAAACGGCGTATATTGTATTCCATATCCCATCCTATTACTCAAAATATTTCTTTCGTAAAACAAAGTCGATTCATTCCTGTTCACTTAGTTGTTATCGGCAATGGAGTTGAGTGATTTTAGTAGGTTTTTGTTTCTACGCGTGCTAGTTAAACTCTTAAAGCTTCCTATTGCTTGTTTTGTTTTTCTTCTATCAGTGAATTGTGAATAAATAGTTATATACTGTGTCCTGCCTGAGTGAAAATTGAATAGCTGCGATTACTTCATTATTATGGTAAATATAATTTTCTCATTTTAATTTACAATGTGGTCTTCCATTTTATTATATTGATTTTTAAATCTTTGTTGTAATACCCTACGAAATGTCTTCAACCAAGAAAAGAAAATGTCACTTAAATGTAACGTTAGCTAAGGAATTTTCACATTTAAGACATGTTGGAAATGATACTATCATTAAATGTTGTGTGTTCAGCAGTATTTAGTATCGCAGTTGGTGGGCGTTCAAGTATTACGAAGCACAATCTTTCTAAAAAGCAATAAAGTGCTCTTAATATAGCATCTCCTCGCATAAAAACCCTTATTTTATTTTTTTAAATGTGAAATAAAGCATATAAACAGTTAATGAAATGTATCCTTCCTTTGTCCTTACTTTTTGTATAAAAAACCGGGATTTGTCGTCCTCCCTTTTGGTAAAAAATATCTGGTCATCTACTATATATTGATGAAAGTTTGTTTGTTTATTTGTGCATCTATACATATCCAGACCGTTAAAGCTAGAGTAATCAAACTTTCCACAGATACTTTCTTCACAAATAGGAAGGCTACTTTTTAATCCCAAAGGTTTTATATTAATTGTACAAAAAGCAAAGTAACTTTGTATGCTAATGGCAACTAGTGAATTCTCGGCGCCAACCTTTGGCCGATGACCGACCGCGCGCGACGATCGCTTTCCCTGCTACTGGACCGGACATGGAAGGACCGGGCTCCCGGAGCGCGAAGCCATCAGTGACGCCGAGTCATCAACGCGCGAGCAGGAGCTTCCGAGCGTAGCAGCGAGCACGAACTTATTCTTTCTCTTGTTATCGTTATTTTTATTTGTTACTCGTTGTTATAAAACTCAGAGTGGTTATTCGTTACGTTATTCACGCCCCTATAACTGGTGACCCCGACTTGATCTTGGAAGACACTGTAGTTAGTCTTAAGATATGGCGTTTATTGTAGGTTTCCCCGCCTCCTATGTAATTGGTCCCGTGTTAAATTGAGCACGCACAGTCGCTTTGCATTTAGATTTTGTCTTGTAAATAGGTGAAAAATTACTATTCACATGAGCTAAAATTATCGGTTATTCCACTTGCGTTTATTTCTTAACCGGTTACGATTGAATTTTTTATAAATAACATTAGTGAACAAATTAATGATTTAATTTTATTATTAATTTAAGGAGACTTAAGAGAATGTGCATCATATTCCTAAAATTATGTTGGCAATATATATATATATATATATATGGTATTGGAGGGACAAGGTTTGTCTATTTAATAAAATTACATATTTCCCTCCTGATTATGAGTTTCTTTTTAATAATATACACGAAATAATACATCATAATATGATGACTCTGTATAATATAACAGTAAAAGAACTCATACAAAAGAAAGTAAAATAAAATACAGTTTTGCACTATTTATTTATCGAACAAAATTCAACAAATGAGGTTTATTGCCTTTCGTGTGTATTTGCGAGTAACCAACGATAACTGTGAGACACTTGGCGGTACACTCACACCATTATGATAAGCTAGATAGTAGTGTTTCAACGATAAGTGTTGCGAAGGCAAAATCCCGCAAATTTTAAACGCACTCTGTATCCGGATAAGGGTTCAACTGCGATGACTTTTCATCATATCAATCTGTTTTATTTTCTGTTTTCGCATTCCCGATGGATTTCGCCAAACTTCAACTATACTATTCAGGCCATGTTTGACGAAACGTATTAAAGCATAAGACCTGACAACAACAAAACAAACAACCACGGTCCTTGTTTCTACGTCCAGTTCGAATCGCTACAAAAACGTCCGTGTTAACCGGCGCGAAGTATAAACAAATGTAATAAAACGTCAGATTCGTAAATCGGCGAACGCCGCCGACCGTTTTCGTGTTTTCTTTTCCGTCGCCCTCTCCGCAGCGCGGAGATAT
Source organism: Uropetala carovei (assembly GCA_036926305.1). Taxonomy (NCBI): domain Eukaryota; kingdom Metazoa; phylum Arthropoda; class Insecta; order Odonata; family Petaluridae; genus Uropetala; species Uropetala carovei. Next base: position 2,741,123 of record JAXCHB010000213.1, read on the forward strand.
CCAGAAACAAAAAAAAAAGACGCAACGTCAATTTTTATTTTTCGGACGATTCATTTCCGACGGCCATCCGCAGATAATGAAGTGATGACGAAATCCCAATTCCCTCGGAATGAGCGGCGATTCGCCCCGCGGCCCACGAGACACGTGTCCCTTAATCATCAATCGATACGCTGGCGGCCCAGCTCACAAAGACCAAGGGAACGGATTTTCGTTATTTGTCATACGCCGAACAAACGCGCGCGGCACGGAGGTGTTTTTTTTTAAATTCATTCCGCCGTCCGCGCTAAAAGCTTTGGGAAAAAAATCATCACCGACGCGGTTATTTAATAAATCTAAAACGCGGAAAATTAAAATATACTCTCGCCCTCTTTCGTTGATCCAGTGGAACGGTGGGAGAGGGGGGGGGGAGGGGGGTCAGTTGTTTCGTGTGGGTGGGTGTGTATGGCAAGGAGGAGGTAATTTCCCCCACAGGTTGCGTTTAGGAGGTGGGTCGAGTCGGATAGGGAGAGTGAGATAGAGAGGGGGGGGGGAGCCCTTGACCATGGAATCTCCGGTTCTAATCCCGCCTTTGGCTACAACAGGGTTAATGAACGAGCTCCCGTTATGATCGCCACTCCACGCCGGCTTGACAGTTCAGATCCCAGCGAAAGGGGATTGGGCGGTTTTCGATGCATGGGTTCATTCATCACGCCTCGTTATCAACGGATCAAACCCAAAAGCCTCCTCCTCCTCATTCCTACGCCCTCTCCCCCTCCCCTCCTCTAATCCCTACAGCGGAATAGAATTGTCCCTCATTGTTGTGCCGGGCAATCCTCATACGTCGCTGTTTTTCATGTCGTCGTCGTTTTCCTTTTAATTTATTTTTCTTTCCGAATCATTTTTCTCGTTCGAAGTCAGCTAGGCTTCCTCCCTTCCTCCCTCCCCCCTCCACCTCTCGCATGCGGGATTAATGCGGACGGGATGTATAAGCACTGATAAACGGCGATGAATCACCTTATTGCGGCACGGTTATTCGCGGGTTTACTGCGTGCGGTGCAATCGCTATCGCAAGAGTCGGACGTCCTGGTTTCGGTTGACCGGCGTTTGGAGTTCTGGGGAGACTGGAATTTCCGTCCGTTTCGTATCGTCAAAAAAAAAAGAAAGGATCGCGAATCGTAATCGAGGATTCGGAACATTTGTCGAGATCGATAAAACGTGTTTTCTTTCGTGCGCGAGATTTATTATACGTAATTAAATACAGAAAATGAAGATTTTGTATTAATTTTCGAAAAATCTCCGGAGTATGTCTCAGGTGAGTTTGTTACAGCTTACACAAACGGTTATTCTTTTTGTTGGGAGCTTCTCCGAGTTTTCGTGATTATTAGGAATTAATTAATTTTACGAGCGAAAAAATTAATCTTATAGAAAAATCCGAGCCCATCTCTTTCATTTTCATAAGAAATTTAATAGGCACTGATAATCAATAATACTGGACTTATAATAGATGAGCAAGAAGCACGCGAATCTTATCAAGCTATGCTATTTTAGTGTCTCATTTCGATTTAAATTTGCTCAAACAAGATGAACAAATTCGTCATAATTAGCAACCGATACGGAGATATAGATGGTCTTTTTCATTAAGATTATGACACGGACGATTTACAATTAGAAAAGGATGTAATGGAATTTATTATCTCGTAATTAAATTAAAATTTTTATTTCTCATTGCAAAATTTCAGTTATGGATCTTAGGAAAGATAACTTAAAACGATATTTCTATCTTAAAATATACCTTTCTGACGGTCTATTATTCATTCTAATAAGTAGCGCCGAAAAACTTGGCCTCTTCAACGATTTATTACTCGGTTTAAACACAAGCACAATTCTTTAGGCAGAATCCCAATAGAGAGATTAGGAGATCATATGGAATTACATTCTCGGTGACCAATTGAATATTCAAAAAAAAATAGAAAAGATAACATTTATTTCAAAACTTAAACCGCCTTATCCTATATCTTATGCTACCCAAAGGACAAATTGAAAATCTTTCCAAGCGCCCAAAATTCCATTCCAACCTAATCAGATTCTCTTATTGGTTTTCGATGAACGTAAAAAAAATCCTCGATAAATCGGTCCGAAAAAATAACGAGAGGGGAAAACAAACGAATCCGGTTACCGATTGGGAAAGATAAGTAGCAAGACTCTCCCCCAATCCACCGTAATCAATTCGCCTTTCGTCATTCCATTATTTTTTTATCCGTACGTTTCCGGCAAGGTAAGGGGACTAACGCTTTACGAGGGAAGGACATGGCGATCCTTTGGAGGATACGCAAAGCGAAACGGGCCCCGGACCCACGAAAGCCGGGGAAGCTGAAGGGCTCCCATTCTAGAGCCCCGCTTTTGGGAAGAGAGAGGGAGAGGGGGAGATGAGGGGAGAGAGAGAGAGAGAGAAAGGGATAGAGGCGATGAATAAGGTCCACTACGTCGGACCCAAAGGGAATCTGCCGAATTTTCCGGACTCTCTCTCTCACACTCTCTTCGTCGCTCGCCTGTTTTATGGGATGTGTAAAAAAATAGTGGAGGAAAATTCGGCTCCATTTTCGTTATTGTATCGCGGCAGCATCTCGTCTACATCGGGTCGCGAGGGAGGAGGAGGATATATATCCGTCCCATTGCAGCGAAGCGAGATATAAACGACACGCTCCCATGCAGCTCTAGGGCTCAATGGAACGGAGGAGGTGTAGCACGCCGTTTTTTTTCTGTTATCCGACGAATAAGAAAAAAATAATACATATACTATAAGCCTTAGGTCTGGCGCGGGGTAGGAAGAGAGGGAGAAAAGAATAACGCGATAGAATGTCTTCCATACCGTAGTCCAATATGGTTCGATGTAATCTCGTGAGGGGAATTTTGACGAACCGGAGAAATGGCTGCGTCGCGAAAAATAGACGTTCTTTTTTTCTTCCTTTCTTCTCATCGTGCCTGTTTTTTTTCTGCGTGCGGTTTAAAAAAATAACGTGTCGCTCCTTCCTCTCTTGTTTTGTTTGTTTCTAAAAAAAAGAAACCCTTTTCGGTGGGGAATTCGCAGGAGACGGGGAGCTGGGGGAGGGCGAAGAGTATTCGGAGGAAGCTTTTATGCATTATTTATGACATCCATTTGGTAAATAAAAATTCAAAATCTCCTCTTTTCCTAACATGGGATAAGCCTTAGAGGATTCGAGTCGATTCTTAGGCCTTTATCTGTAGCGAAATCGTTTCGACAAGATGGCCAAACACGGAAAGTGAGCCGACGGGGGGGTGGGGGGGGGGGGAATCTTTCTTTTGTTTTGTATATAAATACGACCGTAGGAATACCTTTCCGTTAACTCAAACTAAAAAAAATAATATCGTTGTTTTAACGCATGTATTTTCTCCAACCTTGGCATAAATCAACGACTTCCTCGATGCCGTAGGAGTCGGAGAGAGAGAGAGATTTAACGGGACCGAGGCAAGCGTAAGGGGTTTTTAGACCTTGGCGATTGATATCGCTCGCGGGAGCATTAAATCATTTTCCGCTGCTCATAATAATCACCGTGGCATCTCTCTCATTTGAATATCTCCGGCATAAGTTGGAAATCAAACAATAGCTATCGCGGATCATTAACCGGCGCCGTGATAAAACGAGCGTCACTCAAAAGCACGCGACGAAGCAAATGAGATATCCCGTCCATCGTTAACGCAGATAAGGCCGTATAATTTGCGTTAAGCCGCGTTGTTGGATTGGTGCGGATCCGTCGAGATTGTTTTAAAGTCGTGGAGCATATTTATACGAACCAAGGAGGAAATAGATGGATTATTGTCGATTTATGAATATAACAAGTGAGGAAATGATTGCGGAGCAATTAGCATAAGGCGGTTATTTCGAAAATTTAACGAAAGACATACTGTCGCCGCTTGTACCTCGGCCATTGATTCTGTATCTACCAAGTTTTTACCAGATATAGCTTCAGTGTAGTTGTATCTATCCTGAAATTTTGTAAATTGAAGTTATTTTTTAGTTATTTCGTACCCAGACAGACGGACGAACTGAATGCAAAAGCGATTATTTTTTAGAAAAAACGCTAAAAAGTCGGTTAAAAAATTAGTGTTGGCAATAACTTGAAAAAAAATAACCTTACATCGACCGTATTTACCCGAGATTTTTCTGATATTTTCCAATCAAAGGTTGACTTACTTATTCACGAACAAAGAAATAACTATATAAAATTGTGACAGTGATTCTAACTTACAGTCTAAGACGGTTTAAATCGCATTTATAATTGCACTGCACATTGTGACGACAAATTTTTATATATATTGGAAAAAATAATTCCAATAATCCTTTTTAATATAGGTACTTAAGAATACAATACGAAACATTTTTTCTGAAAAATTTTTTGTTAACAAGGGCCGTCTTATACTCGGGGACGTCTTATAATAAGGTAAATACGCTGTTTTCCCGTCTTCGTAGGTAATATTATTTTCCTGGTTAGTATCGGCAAATTTTCAGCTAGTTTAATCGGATTATTAACAGAAACCTAACGACTTATTGGGAAAACAATAACAAAAGCACGCGTAATTCGTTTCGATAAAGTCATTAATTGCTTTCGCGCGCGTAACAACTAGACGGTACTCCCCATTAATGCTGATGAGACCATCGACCGTAAAATTCTAACCAGTTGAATCCGACGCAAAAAAAAAACAGTAAGTGTACAGGGATCCATTTAAACGTCACGGAACATCTTCCGAACGATTTATCTCCCATTCTCGTACAGAAAATTTTTACCGATTTGGCCTACTTTCAAAAGGAAGGAGAGGGAGACAAATCTTGGGTCCTTTCCAAGTAAGAGTCCACCGCCAAACAGTCGGACGCGATTTGAGAGGAGTTACACACATTTCTATCCCTATCCTCCGCATTCTTATTCCAACAAACCCTCCATCTCTCATTCTCCCTCTCTCTTTCGCCCGGGTGAGATTCGCGGACAACCCCCATTTCCGCAGCAAAACAGTGTGGCTCGGCCGTCGCAGGTCTCGTAAAGAGCAAATATAATATATATAGATATATACATATATATATATACATACACACACACATACATACACACACACACATATGTGTGTTTATATATGTACACACACAGACACACACACACATATATATATACACACACATATATATATACACACACATATGTGTGTGTGTATTTATATATATACATATATGTATGTGTGTGTGTGTCTGTGAAGAGAGGCGTCGGGAATCAATCCGCCGCCGCGAAGGATCCTTCGCATGCCGTGATGATGGATTAATCTTCGTAAGACGCTCGGTTTTCACTGCTTCTCTGTCGTGTAGCGGAGAAAGTTACGAGGAGAAGGTAACGTTATGTCGTTTGGTTAGTTTGCTGATTTTTGCCGAGAATATTAACGCCCATGAAAATGACGAAACGTGTCCCATCTCCAAGTAATGGCAAGAACAAGTCTGTCTTCATCCCACTTGACTTCATTCACTCCCAACTATTACATGTAGGGAATCGACGTTAGTTCGATCGCCACTGAGTACGGCTGCTTTGTAGAAGTGCGCATAATTTTTTCCTAACCTCTGGTGACAAGAGTTGCCTCCAGTACCAATTCTAACTGGCTTTAGAACCAATGGACCCAACAAAGCAACGGAAAACGCAAAACCTTCTACGATGTAACCGATTACTGAAAATTAATTCGGCTCAATTCTGACGCTAAAAAAATGAGGAAACTAAGATCAAAACCGCAATTAATTTACGACCTAAACAGAGTGACGTAGTATGTTTCCGAGACCACCCGGATTAAATATTTTCAAGGTCTCGACATTCAACCCCTAGCGGACCCAACTAAAATGCGGACTCCACTGCTTGTTATAGTATACAATCTGTAAAACAAACATGTATATTATTAAAGGCGTAAGATCCTTTCTTGTTTGTTTTCTTGTCTGCACACTTTTGCAGCCACTTTTTAGACGCGAATTAGGATCATTTCCGAGTAGGTACGAGTTTGAAATTTGGCAGGACGAAAAAAAAGACCCGAGTTCGACTCCAGGAGATAATTTCTGTTTCCCGTAAGATAACACGTAAAATACGATCTTTCGACGTGCAGGCTGTGTTTATTCTTAAAAATGCTGGCAACATTTCAAATTTCAGATGCAGGCTTCCCTAGTAAAATTATAGTGGCCGAATAAGTTTAAAAACACGGTTTTACTGTACAAGGCGAACATAGTTACACTCGCACAATGAAGCCAATGGGATATAGCGATACCACGCACACAAATCGAGTTTTTTTTCGGATGCCTCTTCGTGCTACCAGCGGCCGTCACGATATTTTTAGACACTTCCAGTCAGGTTTGATTGCTGAAATTTTGCGATTGTGGGTTATAGCCCATAAAAATCAAGAATCTCGGGAGAGAGGGTCCCCGGGTTGATTCAAGGAACTTTTCACATCTCATTATCATATTTAATTTGCATTTTGAAAAGTTTATAATCGAGAAACAAGTTGAAGATTTAAACACTGCGCGGAAACTAGAACGAAGTTCATGCTTATCATTAAGGTATAAGGATATTTGGTTTAAAATACAGGGTTCGGAAATAAAACGAACGCTGGCATTACACGAACAAAACCGGTAGCGTTTCTCGAAATTTCCCGCAGTGGAACCACGACTTCTGCGCTACTTTACGTACCAAAATATTTTGCTCGCGCGTCGATTCCAAAGACATATGTGTAAATATAAATGCGGTAATCGACGCGGAAACGCGCCGTTTAACCATCTACCATACTTAAACTCTCGGAAATTCCGCAAGTCGCCCTTCAGCCTGTAGCGTTTCATAACGACCAAAGGTGAAACTCGACCGCGATCTATTCTTATCTTTGAGATATGTGCTCCATCGCTCTAAACGAATCTGCAATTCACAAACGAGAAGTGCTGACTCAAACCGATGTTTGTTTCTGTTCCCCTCAGTGGCGAATTGTTAAACTCGATTGTTTATTTTTATTTCTCCCAGGGGGCCATTGTTTAGTCTGGTTTTTTTCCTTTTCGTTATTCTACTATCGAGCTTCAGTGCCTCGTGAGATGCGTGTGGGTTCCGAAAAAGAAAAATAAACGACGGCTGCTGTAAAAATCGATGCTGGAGGATTCGGTAAGCACTAAAATTGATAAAAATAATTAAGTGGAGGAAACGCGTCGAATTTCTAAGTTGATTTAATTTGTTGTTTATGAGATAAATTACAATTTAGGTTGCGTTTTTAAGGTTGATTAAAATTTGAAAGAGCGTACAAAAACAAGGATTCTTAAGTTAAGACTTATGAGATTTAAACTTTAACTAATGAGTTACGGTCTGTGAGACATCACTCAAGTTATAATGTCAAATTACCCCACTGCTTTACTTTCCGATTATATATTTTACCAAAACATAAGTTATTTCTTTTAATTATCACATAATACTCCTGAGATTTTTAAACAAGGAATATCCATCAGCAGATTTAGCTTAATCATAAAAAATATCGGACCTCAGTTACAACACAGTCATAATTGCGCCTCACCAATTAAAAGGTTAAATCAGTTAGACAGAGGGATTGGACCTATAGAAAGATGGATTTATTTTAAGCAATGCGAGGACATTGACGGTTAATCGCCTTCAAAGTTTAAAACTTACGCATATTTTTTGTCTAAAGCCGTCAACTTTAATATCCTACACCCAGTCTCTAATTATGGCACATAGTAACCGCAAATTCCGTAAACACTAACATTCTTTCCAACTGGATGCGTTTTTCTTTGAAGACCTGTGATGCCATTCAACCAAGATTAGAAAAAAGGAGAGAATCTGAAGGCTTTGTTACTAAGAAACGACGTCTCCTTACCTTTGCTGCGGTATAAACGCTTCGGCGGTGGAAGAAGACATCCTAATCCTCCCGCGACGAGGGAAATTCCTCTTGACGCAAACACACTCTTCAGCACAGAATGACCATATCACTTCATTGGGGACGAACAAGATTAAGCTTCGAAAAGGGCAGAAATGAAAGGCACTTCACTGAGAAAATAAAGGGTTTCATATAGGGATTCACATTCATGCCTCACCTCTAATGTAGAAAAAACCAAACTCACAGGTAGTACTTTTGACGTGGTAAAGAAAGAAGCATATTAAAAGCGAAATCTTTCAAAAAAAATTGTTGCGATTCTTCGTTACCCCCAAGAACATGCTTTTATTCGTATAAGTATTAAAAATAAAATATTTATCGAAAAATGTGACGTGTTCTCTTTAAAAGATCTGATTGAAAAATTAACAAAAGGAGTTATACCTGCCTAGGACTCGTAATTGTTCTACATCGACGAATAGATTGCTAATTATGTATTACTGCTACTCACTATCTCGATGGACTGCATCGCTTTCCTTCGAAGCTGAGTTCGCTTAACGGAAAACTTTCTTCGGCACTTCCGAACACTATCACGTCTCAAGTAAAACTGAGCTACGCAAAACCATAATATCCTGCCAAAAATCCCACCAAATCATAAGACGTCGTGATATTTCTCCTTGACATTTGGGAAGTGCGGTAACGAAATTCTGGGAGGGGAGAGAATAGTTCGTCCCTCGGTCATTCACCTTTACCTCATCGAATGCAAACAAATGGGTGGTATTGAAAGATGGAACTTTTGTCGTTTGATTTATATTCACAACCTTTATCGATAATTAATACGCCGGAACTCACTAAAATAAAGTAGAGTAGTTAAATTTCCACGTGTGTGCCATTGAAACTGATCACCTTTTAAAAATATTATTCATATTTTATACATCTGTTTATAACCCGTATGCCAGATTTAAGTCAGCTAACAATTATATGTGACAACAAGAGTAATTTCTCTTTCGTTTTAAAAATTTTCCCAATTCTCACGTAAGATGACGATGATTTTTTCAATAAGTAAAAGAAATTTAAGTAAATAAGTACATAATTATATTTTCTTCAAGAGAGCTATTGGATTCAACATGTGCGGGCCCAATTGCTACAGTGAATCATTACAAATTTAAGAAACCGCCTATATAAGTATTTAAATAGGCAGAATTAGTAAAAAGAAACGAAATAAGGATATACGGTTGTACTCAATGCCGTGCATCATAGACATTACGATCCAGGGCTAAGAAGTGAAAGTCTTGGATTCTTGCCCTTAAAAATTATGATTGTATCGTACTTTGGATAACGTGGGCATAATGAGATCACCTTTAATGGCCTCCGGTTGCTTGATATGCCTTCGCGAGATTTTTCCCCTAATTAATGAGCGCCACCTGTGGTTAGTTCGCCTTTGTGATCGTCGGGACTTATTTCCTTCCGTTGGTGATCTGTTCAGTGGGGTAGATAGGATTGTACGACCTCCAGTACTGGATTTGTTCGAAGCCTTCACATTAAATCTCTCGTGGGCTCTTCTAAAGCGCGACCGACCGGGCTTCGCCCTGGCTGCTCAAGCGATAGCTACGCCGCCGCCTAAATCTTAAGAATTTTATTAATCTTCTTTCCTCATATATTTTTGATCACGCAATAAAATACCCACTGTTATCATAGTTTTAACAATCACAAAAACTGAAGCTGCTTGTAGGCAAAAGACACTTCACGTAACTGCCAATTAGTCAACCAATTGTTCGTAGTTCAAACAAATAGGAGAAAAATATTTGAATAATAATTTAATGCGACGCATTATTTTTATTATTTATTTTTGTTCTATTATTTACACTTTTTAGGATAAGTGTGTTTGACGAAATTGCCTATCCACACAGATAATTGCAAACCTTGTCTATTTTTCGATAAGATCTTAAGAAAAACCCTTATAACCCGAAATTTGGCGCGAAAAAAGTGATATATAATTAAAACTCTATGCGCAATTTGCGAGAAATCACTGATTTATGAGTATCACAGGCATACTCTTAAGATAATAAGTACGAGTGAAAGTTCAATACTACATTCACATGCATTTAAAAACAATTTGGCGATAAGCAATTTTAACCGATAAGTCAGACCACTAATTGTGAATAAGTATGATTGCGTATTCATTTGATGAACCGTCTGAGAACATTTAACAACGGGGTGAATCTTCATTTATTGACCGTGACTGTAGAAACCGATATATGGAGATTATCTGAATCGTTGAAGCATGGAATGGTATCACGTTATTCATAGCCACAGCATCAATAACTTATAAGTTAGTTTGACGTTATTTATGAGTTTTCTTTTGTTTGTGAAAGTATCTTGGTGCTCGTTCGATATTCCGGAATGCAATTTCTCCCTCGCCACATTGAAAAGGAAGAGAACTCGTAGTGTATACTATCATTTTTCGAAATATCACGACATGAATTTTCGCAATATTCTCGAAAAGAAGAATGCAAAAAATATTATTTCCAAATTCTTTACTATTGAAGCCTCTACGACTATGAGGGAGATATATGTGGCCTTTAAAGAACGGCAGTTAATTGCAAAGACAAACGCAACAAACTTTTTTATTGGCATGCATCTTAAGACAAAATTTTTGGCGAATAAAACCCGACAGAAAAAGAGAGAAAAATAGGCAAATGATTATAACGAAATTGCCCTAAAAATAAATGATAGCGTATATAACACAATTTCATAATTCATAATCCACATACACTGTAAAACTAAAACAAGCTTTCCCACCTTACCCTTCCTTGACACCCAGGAGGTCAGAAACAGCTACGATTGCCATCGATCAATTTGCCCAAGAAAGTGGTGCGCGGCAAAGAGAGCAAAAACTGAAACTTCAGCTACAAAAACAAAACTATAGTGCGATTCCCGAAGTCGTACGGGTCAGATTCGCAGTACTCCGTCCGCATTCGGGTTATTTCGCTTAGGCTACGACCCAATGTTGCCACATTTCGAAATTCGCTCATTTCAACAACAGCTGTGGACGAGTGAAGTTCTGAGAGCAATCGTGTCAACAGCGCTCGTCAAGAATTTTTGAAAGGCGTGGGAAATTTAAGACCTCTTATTGGCTGACACTTTCTCCCCCTCACCCTACAAGTCTAACCGTAGACACGCCTCACCCGTACGATCTCTGGAAACGCAGTATAACGTCGAAACCGACAGACAATTCCGAAAGTGCGTTTTCCGATGAAAGGTTTACGTAACCGTACTCATAAAAAAAAATCCAACCGAATTCAAACTTCCGGAAATACTTTGTTTAAGAATATTTCAAAATCATCACGTGAAAAACTCCGCAGTTCGACGTCATTTAACCCTTTATTCCTCGAGATTCGATCGCTAGGAGAGGAACCTAAATCCTACCGCTTGCTATTTATAATCTTCTGGCGACGGGAGGTATCCCGAGGGCGAGGCGGTGCGAAGCCTTCTGCGCTGGAAAAAAAACCAGACCGCATCCGGTCCGCGAAAATGTTAATAGCATTCCCTTTTTTACGTTCGTTTTTTTCTACCGCGATACTTCTCTTAAAAGCTCTCGAGGCATCTCTTTTGAGGGAAGCGCGCTTTTACAATCGCATCCACTCCCCATCTATATGTTCAGGAACGTCGAGAACGGTGGGATGGGAAGTAACGCGCATTATGTTTGCTTTTCGAGATGTGAGTGGGCATTAAAGGTTAGCGCAAGGGAGAAATGGAGAGAGAGAGAGTAGGATGGAGTTTTCGGAATGAGAGCGAGGATTGGCCGAATCGGTTCGACAGAGCGTAAACTTTCCATCGGTTCGATTGCGTTCGGAATCTTTTTGTCTCTCGACCGCAGTTCGATATGATCTCGATCGAGTAAAGGGCGCCACGGCGAAGGGAGGGAAAAAAATAAAAGGAAATAACGGAAACATCTGCGCTCCGAACACAAGCCATCGGCGCCAATTAAAAAAAAAAAGATAGGGGCGAAAACAAAGCGAGTGGCCAATTAATTCGATTCATTAGACTTGCCCCCCGGAGTTAATCAGGGAAACAAATGTTTGGTTATGCTCCTTATTCCGTCCCATTGTCGCCTGGGAATGATTAGGGACAAATAATGGAAGGCTAAAATATGGGGTATATTTTTTTGCGGACAATCTTTTTAATCCCTTCTCCCTCCCCCCCTCTCTCTCCAATAAAAAATGCTATTACCGCTATAAAACTTTCCTAACATTAACCTTTTTTAAAATTAATCGATAAAATTTAAACAAGCAGACGCGGTACAAACTGCAAGAAAAAAACTTAATGATGCGCCATCACCTGGAATGATTTTTTCTTTAATATCCCGCGGTTGACATAAAAGTCGAACTTTTTTTACTGTTCATTAATTTTGTAGAAAATATAGGGGATGGGAGAAAAAGGAAAATTCCGGCAGAAATGTTCCATTAATGGTTAACGCCCTGGATTCGGCTCCGATCGGAAGTGATTCTCCGGTATTGACCAGATAAAAAATATCCTCTAGCGGACACGGGATAATATCGCGGTCGGGATGTTTATGTACACATTTGGTCCATCGCTCGGAATAGCTTCGGGTTGGAGTGGAAGAGTGAGTGACCACTTCTATCAATCCTCTCTCCCTCTCCCCCCCTCCCCCTCTCCATTTGAGGCCTCGAGGGATCCTAATTGCTCAGATCCATTCAGAGAACCCATTTTAGTTTGAATTTGCACTTATCGCTCTAGCCACTTATGCTCTCCGAATGCATCGAGGATCGTGACCTCAAGAGAGGTTATCGAAAAAAAATGAGAACCAGGCAATCAGAATTCTCGCCTTGTGGAAGAAGCGTTTTTTTTTGGGTTCCTTTAATGGGCGTCCTCTTTAAGTCTTGCCGAAAATGCGGAAAACCATTATAGTGGTAACTTGCTTTATATTCGAACTTGATAAAATGGATACCTAAATTCTAATAGGACAAAGATTCTTACGTAAAAAGAACCAATCAAAATAAGATTAGGTGGAACTTTTAAACAAAATTCTTTTTTGGAAAACCATATATGTGAAACTTTAAACGCCCTCCATTGAGTAAGAGCTTATGATATTATAGAGCTCATTTCATTCGTACATTTAATATTTGCGCGGGTTTCCCTGGGTTTAATTTTGCGCGGGTTTATTTTCTACATTTGTGGTTAATAATCCTAATGCTATGTCACATTTTCTTGGAATATATTTAAGGCATTATTCTAAGTCAAAAATAATTTATGACTGCGAAAACAATACTTTCATGTACCTTTACTAACATTTGTAACATCATCATTATTATAAAAATCATCCAAATCGCCAAACTAAAATCACCGCGCTTCAAATTGTTCAAAATATGGTCATAAAATCCAAACAAACATTTTCCGAATGCTAATTTTCAAGATGACGGTTAGCTAATCCTCATGAATTTCATCAATAAAAAGAAATTAAAAACTGAATTGCTACTCACCGACTGATGATCCCAACAGGTGAGGAAAGTTATTATAGAAGTGTATCAGGAAGATATTGGTACCGAGAACAAGAATATTGGCTTAGGCCAGAAAATTATTCGGCGATCGGCCCTAATCTCCCACGGGGAAGCAAAATGTTCTTCATCGAAAAATGGCCGGAGAACAACGCCTTGTATACGGATCGCTAGATGCAATTCAGGCCGCGGAACAGTTTGATTCAGACATCCCTAAAATTCAACGAGACACATAATACAATTCAATTACTTTTCATTCACAAAACCAAAAAGATAAAATCAGTGAATTTCTGACCAAACAGCTGATCCGATCTGAAATTTCGATTTCATCCAGAGCAGCGTTGCCCAGCAGGATTAAGGGATTAGCCAAACTTGTGGAGAACGGATCAACTTATTCGCCACAGTATACTAAATATAGGAAGTATTAATTACAAAAATACTTATTCTGTTAAATGGTTTCAGGTTTTAATTTTCAGTATTAAATATGTCTGCTAATATATATTTTATCCAGTACAAGCGTAAGTAACAGCACTAGAAAAAGAAAAGATAAAAAACATTATTAATGTATAAAAATCTTAAACTGGCAAACATAAAGACTTAGGTGTTTCTTATTTTCGATTTTTTCCGATTAATGGACTAAATATACACGTGCATAACAGAGTGACCGGAATATAACAGGACTGAATTTTCATCTCCAGAACTAGGCTAGATAGTTCTTTGCTGCAAATTGTAACAAGTCTATTTGTATGCGACTTACATGTTCCTGTCAATATCTAGTATACGACACTTACGGAGTGAAATGTTGTTTAACATAACCATCCAGGGTTTGCGAATACAATTACTATATGCAGAATCTTTCCTGTCCATTTGAAAAAATACAGCTACAGAAACATTTTCAACGCGGATTTTGTCTCTCCATAGAGTGAATGATTGGATTCTGATCTCTCCATAGAGTGAATGATTGGATTCTGAGGGATGTGAGTTAATCGATGTTGAACACTGCGGTGGTCAACCGTCCACACGACGATCTGAATCAAAACTGAATAAAATCGATGAAATAATAAAGGTTAACCGTCCTATCAGATTGAGAAAAATAGTCGCTACTGTGGACGTTATGGGGTTGGTGATGATATAGCCTATTATGATCTCGGATGCAAGATGATGAGAGCCTAGTAGATACCTAAAATCATTAATGATGAACAAAAAGCACATCTGAAGCCATTTTACATTAACTCTAAGGTAAGATCTACCTTGAGATATTTTGAATGAGACCATAACATCATTTGTAACCTGAAAATTTTTGTTAATGCTTTCCCTCCTAGCACAGCGCGAGTTCCGCCCTGCTGAAGGTTCATCGCATGAGTGTGTATGCAAGCCCTTCAACCAACACGTCTATCTATTCCAGTTTTATCCTAAAATTTATACCAAGAAGCAAACATCAAATCTTTCCCAAAATCAACCAACCTGGGATTTGTTTCTCAACGTACGCCAACAAACTTGCATCAAATATACCCCTGATTCATAGCAGTAAATTAAGGTAGTTTTCTCTTAAAATGCATTTAACGAAACACAACATTTTCCCTGATTTAGGCCACCCAACTTAAAACTGACTGCCCCTACATCGGACACCACCAAACGATCATTATGTCCCCCTGGTATGATGCCACCCAACTTACACTAATCCTCCCCAATACAGGCGATGCCCGGGATTCGACCGTTCGAAATTCGACTAATTCAAGTATGCGACCGTTATACATTATAACCAGGGGCGGATCGGGCCGCCAGAACCCCGGGCAAAGTCCAGATGGGCCGATGCTGCTCCTAGGCCGGGGCTTCCTGAGTGGTTGCTGCCTCGGCCAGGAGCTGATGCTTTTCCGTATTCTGAAGTACTGTTTCTCAAACTATGGGCCGCGGGGGCCGAAACATTATTTTAGTTGTTATATGGGCCGATATCCGAGTATTTGCCCGGGCCGATTTTTGCTCCCAATCCGCCCCTGATTATAACCCCAACTCGACTTTCGACAGGCCGAAGCTCGCCTATTCGACCGAGTCGATCGGTCGTATTTGGAACTACATATAATTACGTAAGTTCCTGTGATACCGTTCGAAGCATCAATCTAATTTTCCATGAAAATGGAATATTTTTAGGATGTACTTATACCTATGAATTTTCAGTGATGACACCTCTACTGTTTTGGTTATGTCCATCAGCTAACTCACACATCTTTTCCGACTAGCAGACCAAGAATTAATCTCTGGAGTCTTTGTGTATTAGATTTATTTTGCTGTCACAGCATCTTTCTTGTTTACAAACAGAAGAACTACTGAAATCTTTGGGAAGTACCCTTTGCATTCAGTTAAGGTTGAAGTCGAATACTCTCTCTCTCTCTCTCTAAACCGATTTTTTCAAAGAATTTTTGAGTTTTTGTTTAGAAATTTATGTTTAAAAGAAATTGGAAGAAATTTTACGGGAAGAAAGACGTTTCAAAAATTAATTTCGAGCAAAAGAGAAATTCATGATAGTTCTTGAATTCAGTGAAAGCGAAGACGTAGTAACTATCGTTTGTGCTCGTGTCAACCAGTGCAGCAGGCGTCACTACGGTTCAGGATGTCTGGTTTTCTCTTTTTACTTTTTCTAAGAAAAAATATATTATTGGAGCCGAAGGGTTGAAACTATTTTATCAATTCCCTTGGCCAACAGCCCCTCTTCTTCCAACAAGAATTTTACAACTTCTCAATTAATAAACCAAGTCCCGTAAGCATAGTTGAAAAATATTTCAGATATGAAAATATTTTTAAGTCGTTTCCTTAGTCTTAAATTATTCTATGCATTTTAATGATTTAATATTGTTTCCTTAGTATTTTAGTAATGTTATTTTAACTTTATGATATGGAACTTAATAATTTTATCCCGAGATCCTGGAACGCATCCCCCAATAATAACGTGCTTTTATGGGGAAACGGCGCTCGACATTCGACTATTCGAGATTCGACCGTTTTTTTCAGGAACGCATCCCTGTAGAATCTCGGGCGTCGCCTGTAATTTATACAACCAAACCTAAACCCTGATGGCCTCTGGTATTATGTCACCCAAATTACAAAAGCTACCCATACAGCGTATACCGCTCAACGTACGAGGAATATTTCATTTTATGCAACCTGACTTTAAGCTCGAAATGCCCCTGTGGCTTATACCACCTCGTCAACGCCAGGTTCCCGTGGATGTTATGCAACCCAAAATACACAAAAGTTCCCATGCTTTTATACCACCCAATTATGCTACAACTTATCCCGCCCAACCTGCTGGAATATTCTGCATTATATGCACAAATATAACACCTGTAAGTAAGACTTCTTCGAGATCCCAAGTATTTCGACAAAGTTTACTTAAGTCCCCATCTTTCCAGTGGAATCACCGGGGACGCTTAGAAAAGACGAAAGTTAGACAATGTTCCGGAAAAGTGAAGCATTTTGTATGCTTTGACAAAATCGGGGTCATTTACGGACTACTAGTTCCAAGAGGTCGAGTAAGTGGCAAGGTTATTTCAATGTGCTGAGAGGCCCGCTATTAGCACAGTTCAAGAAAACACGTCCTCATCTCCTTGAAAACGGTTGCACATCGCTCTAAGACAGGGGTCGGCAACCTATGGCACGCGTGCCAAAAGGTGGCACGCGAAGAGATTTTAAGTGGCACGATATTTTAGAGAATATTTACGAAAATTATGCATTTATAAAAGAATTTCACTTTTATTTTGTATTTTAATGATACTGCATTATATTCAGGATTCCTTATAATATAAGAACCCCTTTTCGTAAGCGTCACGGACGGGACGAATTTAAGGGTGGCACGCGCGGAGGATCACGGATTACAAATATTGATAACACCCAACAGAAAAACTTTGTCGACTCCTGCTCTAACAAGACTTGCGAACAAACCACCGGAGAATTAAGGCACTAGATCATAGTTCATCTACCATTTTTACCAGAATTAAGATTTATTAACTTGCCGGAAGTTATAATAAAATTTCTGATACGACATTTTGAATTCGATAACGAGCTGCTACAGGTAGTATCCTCAATAAGCTGTCAAAGAATGGTATTTACGGTCTTTGACAAATGGAAAATTACATGAGATAATCACATTACTCTGAAAAGAGAAAATTAGAATGGAAATTAATAAGGTTTATAATAGCATTGACGTTGCCGTATTACTTTAAGTAGAAACGTCAATAATCATTTCTTCTGCTTCTTGAGATTATAAACAGTTGAGTTGCCAGGAATATTACACGATTCAGAACAGAAGTGATGCAGAATTTATCTTCTTGTAGCATTTTTTGTGAGCCTTTTAGTGAGAATTCTTGTGATGATCTTCGACACGTGCGACAATAATCTTATAGTTCTGAACATTCTCCTATTCATCCCCTTCTGCCTCTTCCTTAGAGAGATCATTAGAATGTATATGAGATCCTCATGTCACTCTAATATAGATAAGGTGTGTATATATATATATATATATATATATATACATATACATATATATGATTAATTAAAGGAATCGAATCATCACAGATGTGCGGACAATTCGCCGCATGCGGCGACTGGCAACGGTGATCTAGAGCAGCGTTTCTCAACCTCCTGAACTCCACGGACCACTTCAGCAACCCTTCCAAGCCCTGCGGGCCACCTCATTTCTTACACTAACCTATTTATTGTATCTACGTTTAAGAAAAGGGATTACTTGGTTACGCAGTTTATTTGACCATTTTAAAATAGTATATATATATATATATATATATATATATATATATATATATATATTACACACATTTCTGTCTGTTTGAGGATCAACTGATTATTTTTTGTTTTATTCCAAGAATTTTTTTCAACATTTGCACAAAAGAATTTTTTTAAATATGAAATAGTTTACAAACGTCCTTAACAACAACATTTAATACCTGTGATAGCGTAAAAATTCCAATTAAATATGAAGTGTGGCCTAAAAAAAGCTAAATTTTGGAAACCTCCGCGGGCCATAGGTTGGGAAACGCTGATATACAGCAACCTCTGGAAAAAGAGCGTTCGCTATTTGAAAATTCATATTGAATTTTTCGAACTCTTAAGTTTGAAATGTTACATGTAAATTATGCATATGTCGATCTAATACCGGTGACTGCCGCATTCCTTTTGCGGCTTTAAACTAAGAGTTTCTGTTATGACGACTAGTATTTATACGATTATGCGTCCATACTCTTTTGAGTATCCTTATTTCAAAAATATTAACGATGTAAGCAGTTTTTACGTCAAAGTTCAAATTAATTCGTTGCTCTAAGACAGGGGTCGGCAACCTTTTTGACAAGAAGAGCCATTTTTTCCAAATTTGTATAGAATATAACATAAGATGAGCCGCAGAGCATGTATAATGAAGAAATACTTGTCAAATACCGTCAAGACATATTTAATGACATATATTTATTTAAAAGCTGCACACACATACCCATACAATGATGTTTTGGAGATAATTCGTAACAAGAACTTGAGAAATACCAGAATATTTTACATAATTTTTTATTCTATGAAAATATAAATAAACATTCAAATGAAGCAAATAGATTCTTTCAGAAAATGAATCTAGCACTATAGATTAAATTGAGAAAGTTGAAAATGAAGTGTTTACTCAACAGCCCATTCTGGATCCTTCTATTGAACGCGATTACGTTATTATTATCAACTGAGACCGTCATTGTCATCTGGTGCGCTTTAAGCGGGAGAGCGGGCATCGCGAGCCGCAGGTCATTTCACAAAGAGCCGCGGTTTGCCGACCCCTGCCCTAAGACAACATTCGCGCCAATCTACTTTACGAAACCACGTAAGCCCCCTAAATAGGAGGATATTTTTTTTAGTTAAATTAAGTCTAGAATTCGGCAGTATTTTGGACCACCCAACGGATCCTGTACCATCCAACGCCAGTCTCTTCATCCTCTCATACCCAACCGCCCTTCTCTGAAGACATTTAATATCCCTTTCGACTCCCTAATTCTTTTTTCTCTTTCCTAGCATCCTTCTATGACTTTCAGCAGACAGTTGCCTTTCAAAATTCGAACCGTCCATTTTTCCCCGTTTTCTCTTATTACTCTAATTAAGCTCCTATCTTCCTCTGCTAAGTTTAAAAAAAATCCTCGCTTGTCTTTCTCTCAATCCAACTAATTTCCTCCAGTCTACGCAGTGCCCACATCTCAACCGTCTCCAATCTGCTCCGTGTCTTCTTTTCTCATAGTCCAAACTGAAGGATTGCTATTTTAAAAAAAAACTTTTTTCGTGGGGTTTCAAAAAAACCGAAAGATAATTTCACGCTCGCTTCTCCCTGAGCCGGGTAGCGAGTTTCCCCGATTTTCTCCAAATGCTAACGGCTGGAGGACTCTTTTAAGCTCCCTCTCAAGTGAAAAATAAAGAGACGAGAAAAAGAGATATCGAGTCAAAGCGTAAACATCCCGCCTCCCTTGTTTAACCAAGAAAACGTCAGATTTTTTCGGTGTAGTGTGCGTGACTGGCGTCGGACAAGAAGATGCAAGAAAAATAGTTTCGAGAGGACGGGCGAAATTAATTAACAGGGAGACGGATGAGACTCCGCGGCGGAGAGAGAGGGAAAGGGTGAGTGAGATGGAGCGACGTGGGTGAAAAAAAGGAAGATAAAGATTAGGAGACATGGATACAAAGAGGGAGGATTCCATAAACTACGCGATTAAGAGGCGACAATGAAAAATTGTCCGATGCATAACGTACTATTCAGTTCTGCGGGAGAGAAAGGGAGGGAGAATAAGGAAAGGAACAAGGTTGGTGATCAATCAAGTGAAAATACGGAGATAAATGCAGGGAGAATGAAAAAGAACACTTGGGGAGCATGTAAAACCTGAGAATATTAATTATGCATATACATTAAACGTACGTACATTAACACACACACACACACATATTTAGCTATACAGATTGTAAAAAAAAGTCCGTTCTGATAGGGAAATGAGATACCTACTACAGTATTAAATGACAAAGTGGTTTTAATTACACACTGAAAATGAATGCAATCAGATCATAAATTAAGAGAGCACACGTTCAAGTTGCATTGACACATCTCTATTCGCCGTCGTAAGCTGAAAATAATGATTTGTGTTGAAACGCTTTCACAACGATCTGTAATTATTTCTTTCCGACGTCTTTCGATGCCTGCTCCCTTATCCAATTAGTTTATACCTTTACTTTTCATGTGCGTGTGTACATATAAACTCTCTATCCACGAATATCATATGATTCAATACGCCACTTCAGGCATAGTTAAGGTTAAAATGTAGGAGATCGCCATCACAGTTTTGAGCGCAATATAATCTTCTTATCAAGGGCATACGACGCATTGATCTTCCTCAAATTGGTCATAAAAATCGATTTAAAGAACACCAAGTCTATGTGGCCTGAGAAGAAAATTTTTAAAGTAACCCTTGAGCATTGTATGTATTAAATATAACAAAGAAAAAACTTAACTAGTTTTGACGTTTTATTCACGACCCGGTAATAATAGCCGACATCCTTACCCTGAAAGAAAAAATTGTGCGTTTCGACGTATTTTTAAAAAAAAAACTAGTATCTACTGTATTAATACATAATGCGCCATCCTATTAAAAACCGATTTTCATCTAAATATTTCTTGTTACAATCACACATCTAACTGTAGTTACTAGATACGACGCGAAAGACTTATCTGGGCACTACACAGTTTCTCGCCACACCCAGGTCTGCAAGCATGCTGTAACTCTTCGATCTCCCTCTTCAATTTGGGGAATGATTTTTTTAAGAGAAACATGGCAAACATCCTTAAAGTGTCCTCGAAAGAAGAGGAGAGGCCCGCCAAATATTGCTATGATTTTTTATAAAGTTGTCAAAAGTTACAAGCCTGAAGTTTGCCAAAATATTTTAATGAACACCTTATATATATATATATATATATATATATATATATATATATATATATATATACACATATACACACACAAGCACCCGAACATAAATGAAAATGTTGGAGCGAGGGACATATACGGAAAAAAGGACAAAAGCTCCGTGTTTATAGAGGCATAGGGTGAAAGAAGACGGAGAGATTAGGAAAAGCGGAAGAGAAAGAGGATATGTGATAAAGGGAGGATAAATCGATAGAGGAAAGGAGAAATACCGGGGCTTAAAAAGCTGGAAGAGGGAAAAGAGAGAGAGAGAGAGAGAGAGCGGAGGAAAAAGGACGGGAAGTAAAATAGACTGGATGAGCAAAGTTGCTGACGAAATAAAAAAGAGAGAGAGAGAGAGAGAAAGAGGGCGAGTGGGAGGAAGGTTACCGGTGGGGCGCCGTAAAAATATAAGACGTGAGCGAGGAGAGGGAGAAGAAAAGTGCGTAAATATAAAAGGGAGAGAGAGTGAGAGAAAGGAGTGAGAGAGAGAGGAGAGAAGCAAAGATGGGCTTGAAAGCCTGGTGTGGGATATGGAGGAACAGTGGAAGGACTCCCTCAAGAAGATACGGTGGGGCAAATCGATTGCTTTTGACCTGTTTCCTCCCACTCCTCTCTCTATCTCTCCTCTTCCCTAAACTTCCCCCCTCCACCTCCTCCTATCGCTGCTCCCTCCCTCCCTCTCTCTCTCTCTCTCTCTTTCTTCCTACCCTCTCCCCTACGTCCCTCCACACCTCCACCTTTGCCATCCACCATGCACTCAAACCTTCTCTCATCCTACCTCCTCTCTCTTCCCCCCTTTACCTCTCACGCTTTCATCTGGCGCATGGGGCCATCCCTCGGTGGTAGTCTAGTTTCAGCAGATCTGTGCTTTTCTCCGTAATGGGTTTCCCCGACTACGTTCGACTGAAAGTCGAAGTTTCTCCGGCCGTGTCTCGAATTCATTTCTCAAAAGATATATATATATATACACACACACACACACACACACACACACACACATATATATATATATATATATATATATATATATATAGAGAGAGAGAGAGAGAGAGAGAGAGAGAGAGTGGAAATTCTGCCTCTATCTCTCTACCAAATCCCGCCTATATATTTTATCCCCCTTCCTCCTCCACTCTCTCTCTCTCTCTGTCTCTCTCCCAGCCTTCTTCCGGATATCTGTTAAATCGAGCTTTTGAAAGGTTTAGGATATCGTCTGAGTCTCGGATATGAAATCTTTCGGATATACTTACGTCGGTAAGACTCTGGGATAAAGAGTGGTAAACCTTTTTTTTTTCTTGGCGAGCCGAAAAACCGAGGTATTTGAAGGTTAAATTCCTATGACGGCAATTGTAGTTCCAAGCGACTGAATGGCGGAAGAGGGAGGGAGGGGGAGAGGGTAAAAATAACCCGGCAGACGGAATAATAAAGCAAGAAGATAGTTTTAAATGGCTTAAAAGGAAGAGAGAGGAATGTCTGAAAGCAAATATTTCTTCTCCGTCGCTGTGACCCGATATTCCACGAGCGTATCATAACATTTGCTTAATACATATGAGAGATTCAAGTTAATGGATTCACTTATATATATGGGTTTTTATTCATTTTATATATGGATCGCAATTTTTAAACGAGGTTTGTATCAGGGTTTAAGTTTTGTAGAGATTGACTAAGGCTAACAAAATAAGTGGATTGAGGTTTGGTTTAGAAAAACAATAAAAATCGTCATAAAATACATTTCATACGTAAATTACAATCTTTTATGCCAATAGCACTACAAATCCTATAAAAATAAATTATGCCAACCTCGCGTATTAATAGAACATCGGCTAAGAAGGTTAATAAAAATTTTAGAATTGTGTAATGAATTTAACCTTTAGAGCTTTTCCCCGTCGTGGTGTTAAAATTTAAAATTGAAGATCAATGTGCAAAATGCGCGCAATCGAATGAAAACTAATTCATCTGCACCATTTTATAATGGTGCAGACGAATTAGTTCTCTCTATTTAAAATATTCGTTGCATATTGAAATAGTAAGGCTGGACAAACACTGGTCAACAGGGAAACGCGTATTGCATCGAATTGAATACATGATATTGTATTATTTTTCTTGAAAAAAGAAACCCGTGAATAATAATACAGCATCAATATTATAATGACAGCCTCCTGGAACCACCAAAATGTTTTCGGCGTCGAAAAAACAAAGAACCATTAAATTTCAAACAAACGTTCGTATTTATTATTTAAACAATATAACCCTACAGAAAATCAGTATCCCGACACCCTTTTTTTCGATGGAGCCCTAAATAAAAGTGTCTATCTCGAATGTGTTTTCAATCTGTGGCCTAAGTTTTTCATATTCGCCTTAAAATATCGAAAGAGATTTTCATTCTTGGGTTAACTCTCCACGAATATCAATATTTTATAGAGAAATTAATAAATGAGTATTCAATAAATAAGCACGAGCTAGGATTGATGACCAATTAATTAATCAGTATAACGAAAGTTCTGGTGGACATTATTTTATACCGACATCGCTTGATTGTCATACCCAATGATTTACCAAACAATTACATAATTCATATTGCCTATATTGTATTTTATAAAAAGTAAATCATTATGTCACTAGCAATAACTGATGAGACAATGTCAATTTTAAAACATGGCAGATTATTTTTAACGCGGATACGACGAAACGAACGCAGACTGAAAATATACGTATCCCATTTTCCAACCAAAATTATTAGAAAACAAACAGCACGAAAAATACGTTTAATTTAACGGATTCCTGAAGATGAAATATAAGGTGGCTAACATGAAATTCTATTATAACCGTCCATTAAAGGCGATACTATTGCTTCTATCGGCAAAGGCTTTCGGTGAGGCTTGTCACATGGAGACCGTCGACTGGACGTTTTGGTCAATTTCTACGGTATCCATCTTGTGAGTAAACAGAAATTCTGTTTGCTCACAAGATGGACATCGTTGTCGCGTCAGAGAGAGAAGTCGTAGCTAATCTCTCGTCCGCTGGGGATTCAATTGTCATCGGACAAACTACTACAATTTTGAAATCCTCAAAAAAAAAAAAAGACTAGAAAAATAATGAAAAAGTGATGGATGACTATGTTAGGTATCTTGAGCGAGAAAAACATTCAAGTCTCCAGAACTGTTTACCTTGTGTCACTCAAAAGTCTTGCTTTTCAAAGATCCACGGGATATTCTTTAAGATGGTAAATACGAAAAATATATTACGAGTATTTCTGCCTTGCCTAGCGTAAGAGTTCCACTTATTCGAGCGCGGAGTCTACAAACACTATGAGATGTATTTAAATATGAGAAAACTATCTACAGGGAATATATCTAAATAATTATCATGCTCGAAGAAATTTATATGCATAAATTAACAATTCGAAATAGGTATGGAGAAACAGTTATCATAGAAAGAATAAAATACAAGCGATATAATTAAAATAATTTTAATTAAGAAAACTTGTATAAAATAATATTCCATCGTGTATATTATTATAGTGAACTAGGATACAATAGAATACCTTACAGTGGTATAGTCGAGTTTATAAGAATTTTTTAATATTAAAATGTACTGAGTATTTATGAAGACAACTGAAATTCTTCAATAATTTATCATTTTACGTATTTTTTTACTAATTTAATTCCCCTCCTCTTAGCGCTTTAATGCACAAATAAACTTAGATAAACATTAGAATATTAATGTATTCGACGATTAACAGAAGGAAAACATTCACGTAACGTTGCCGAATTTTTCTCCAGTCTAAATATATTGCTATATTACACATTAAGACACCCTAACTGTAATTAGCTTAAGAAACATTAACCAAACTACGATTATCTTTAAGGGAGTAAATACATAGAAAAAGATTATTAGCGGTATTCCGTTTCTTAATTGCTATTAGATTGTCCATCATTGGTGAAATAACCCCAAAATATCTAGTTTAAGACGCGTATATATCTTTATCCAAGTTAAAGAGCAGTATTTAGGAAACATTAATGACAAAAATTAACCGAAACTTAAGTTAGGTAAAGTGCTTGGTATGAAATCATACGATATGAAACGTCGTTGCAAAGTTTATAATGAAAAAATTTTCATCGTATACATTAATCATTCGCGTTTAACTATTACATAATTTCACGGTCCAGATCTGTATTTACACAATAATATAAATGAAAAACCGTCCAGAGCTACGCGAATATTGTCAAAGTCGAAATATTTGGACACAGAACCTTCAGTGTAAACATTAAACAAATGTGGGAAGATTGGATTACGCCGGGTCCAGTTTCAAGAATGCAGATAAAACACGGTGTGTTCCAAAAGTAACGCAACACCTTATGATTTAAATTAGAACACAGTTTTGGTCACTTAATTTATGCTGTTTGATCAACCACAATATGGTTAAATGGTTATAATCATGCGAGTACACTGATCGACTCCTTGTTCATTCAATCACGACATGTTGTACCTACTTATTTTTAACAAATAGCAGCTACCCTGATGGCGTTTCGTCATAAATGGACCACTTTGTTTTCAAATATTTTTGCTCTATATTTATAGGATACGGTATACAGTTTCAGAAATTACAAACCCATTCTCCTTGTTACTTCAACAACATTTTCTCTTACAAAATAAAGTAGTATATACCGATTATACAATCTTCCATAGCAACTCTGTAGCGAACAAATACTAATAAGAGTAATATAAATTGAATAGCGAAAAATACATTTCCGATCTCTCTAGCTGAAGGAATAAGGTATACTGGCGATAAACTAGCAATAACGGAAGAACAATATGTGGATGAACAATCATCATTTGTCACCATAATAAGTGACATGTTGACAAAAGTCCAACTGCATTCATAAAGAGTAACTAATGGGCATGCAGGTGTAAATAGATTAAATCTGTGGATTACGTTCGTAACAGCGCTGGCGCATTTTCAACCCGAGACTGCCTCAACTACGCGTTGGAAGCACGGCAAGCGAAACACTAAGCGAAGGACGTTAAGCCTCTTCGTGGCATCTCAGTGCATTACGCAAGAGCGGTTTGGTTCTGCCATCGGATTACGATGATGCACGGTTCTTTCTCGAACGGTTGTTTGGGAGAGAGCTTCCTCTCGTGAGCGTTGGCCGTTTAGATCGACCGCAACAACGAAAGAGATTTAAAAAATCGCAATTTAAAGGAGAGGAAACTTCGAGAGAATCGGAAATATCGAAACGCGATTCGATCGACATTAAATAATAGAACCTTCCTTGTGGCTGAAATCTAACTGTCAGTTTAGATCAAATCAATGCCCATAAAAAGGTTGCGGGAAAACAAGTAGGTTTAATTCGGTTACAAAGCAGCCCTCTTCGATGGCATTTTAAAAATTCGGAGACTCTGCCGTTGATGAGGACTGAATTGCAGTGGAAATGTCAACGTGGTTTTCCTAATCTTTTAATGAATATTAGAGTTATAGAAATTACCAAAATGATTTACACGACCGAGCAAGCGGTGGCGCAAATAAAGAGGATTTTCGGCGTAAATTACGCGACGCGACGCAGCTTTTTTTCTGGACAGAAAAAAAAACAAGCCTTTGTTTTGATACGCCCCACCGCCGGCACTATATATGCAGAATGTTTGCCAAAAACGAGGAATTATTAATGCCCAGAAACAGTTTTTAACCGTCAATTCACTTTACCACATCAATATAGGCCAATCGAATTCGCAAACGCTGATGCCGTTCAAAATAACAAAGTAACCGCCATTTTCTCCCCTCCCTTCCAAACGCTTTAAATATTACAAAAGAAAACGATACATATTTCACGCGCCGGCCACGCGTTTTGAAAGCCGACCGAATGTCGCTCCGTCGACCAGTTTCGATACGCGCACGCACGCACGCACGCACACACACACGCACTAACGCGAAAAACGAAAGAGATTTTACGCAGCCACTCTCAAATGAAGGATCTCGGTGTCCTTCATTTGAAACGACATATCGAATCCCATCCGCAAAACGAATCCACCTGACATTGCAATAGAGAGTATGCGTGTGGCAAGGCTGGTTAGCATGGATCCCAAGAGAGAGAGCGAGAGAGAGGGGAGGAGGAGGGGAGAGATGCATCGTCATAGAGAGAAATGAGAGGAGAGAAAGAGAGATTGGAAAGAAATGATACAGAGAGAGAGAGAGAAGAAATGGGAAAAAAGAGGGAGGGAAGATACGTACGACGCACACTCGCGCCAATGCCCTCCGAAAAATCTTCTAATTCATTCCGTGTGGACTAGTTCCCTTTCGCGTCCTAACACAACTCCTCTCTCTCTCTCTCTTTCTCTCTTCATTTCCCTCTCCCTTCCCATTCTCCTCCCCCAAAAGAACGAAACGCCTGCCACTTGGATCGACGCCAGGAATTCCTGTTTGCCGAAGGACCGGCTTCGAATCCCAATGCCCTTGTTTCCCGGTCCATGGGATTTCCAGGGCTCGGGATGATGGAACGGGAGGCGGAGAGATTCGTGCAGCGTCTGCAGGAGGAGGAGGGAAGCATCCTCTCTTTTTTTTCTCTCTCTCTATGCGAGCAGTAGGGGAGGGCAAAGGCCCCTTCGTTTCCCAAAGGGACTTCTTCCTCCTCCTCCTCCTCCTCTTTCCTCCGTCACGCACCGGAAGAACAAAATTTTTTCACAACCTCGATCGAGTCCGAGATGAAAAATAAAAATATATTCGGCCATAATAGCGATCCGAGCTTTTTTTTTTCCTTCTCGAGAGATATAAAAATGTTACGAGTTTCGACGTGCATAAACTACTTCGCCGATTTTGAACGTTCGAAAGAGGAAAATCTGCGAAGGGAAATTTTCCGCTGTCACGGACTGCTAAGTAGGATGATGATCGTAAAATTCGGGTTGCGTTTTAATTTCTCTCGATTTAAAATGCGAGGGCCGGTTCGGATTTTTTTTCGGAAACCGCGTTTATCGGTGGGTGTCGGAAAAAAGAGGGAATTCTTGAATTCCTAATTTCAAAACCTAGCCCGAATTATTTTGACTGATGTTTTAAACGGTACCGCACTAAAATTATAATTCTTCACTAACCCTTGACACCTCCCTACAAAAAATATATCGTTTAAAATTTACTATGCATTTCACCACTTCCATTTACACAAAAAATGCGCTTTCTGATTGTTCTCGGAAAAAAATAATTATGCGGAACAGCAACTTCTGTAATCGTGTTTAACTGTGAAGATAATACATAAAATGAGACTGTTTTCTGCGTGCTAGTCAAACTTTTTTAAAAATCCATTACTATCTTACTCTTTATAAATGAAGGTTTATAATAACGTATCCCATAGTCGTTTTCACGTACCAAGACATATTCTCATAAATACGACTTAAAGAAACGAGGAAAATCGTAGTAATATACATATATGATATATATTGGAACATATTTGTTTGGAGCCATTTAATATGTATCAAAGTATCGTATTCAAAGGTAACCATGCGAATGCTGTGCCGGAGACCTTGTATACATATCCCCAAGGGACCCGAGAGGGAGCTGAGTGATTGCTCTTGCGAAATGAGGTTACGGGTCCTAATACACCCGGGAGAGGAGGAATGCACTTTTGAAAGAGTAAACATTGATTCATCTTGACTTATAAACAGCAACCCCGCGACCAGGAAATCTCGCATGGCGCATAATAGATGCATGCACCCGTCAAAATAAGGGCTTTTGAAGCCAGAACAGAAATATACAGGAAGGTCCATGGTTAAAAAAAAAGATTTTCTCTGTATGAATGAAGAGGTTGACGCAACCAGAGATCATCTAAGTAAATATAAAGAAAGTTTTCTTATTGCGCAAACACCGAGATATTTCGCCAAGGTGACAAATTTATGTTCAAGAACACGATTTTTCTCCATCTTAAAAAATGAAAATCTAGCGTTTCATAGGCGTCAGTAAGTTATATAATCAGCCCGTTCAGTTCTCACTTAAGTTGTTTCTTAGATATTTTCTTACGAATAAAACAACAGTGCGCTCAACATAATCGAAGAGCCTCAAACAGTAAGTGAGCCATTTTAGAGAACGCAGGATCGTAAGAGAAGACGGAATTGATAAATAATGCTCACGAAGTTACAAAAATATGAAAAATGAGACGCGTCTCAAAGTAGAATTTCTCAGCATGTCTTCGGTGACCTATTTTTTTTACGACCTAGCCCATATTTGCCAGTTCGCCATTCTTTATGACTCAATCTCTAAGTACGTACGACACGCTCAAGTTAAAATAGGGGGTCAAATAGGGGCTTTATTACTTTCCTTGCGGCGGTTTTGATTCCATTAAAGAGTGCATCTTTTATTATCGCGATGGAATAAGGAAAAATTTGTAGCGTTTATTTTTATTTAATCAACGCATTTTCTTCCTACCGCCTATCTTTTCGCCGGTGCATTTGTTTCTCAGAATACGAAATAAACATTTTTTTAATAGCCTTCTTCCTTGTTTTTTTTTATCTCTCTCGCGCTCTCCGGAAGCATTGCAGCGAAAAGAAGCCCGAAAATCCACGAATAGCGTGTCAATAAAACGCGCCTCCCATAAAATAACCAGCCCACGAAATCGCCCCTAGACGTCCGACGTCACGACGTAAACCGGCAGAGGAAAGAAGGGAAAAAAGGGCGAGAGGGAGAGAGAGAGATTGGCGCGGACAGAGAGGGAGGGAAAAAGGAGGAGGAGAAAGAGAAAAAAAGGAATGGTAAAAAAAAGAGCAAATATACGGGCACAGGTTAAAGATGGTTGGAAAATAGAGTGAGAAAGGGGAAAGGAAACTTGGAAGAGGTGAAAATAGGGGGGGAAGAAACGGGGAAGAGGGAACGAAACAAACCAGGAAGAAAGTAAAGGGGAGGGGATGCATGAAAATGGAAGAAATAAACGAAAGGACAAAGGTGAAATAAAGACAAATAGGAGGGAGGGAAAGAAGATTGAGAAATCGAAGGACGAGGAAGGAAATAATGAGTGTGCGGAGAGCAGAAAGGCTGACAAAATGAAAAGAAAGGCGGAGAAAATGAGCACAAGGAAGGCACGCGAAAAGGAAGGAGGAGAGGGGGGAAAATAATATATATAAAAAATGCGAGGGTGACGCTGTTGGAGACACTCTTCACACCATTTTTACGACTAGAAGGGACTTCTCCTCGCAAAAGGCGTTGCTTCCACCTACTGAATAACCCAGGTCCGCGTAAAACCTCGGGTTATCGCGCGTCAATTTTTTTGCACCACACCTTTTCGTCATGCGTTCCCTTTTTTTCCACCTCTTCGGAACCTTCGAGAAAATTCTAGAACACCTTTTTCGATCGTCTTACGGAGGTAGAAAAGCCAAATATATAAAAAAAATAAGGGAACGGGATCCCGGGATCCGACGTTAAGTTTCCCGTCATAAGGAAGTGTCTTGAGAGGCCTCTGACAAAAGAGATACGAACATTTTTGATAGCCACCTCGCGCTTTGATATCGCATTAACGTCAGACATCGGCTATTACTTCGCCTTCGCAAACAAATACGCTGGATTAAAACTAATTGACGAGAAACTAGCCAGGAAATAATTGCCTAGCAGTAAAATCTCCATCAGAAATCATATTATATTACGAAATTGAAGATGAACGGAAGTGTACATTTTTTTTGCACTCACTACACTTTGCATAGTTAAATTTTATCTTGAAAAAAGAATGGGATATAATTAAAAATTTAGTGTAAAACCTATGAGAGAAGGAAAACGTTTATCTAATACCTGTCTGAGCAGTTTTATCATTCTGATACATTACATTATAATAATTTTTAAGTATAAAAAATATTAATGTGTCAGTTTTTGCATAGTTATATTATAAAACAACTTTAATTTAAACGTTTAAATCAGTTCTTTCGCTGTATAAATCACCTGTTTATTTTGAAATGGCGCCAAGGCGATCCCTTTACAGAGAATTTCGTGATATCTAAGAATAGGAAAAATTAGCCAAAGAACAAATATCTTGAACAAACCTTAACCTCTCACAAAGGATTATTCTCGTTTCATTTTAGTCATTAATTCCTTTGGTTGAATAGATCACGCCAACCCTACGCGTGCTAACTCAAACGCATACGCAAAAAGGCGGAGGAAATATCCTAGGCAGGAGTCATTTACATCTAAGACAAGCATCAAGGCTATTTTAAGTAAATTTCTAGAGGTATAGTGAACCATTAAAATCACGAAATATGTACCTAAAAATGATAATTAAAGCACGCCTCACATACATAAGACTTCTTATTAAAGCTTTAAAATATAACCTCAAAAGAAGAGTAAAACCGACTCCCGTAGAAATTAATCATATTTAACATCCGTATCGTTTATCAGTAAGATAATTACGAGCGAAAGTAAAATCAAAATTATCACGGAAAGCCACCATTTAATAGTTATTATATTAATTTCTAGATGATGACTAACTAATTTTATAACACATAAATCAATGGTTTGTACAGACAAAAAAAATGTGTTTAACAATTAAATTGAGATAACTTTCAAATATTCAGATTAGACAATTTACGCGATTTTAAATATAAATTTAATATATGTGTCGAAATTTCTTAATTAACATAAATGCAAAGTAATATTTTGATTTAGCACTCGTTTCTCTATAATAAAAATGCGGAACAACATACATTGTACAAGTTTCTCATATACTAATGCGACGTTTAGTTATCTTTTGAAAAATATGGAATATGTACAATCGTTATAAACATCAACTTAAATAACCATACGAAATTTGATGAAAATCATATGAGCCGTTCTTTTAGAAAATCCAATTGTTGTTAAAGTTGCTCAAGAATAAACTAGCCTTATATCCGTTGTTTGGGAAATATGAAATATGTAGTATTATTGCAGACGTAAACTCAAGTAACTGTATGGTATTTGATCAAAATCGTTATAGCCGTTTTGGATAGAATGAAATTGTTGTTAAAAATGCGTAGAATAAACTTCCCTTAATTATTGAGCAGTCAACCATTTCTTCATAGCTTCTACTCTGCATGATAAAATGTCTAAGTACGGGATTTCATTCATTTTCGCTCTACCGTTTAGGCTGTAGAGCCAATAACAGACAGACAGACGGCATTGCGAAAACCACTTTTTCGGACTCGGGTACACCTAAAACGTATATTTCCGTTAAAATCTCGAGGTCGAATTTTTTCGCTATAACAATGCTTTCTCAATATACTTCGTATATGAGAAAGTACAAAGGCGCTAGATTCAAAATACGTTATATTCTTTTATCACTAACGATTAATCTGTAAGTGATGTACAACAGAAAAGCAAACAAAATGAACTATTTTAACGAAGCTTGTTAATTCAATTGTAAAATATGTATCCTCTATGATCCCTTGTGTGAAATATTAAATGATATTCAATCAAAATAATTACACAATCCCGATACATTAAATCGCTAAAGGCTGCTAATACAAAACAATCGGTTGTTTCTCGATGCTATTTACTGAACGCTTCTTTTTTTAGAGCCACTAATCAACTGATTGTTCGACTATTTTGTTTGAATTTATTATGTAAACATCCCCCATACCTAGCGATAAATTGCCAACGGTGTTAAAGAGCCGCAGATAATAATTAAACACCCGAAATATAACAAGCTTTAAATTGAAAACAACGGCGCGAAAATTTAATCCCATCGCCGTACCTTATTTATGGTAGTATATATTTTCAAAAATTCTAGTGGGAGTTAAAAACCTTTCAAAACCACGGGATATTGGAATGCAGATATTTCACAAACGTTCAGACCGATGACTTCCCATTTCCTTTGAGACGAGAAGGAATAGTTTCCGTCATCTCGATAGTTTATTTTCGTCTTCGCTCCAAACATTGAATGCTAGTATATTGCCGAAGCAATGGAAAAACTTGGCACCAAAATGACCGTTTTACACGCACTCCTCTCGAAATTCAAACTGTTTCTCAAACTGCAAGTTTCTCTTCGTGACCAAGAAGCTGAGCTCGACTCAAGACTTTCGGAAAGTTTGATATCTTGAGCTGAACCGATTTTGCAGCCGAGGTTCGGTACTTGTTACTCGGGGAAATAGGTCTCTTTGCTCCGCTCCGCTGCGCGATTGGGAAAGTTTTACGACTGGAATAAGCGGAAACTGAGACAAGTGCGCAGCATACGGCGAAGCAACATGACATACACACCGGACTTTGATACGGGACAAGGCGATGCATTCATTCTTAAAATAAAAACTGTTACGAATTGGCCTGATTGCTGCAACGGCCGTTGGCCAGCTTCAGTTCAGTATCACCTTTAGTAAAATGAATAAAAATCAACGAATTTAAAAAAGTTAATTATTCAATCCTTTTCGCTATAAAAACAACGTGACTAATGATGAAAACACAACCAGAACACAGTTCATTAACTGGGAGTGCAAGAATATGAAATTCTACAATATGATTATTTTTTATCCGATTCAACTTGATAGTGAGTTTTTTTTTATACCAAAGCCGTTTACGCGACGAAAAAAAATTTTAATCCAACCGTAAACAGTAGGATTATTCAATTAATTTTACACTCGTAAATATCTGCCGCTGGCTTTATTTTCCGAGAATTCGATAGAGTTCGGAATGATAAATAATTTTCCGTTCTCTCTTATACAAAGCTAAATTTGATTAACTTGAAACTCCGAATTTCCCGTCCTCTCGTTCGTGATTAACCAGCTTACTCCGAAATACTAGTTGATTCACTGCCGTAACTTCAAAGCAGTTAATTTGAAGCGCACGCCGGGACAATAAATAACTCGTACTAAACGACTTCGACCGCTGCAGAGAAAATTTAGAATGAAATTAAAAGTGCGAAATATAAATTAAAAAAAAAATCAAAATGAATGTCGTGATCATCTAATAATTATACGGGCGATATTTTTGCAAAAACCAAATCAGATATGCCTTTTCTGGCGAAACAAAAAAGAAAGAAGCTCAAATTTTAATAACAATCCTCATTTAATTCAGCGTATATAGTACACGAAACTTTTCCTCTTTATATGTTCATCTGCGCGATTTCTACGGCGCCTGAACTCGAGGAGAGCACACGATAGGAATACGTCTCAATCGCACCTCTCGATAAGACAACGTCCGTAAAACTCACGCGTGAGGATTATTTTTTTTTGTTCGGTCCCGGCGTCTATTTGCGCATGCATTCCTCTCTCTCTCTCTCTGCAGAACAAAAATCGCAGTCGGCTTCGCAGGTGAGAAACCTCGCCTCCACGGGGAGGAGAGTTCATCGATTCAACGGGAAAAAAGCTCCTGCGAAGCAAAAAATTCTTTGACGGATTAATTAATGGATCGGAATTAATTACATCAAGAGCGATTTTTTTCTCCGAGCGCGCGCAGTTTTTGCGAAAAACAAAGCGTCCGAAAAATAATTTCACCCGCGGAAAACCCGCCACGCTTTTAATATTAACGTCCTCGCATCGCCGTTCTCCGACGATAGGGATAAATAGACCAAATGATACGAATACAGGAAACTAAATGTCGAAAAAAAGCCTTAAGGCACGTAAAGCGAATTTCTCACGCAGCTGAATTACACCAGAGAACATTTGCATTTTTTACCGTTAAAAAAATTAAGATAATTAAATTAAAATTATGCGAAACTACAAGATGTAAAATAAAATTTTAATCCTTCATTTTTACGTTAAATCACCGGAAAATGTTTCTAACACTCAAATAAATTAACCGGCGAACATTTTCCGCTTAAACAATTAACGCAGGATAAAAAATGATTGAATAAATAAACATAACGACCAACAATAACTGATCTATCGAACTTAATAAAAATAGACGGTGTTACTTGAGGATAATGGATTAAAGCTAGGCTTGCCATACGTCCGGGATTGGTCCGGACTGTCCAGGATTTCAATAGCTGTCCGGGATTTTGTCCGGGGCTTTAAAATTTTGCTGTTCACATTATTTGGCATTCAAAAAATCTTGGCACCCCCCCTCCCCGTCGCCCCTGCTCGACAAGCGTCCGGGATTAGCTCATGAAAATTATAGCAACCCTAATTAAAGCTATAGTGAAACAATCACTGAAAATTCGACTGGCGGTAAATAACAACGCATTTACGAAAGAAAAGCAAATGATTAAATTTTATTTTATTTAGCGTCGTCACGGGGATTTCTTGCAAAAAAAATCGGTACAATATACATTGTACAAACTTTCTCATACACTAATGCGTCGTTTAGTTATCTTTTTTAAAATATGAAACGTAGAATTATTATAAACATCAACTTAAACAACTAAACGAAATTTGATGAAAATGGTAAGAGCCGTATTTTAGAAAATACAATTGTTGTTAAAGTTTCCCAAGAATAAACTAGCCTTATATTCATTTTTTGAGAAATACGAAGTATGTAGTAACATTGCAGACGTAAACTCAAGTACCGGTACGAAATTTTATCAAAATTTTTGGAGCCGTTTTTGAGAAAATCAAATTATTGTTAAAACTGCCTAGATTAAACTGCCATTAGTTATTGTGTAATGTAAACAATTTATTCATAACTGCTATTCTGTATGATAAAATGCCTCATTCATTTTCGCTCTACCGTTTACGTTCTAGAGCCGCGAACAGACAGACCCACAGACAGACGCCATTGCGAATACCACTTTTTCGGACTCATCTACACCTAAAACGTATATTTCCCTCATAATCTCGACATCATATTTTTTCGCGATTAAAATACTTCCTCAATATACTTCGTATATGAGAAAGCAAAAATGCAACGCGGAAACACGCGAAGCAACCGGAAATACGCTCGTCAATCGCGCGTTTTAATAAAAATAATAAAATCCGAAACCCTCGACAAGCCGAGGCTTTATTATCCCGAAATCGCAGTCCACAGAACAATCTCACAAGGTCGACGACGGTCAAAAAAATATCACGGAACAAACGAAGCAAAGAATTTTACAAACTTCGCCTAAATTGAGCTTATTAGTCGGCCTTTCGCTCGCACCTAAACAAACATACGCATACGCCCCCCCCCCCCCCCCCACTCCGTCTCTCTCTCTCTCTCTCTCTCTCTCTCTCTCTCTCGACCGTTCTCATTCAAGGAACACATTCACAAAACCTCCTCAACGACGGCCATTAATTAAATACATCTATCCAACCTCCCGCTACGTTTCTTTCTCTTTGTGCCGTCATCCCCTTTTTCTTTCTCTTTCCACATTCCACACTTTCTATCCCTCTCCCTCCCCCTCCCCCCCTCTCCCCGTCTCTTTTGCCCTTTCACCCAAAAACCAACCTGCAATTGACAGACTCCTTAGTTCCATATTTACCCCACAGATGTCGCTCTCCTTTTCACGTTCTCTCTCGCACCGCACCCAATTAAAACGCCTCGGGTCCAACAAACTCGTCTACCGGACCCCTTTTGCCGTTAATGGACAAGTCCCTCCCTCCCCATAGAACCTACCTCTCCCACTACTTCCCTCCCTTCCTTCCTTACCCCCTCCTCCACTACCCACCGCATACGAGGCCATCTCTCTCCTTTAATCTCCCCTCGGCTCCCTACTCTTCTCTCTCTCCCTCCCTCTCTCTCTCTCCCTCTCTCGCTCTCTCCCTCTCTCTATCTACCTCCACCATTCCTATCCCCGCTTGAAACTCCCTTTATACCCTCCCACAACCCATATCCACATCGTTAAGTCACCATCTCATTCGCGCGTTCTACTACATAACCGCCGTATAGGGAGGCAGGGAATGTTGAGGGAGAGTGAGGGAAGAGGCGGGACGGACTGATGGAGGACGGCCGTCTTCCACAACGGCAACCTTTTCATCCTCCTCCCTCCCTGCCCCTCTCCTCCCCCCCCTCTCCCCCACCCCATTTTCGCCGCTCCCCGAAACCCTTCCCCTCCCATTATCAACGTCATCTCACTCCCGGCTCGTTCACTCTACTTCCGTAACTAAACCCGTGCGCCGTTTTCCCACACCACACTCTCGTCTATCTCCGTTTCTCTCTCTCTCTCTCTCCGTCTCCGTTTTTCACCCACGCCTCATACCATTCTCCCTCCCTCTCTCTCTCTCTCTCATTCCCTCTCTCTCCCTCTTCCTACCTCCACCTTTTGTTTGCCTCTCCCATCCCCATGTCCTTTCATCATTCACAGATAAACCGCGGGAGGAGGGCCCGCGATCCTTCGTTTATATCGTATTGTGCGCGCGCGTGCGTGTGCGCGTGTATTAACGCAATGTGTGCGTTTGGCGGTATTTTTCTTTCAAACGGATCTATCCCGGATCTCTTTCTCTAATAGAAGAGAGAGAGAGAGATATTGAGCGAAATGATTGCCGAGGAATGGGGGTGACGTGAAAAAGATGTTTTTTTTTAAATTCGTTGAGGTTCAAAGGACGTTCTCCACCCATTCCAATCTTCCGGGGAGGGTCGGACGCGAAGTACTGACCCGTATTTATACACCCGGGAGCGGTGCGTGCAACGTTCCGTCGTTTGTTTTTTTTTCACGTCGGCGTGGTGAAATTAGGGTAAAGGGATACGCGAGGGTGTTTTTTTTTCAAGAAGAGGAGATACACGGTCATCGCGGCGGAGGCCTTTTCGGTTGGCGACCTTTTTTTTTGTATAAACGCCAACGGATTCGCGCGTCACTTGTTTCGCGCCTTTCTTGGAATGCGAACGGGCAAAAATAAAATCGAACCTGTTCGCGTTCACGGTTTTATTCATTTTTTTTTATATTCGGAGCCTTTGAAGTTTTCCGACCGCTTGTCAAACGGATTGGATCTCGAAAGTCGGTAAAATCTTATTCTCGCTCGATGAGTGCATAATTTAAAAAGCATATATGTACAGACATTTTTAAAAAGTATTTCTGAGGACGATGAAACTCTCGAATAAAAATCATGTCTCTGGCATCAAGCTCGGAAAGCTGGATTTGCAAAGACCAGGTCCTAAAACGCCACAAACGGGCAAGAACGAAACTGGACGGAGAGTAACAAGAACTGTGAGGAAAAGACAAATATTAGCAATGTTTGTGTTTCAGTAAAATTCAACTCTAATCCTTGAAAATTACCACAACGTACTTCCATAACGTTCATCATCATCATAGGTAGTCTGAACGTAGACAGGTTCGTGATTATTCATGGTTAAACCTAGTTCTCCATATACTCCTATTTTTCGCCCTTCTTCATGTATGTCTTGATAGCTCTTTTCCTTTCAAATCTTCTGTCAGCTGAAACCTTTTCCTACCTCTTTCTATTTTTCCATTCAATTTTCTTAACGTTATAACGGTTAAAAAATTACCACGAACGGAATTAATTACGGCCTCTTTCCATTTATTCAAATACCGCATTTGCATTTTACATTAAAACCTTTCGCATAAGAAGTTTTTTTTCCAAAATTCTCCGAATTTCGGAAATGAGTTTATTTAGCCCGATGCTCGCTCGAACTGGAAATTAAAATGTCAGTACTCACGGCGTTAAAAATTGTTATTTATCAACACGATAACTTTTATCGTTAGTTATGCATCGGTTAATTTTTTTTCGGGGCGTTTAGGAAAGTTACTTCAAGTTTTTATAGACCCTCCTTGGGGTAATTAATGTCTCGACCCGGTTCCCGGGTACAATTCCGTTCGAAGATGTAAGAAGACTCTGATCCAAATTCCTGGCGACGCGCCAGAGGAGCTGTTTAACATCAGCTGATAACCCGGATTTAAATAAAATTAAATAAAAAGAAACTCTGGGAGAAAATCATTAGCAATGAATGATCTGACAAGACCGAATTGCGAGAGCGATCGCAGATTTACCGATTTGCCTCAAGTACTTTGTATTTATTTATTTATTAATACCTAGGTCATTTAGGTTAACCCCCTTCAAGATACGACACACACGAATTCTCATTCCTCCGAGTCG
The DNA here is from genome assembly GCA_036926305.1 of Uropetala carovei. Lineage (NCBI taxonomy): Eukaryota > Metazoa > Arthropoda > Insecta > Odonata > Petaluridae > Uropetala > Uropetala carovei. Next base: position 2,780,379 of record JAXCHB010000213.1, read on the forward strand.
TATTATTTGAACAGAGTGGCATCTTTCCAGGCTACGGGGAATCTTCAAACAAAAGCCTATTCTTCTGCCTCCTGGTGAAACTAAAAAAAGAAAACATAAAAACACCCTTTTTTCATGTCTGAAATGGCGAGGGAAGGAGAGAGGTTCCACGGTAGAGATATACATTTTTTTACCCTCGTTTAAATTTTTCAACCGCTGAAAAAGCGAAAAAAACGATAAACACATCACCGCAGGGCGGCATGTTTTTGTTTTGTTTTCAGCTGGCATTTTCAGTTTCTTTTTTTTTTCCTCGGCGATGAGAGTTCTCTCGTAATAATCGTCAGGTTTTCGGCTGAATAATTTATACGAAATTTTTACAGTCGTCGTATTATTCGCGTCCTCTTAGACCGCTGCGACTCCCAGACTTCAACAAAAAAAATAAAGTGACGAAAACGCAAAAATAAATCCTTCGCCTCCTCTCTTTCTCTCTATTCGGATTCTCCCTTCCCTGAAATCACTCACTTTCTCCCTCTCTCTCTCCCACCCTTATCTCTTTCTCTCCTCCTCTGATCCTCTTATCTTCTCTTTATTTTATCCCGTTTCTCTCTTTTCCTCCACATAAGCTCATACCCTGACTGATTACCCCCTCTCGCTCTATCTATCCTTCACTCCCTCCGTTTTCTCATCCTTTTTTCCTCTTTTTCCTCTCTCTCTCTCTCCTTCCCCATCTCCCTCCCTTCCTTTAAGGTCCCACTCCATTTCCCATGCAACGAACGACCGCTTCTTCCTCTCGCTTCCCCCTCCTCCTCTTCCCTCCAACCTCCTCCTGGAAACCTCTTTCATCTTTCTTTTTTTTTTCCTCCTAAATGTGGCTGGCGTAATTATATGGACCTTTCCGCAACCGCCAGCCCCCTAACCCTTGTATTTTCACACGGAGAAGCCTCTCTCTCTCTCTCTTTCTCATCCTCTTCATATTCCCCGTATCTCTATTCCTCACTCTGTCTCCTTTTCCCCTTAACCCTCCTCCTCCCCTCCCCTTCGCTTTCATCTTACTATTTCTTTTACTTAATCTCATCCCATTTTCCTCCCCTCCATTTGCTTGCCTCTCGCTTCTCTTCCCCTCTCTTTTTTTTTTTAACGCCGAACACTCGCACGTTGTGCTCACGCGATTCTTTCCTCGTTTGTTTCTTTCCTCGCACTGTGCTCTCTCTTCCTCACCGCTTCTCGTTTCTTTTCCACTTAACTTCACTCTCTCTCTCTCTTTTGCCATTTTCCTCTACGATTTTCCTCTCTCCTTTTTTTTCAAACCCTTATTCGCGTCAGCTGGTTTCATTCCGATCATTTTACATTTACATATTTTACGCGTTGCTCCATTTGCTAGTCTCTTTTTCTTCCTTCTCCGATTCTTTCTCCTTAACTTTCTCCATTTTCTTTCCGCCATCGCTCTTATATTTCCTCTCTCCCTTCTGACTTTCTCCCCAGGCGATTTACCTCCATTTTCTCTACCTTTTTTCCTCTCTCCCCCCCCCCCCCCCTTCTCTCCCCCCTCCCATTTGCACGGAAAAAATAGCTTCGAAATCTCTCTAGCCTGCTCGTTTTCATTTCTCAAATATCTAATACTTCCTCCTCTTTCCTTACTTTCGCCGGGCTCTTGTATTCCTTCGTTCATTTTCCTGATGGAACGGTTTGATGTATGGGTGTCTGCTTTTCAACGGAAACGCCTCCGGTTCGGATCCTGCCCTCAGAATCTCCTTCGAGATTCGACGTCCTTTCTTATTTTCTTTTTTTTGGTAACTGTCAATGAATTCAACGTAAAATGAAATATTCTTTCGTCAGAGCGACTGGAGAAGGAACGAAATGTTTCTTTTAAAAAAATGATCAAATTTCCTTCTCTTAGTCCTCCCTTTTCGAAGCACGCTCATTTTCCTAGGCGAAAACCCTCTTACTATCTTCTGGAACCTTTATTCTCTCTCGTCTCCTCCTTCTCACCCTTTCCCTCTCTTTTCTTTTTAAAGAACATTTCCCTCTCTTCCCATTCGCCATTCGTCCAGTCGTTTTCCTCCCCTACCTCCATCCACTCTTCTTAACTAATCCGATTTTCTCATCGCCTCCCTTCCCGTTCCTCCTCTCGCTATTATAAGCTCTCGAACGCTCTTAAGTAGATACACACCAACATTTTTTTATGCTTTACCTGCGTTATCTCACCGCTTTTTTCTTTTTTTTCACGTACATTTTTTCACTTTTACTCCCCTCGTTCTTTCTTATTCTCCCTCCCCTCTCACTCCTCCTTTCACCCCTTCCCATCCCCCCTCTCCCTCCCTAATCCCCCTCACACTAACACTTTTCCTCTCTCGCTCCTCCTCGTTTTTCATCCCAACGGCCTTTTCCGGGGCTACGACGCTACGCTCCTTTCTCTATCCCCTTATCAAAAAAAAAATTCATTTTCTCCCCCGCGTTTGCTGCGGGGGTGCGGCGGGGGAAGGGGTTAAGATTAGGCTTTTAAAGGCGGAGAAAATGGTAGGAGGGGAAGTAGAGGAAAGGGAAGAAAATGGGAGAGGAGAAAGGAGATCTTTCGCGGCGGGGAAGAGGAGAGAAAAAGAAAACGACTAGACTAATCACGGTTCGCAGCGAGCGGTTTCAATGCCAGGGAGTTTCCGCGAGGCGCAAGGGCGATACCAACGCCATCCGACCAACGACGTCTCTGTAATTCCGCGGCAAACGCCCTCGTGGGCATCGATCATTTCTCTCTCTCTCTATCTCTCTTAAACCTCTTTCTCTCTCTCCCATCTCCGACTCAATCTCACTCGCAAGATCCGTCTCGCCCGCGAAACAATGGACCTCGAAGGAATCTTTTTTTACTTTTTAAGGTTCGCGCGGGAGGCTGGGTGGAGTGGGGGGAGGGGGGGGGGTTAATTCGCGGGGCTTTTCCTAGAGGGCGTTTCGCCTCGTCATCCGTCCCGCGGGACAGAGATCGGTAGTAAAGAGAGGGAGGGGGAGGGGGGGGGAGGGGAGGATAAGGTAAACTCGGATCACGGCGTCCGCGGAGGAATTAATTACACATCTACGAGGCGCATGAAAATGAATAAATGGGTTGGAAAAAAAATAGAGAGAGAATAAAAGTCCTCGAGCGGGCCGTTGCCTCGCGACAGCGCAAAGATGGTGGCAAGATCGCTTGACCCAAAAAAAAGGGGACCAAGCAATGGCGGAAGTAGACGCATACTTCGAGGCTACTTTTTTCGGGGATGGTAGGTATATAATATTTTTTTTTATCTCGAGGAGTATAAAAAAAAATGAAAAATTCGAAAGTTGAATTATCGAGTACAACTTAAGGAGTGTATACATATACTAGCATATACTAGGGAAAAGGATCCCTAGATTTCTTGAGACGCTTTCGCGAGGTTTCGAGTAGCAGATCTGAACTAACAAATGTTTCCACTGACTATTACTACAAAAATTCAATCACTACACGAATAATCGTTCTTTAATTAATTAAAGGTAATACCGCTGCTGCAAAACAATGTTGATTTTCCAAGTATACACAAGATATTTATAGCGAAATACGCGAGAGGAAAGGAAACTTAGGTGAATCCGTTGTAAACCTTTAATGGAATGTATATGCTTCACTAAACTCGGATCTTGACGTTTTTAGAACCAAATTACTGCTTAGTTTAATTTTTTTTATTCCAACGTATCGAATAAATCAAAGGCAATTTGATATTATTTAAATTTATTTCAAAGAAAAACATTAATTTGCTAGCCATAAGAAGTGCGCCGTGTACTTTGTCTCAATAGATTATTTGGGGCGTAGGTTTTCATTAAATCGGGATCTGTGTATAATAGGATTTAGGTAATCAATATTATTATAAGATTTAGGTAATCAATGTTATTATAGGATTTAGGTAATCAATGTAGCCATCACACGCTTGAGGATACTACTTTAGAGACAAATTAGCCGCCCTCGGTGGTAAATCAGAAACAAATAGTAGCGGTTTACCGCTGAGAACGCATACTCAGCAAATGAAGTGCGCACAGGGCTTATCTACATATCTATTAACACGCGTAACTATTACAACTACTGAGTTTTTGAACTCCCGCAATTGTATCATTTAGTCAATGATTTCCATGTATGCTATAGTTCTTCAACATCTGTGTTCGAAAATTATTGCTGCTTATTTTCTAGCGGAAATAAGCAAACATTCATGTGACATCACTCGAAATGAAGCGAAACAAAGAATAATACTCTGTCAATCGAATGCTGTAGGTATTCCGCATTCAAATAATTTTTTTCTGTTAGTTCCTGTTTTCACGTAACCAAGCGCTGTCGATGCACTTTTTTTTGGAGGTTAGAGAACATTTTGGAAAGCTTAAAAGTAAACAGTGTTGCGAATCATTGTCATATTTTAATTCGAACCTCGTTCGAATATATTTATCAATCCAATCAATCTAAAATATAAAAATATAACTCGCGACAACAGATCGTTTTTTTCACGTTTCAACGGTGAGTAAAAAAAACCCGACGCAAGTTTTAAAAAAAAAATAGCACGTCCACCCATAGTACTGCTAACTTGGACGAAACAGTCGTGTTTTTTTTTTCGTCTCTCGGTCCAACTTTTCGCCATCTCTCTTTCCCTAGCTTGTTTCTCACCTTTTCTTTTTTAAAAAAAAACCCTTATCTGAATTTTACGCTCGCTCTTCTTAACCCCTCCTAGTATTTTATTATTCTCCTCGTCTTCACGCCATCTCGCCCCTTCAACTAATCCGTATCTCACTCTCTCTACCTCATCGTGTCTCTTTTCCCCTTTCCCCTCAAACTCTTTCTCCTCCCCCTCCTCCTCCTCCCTTACGTAATCTTTTTATACCCTCTCCACACCTTCTTTCATCTCTCTCTCTCTCTCCCCTTCCCTCTATCTATCTCCTTCCAACGCACCTGCCTTATTGCTTCCCGTCTCCCTTCGCTACCCATTCCCATTCTACCTCCTCCCTTCCCACTTCCCTTTCATCTCTTCCTATCCCATCCACAAACACAGATTTCCCCTCCCTTTACATTTACATTCTCCTTTTCCTCTTCTTCCCCTTCCCTCTCTCATTCGCCTCTTCCCTTCTATCAGTGTATGTTATCCTCTCCGTCTCTCCATTATCTTCCTCTTTAATCCTTTTTTTTATCTCGCCGCTGCGCTTCGTCAACCTCTTTTTTTCCTTTCCCTAACCCCTCCGCTTTAAATTCCCGGATCGCTTTTCCCTTCCTTTACGTTTCCATCTTTCTCTCCTTTTTTCCTTTGCGTTTCATTTCCCTACCGCCATCTTGACGTTTTCCCCTATCTCCGCTCCTACATCTTACTCCTTATCGCTGGTTTATTATTATTTTTTTAAAAGGCCAATTAAAAGCCAGGCGCTAAATAACCCGAAGTTTTTTCAAAGACGGAAGGTCTATTTTTTTTATTTTCTCTTTTGACATAGTCTAATTAATAGCCTAATGTACACGGCGCGCGATACTGCAGCAATAAAATATTTTAAAATTTACATTTTTACGGTGGCCATCGTCCCTCGCAACTTTTTTTTTTATATCCGTGATGTATTTATTTCAAAAGTTTTGATAATTTTGGCATACACGATTAATTATTTCAGCATAATATAATCTCTTGGACGTTAGACGATGATGAATATGAGAAAGTTTTTGTTTATTTCTGTCTCCTGAAATGTATGAAGGATATTAATTTTATTATTTTTAAACATCAAATTACTCACGGGTGGCTGAGAAAATTTCGTCAAATAAACTCAATCACAAGCAGACGACAAGATCTGCGTAATGGAACTCATCGGAAAACCGATTAAGGAAGAGTTAATTCAACATTGCAAAGCTGCTGTTAAAACTTATTCCGATGATTGAAAGTACGCGCGCGGGAATAGGTACTACGAATCGATTAAGTTGGCGATAATGAACGTCGAGTGACGGAATGATATCACGGATTAAAAAAGCATTACAGGTATTAAAATTAATTCAATGTTTTCACATTACGTACCGAGTCGGTGGCAACAGAGCATTTGGTAATTGACTTCGCTTGCAAAATAATTCTCTCCGGAACAGAATTTCAAAGACATTTAGCGTTTAATGCTAGCAGCAGTGCGTTCAGCCAATTAACTAAAAACGACGAAACCACGATCCATTCTTTTCGAAATTTATGCCATATATCGCCTCCCGCGCCCCTGGCGAGAGAATGTTTAATTAGATCAGCAGCGCATAAGCATAAACGTCAACGAAGCCAAAATTTCCGCATGAAGCTGTGAGAACTGTTTCGAATGGACATTTTAGGTGTTTGCATTCCCAATTGCACCGGTAATTTAATAATTACCACACCCTCGACGGAGTTATTTAAAATTCTCTTATTGTTCCCCAGCTGGACACTTTATCCTGCATTACAATGACAATTAATGATCGTAAATATCCACTGGTTTATTGACGATTAATCTACATTTTTATTCCCTTTGAAAATAAATGGAGGCATGTATTCTTCTTTAGTAATCCCGATGCCCAACAACATTGACACGTTCTACGTTTAATTAAACATTTACTATTCGGTTTCATGTTTCGATTCTACGCATATCTTTGCAAATATTATTACCCACATAATGAAGTTACATATTCTGTATATCCGTCGAATAAGTGGTGAAGATAGCTTCGATTGCCTCATTTTTGTCAACAACTGGATCCCAGCCACACTTTCTCCATACTACGCAGTATAGCGAAAGTATTGTGATCACGAAAAAAATCGACTTCGAGATTTCAACGGAAATACACGTTTTGAGGTCCCTAGAACACGTTTAGACTATTTTCGGAATGACGTCTGTGTGTGTGGATGTATGTGATTGTGGGCGCTCTAACTCAAAGAGTACTAGTCATATTAATACCAAATTTCATATACAGGGTGTCCGGTGACTTTATGTCATAACTTTGGGATCTTTTTTCCTTAAGTGATTTTGAGTTAAAAATGCTCTATAAACATAGGTCCGATTCTCATCCGTTACAGAGCTATCTCTTGGTTGAGAACTGTTGCCACCTGATAGCGCTAGCGCTCCTTTTTCCCTTGAGCAGCAGGCGTGGATGAGTCAGTATAACGTAAGCTACCAAACAGTGTAGTGTGCTGTAAAACATGCCATTTACATTATCCAATGAAGAGTATGCGGATATGCACTTTGTGTACGGGTTTTGCAATGGAAACTCCACTGCTGCTGTTGAGGAATATCGACGACGATTTCCACGAAGAAGAATACCAGATCAACGTTCTTTTATTAATGTTCACCAACATTTGCGAGAAAATGGCTCATTTCCGCGTGTATTTGACAGCTAAGCGTCCACTACAACGTAATGTGCATGAAGAGGAAAACATTATTCAAATGGTACAACGAAGTCCACGTCTTAGCACTACCTTTCAAATACACGCAGCTCTGTCACGGATGAGAATCGGACCTGTGTTTATATATGTTTAATTCAAAATCACTTCAGGAAAAAGATTCCGAAGTTATGACATAAAGTCACCGGACACCCTGTATAACACTTTAGCATGAGCACAAAGAACTAATTAGTTTTTGGACAATACCGGTTAACCGGAAGTCGAGGTTTATTCGACACGAAAGATGGTAATCGTTTTCACGATGAAGGAGAAAATAAGGCGAGCAAAACCAACGCGCACTCTACATGGTCCTTACAGTCAAGATACGAAAGAATGGCATGAGTCAAGTTCGAGTGCAACAAACGAGGGTTTTTCACATTTTTATAGATACGGTGCAATTGTTCGCGTATTGAAAATCGATATAAGCGAAAAAAATCATAGCGTCTATAAACGGAAAAAGATTTTGACGAATTAGTAACTGGCTAATCATGTTTTCAATATAGTACACGTTTGAAATGTGGAGAAAATTTCCGCCATGACCGCAACCCGATTCTATCTATCACTTGCCGGACAGGTTTAATGATTCAATTTCAAAAATATTATTTTAATTTCATTAATCAACACTGAGAGTGGAACTATTAAATAAGTTTTACCTTTTCGTTTCATGGCAAAAAACATAAACCGAATGAATTAGAGAAGTTTCCAAACAAAAATAATAAAAGATATTGCTTCATGACACAAAAATGTTTGACCTTTCCGCAAGATCAGCAGTTCAATTCTGTAACAAAAGGCACGGTCACATCGGCTTTAAATTGCTTTTTGACTGATTGAGATAAAAAAATTCTCCCTTTGAGCCTTGGGTCTTTTGTGCCCTACCTCAGAATAGTAGACCACTAAAGTTTTAGCCTCAGCGAAACTGAAAAATCGATTATTTTTTGTTACTTTCTCAACTGCAAAACTCGAGAAATAAGAAAGAAAAGGGTAAGACGATCTTAAGATTTTTCTACTGATCCTTTTTAGTGGGATTTTGCAAGGACGATTTAACTGAGTTTAGCACAAACCTTTAGACGCAAGAAATCCATTACGCCAAGAAGGGATTTTCTGCTAAAATACTGTCGATGAAACTGCGATAGAGTTGCAAATATGGTTTAGCAATGAACAATCGAATTTTTAGACTTGTATAGTGAAATTTTTAATTAAATCCATGATCAAAAATACCCATGTTAGAATCGCTCAATGGTAAAAAAAAGTTTTTTCACGAATAAATAACTTCTTTACTAACCACCCAGCGTTTATGAGAATAACCAGTGCTTTTTTTGTGACGGTACGGCGTACCGGCACCTTTTTGCAGAGCGATGTTGACACCCGTCTAATTTCGACACATTTTAATTTTTTTTAATTGTTTAAAACCAAAAGTAGTAAACAGGTGCTATAAATGTTAAACATTTTGATTTTAATTATCAATAAACAACACTGAGAATAACCTAGCATAAAGTATAAAGGCAGTTTGTGCACCACTGCGTGATTGGTCCTAAAAATGCAAATGAAAACAGAATCGTCGCGGAATATTAGTTGTATTGTCCACGAAAGCAAGAAATTTAATTTATGGACGATTCCGTTTATTGATTTCCGCGAGGGAAAAAATGATTAAATGTTGGCGAATTCCTCAGAAATGACGTGGCAGGTAAAAATAAAAGAGAGAGAGAGAGAGAGAGAGAGAGAAGGAAGGAATAATAGTGACCCCTTGAGACATATGAGAGAGGACAGAGTCCCCCCCCTCCTCCAGCCACACGGCCCTTAACCTTACAGGAGAAAATAATAAATCGAGTCGCACGACTCCGTATTTCAGTTACGTCATAATACAGGTGCATTCCACGCTGATGCACCTTTCCCCCAGTGCCTCTATAAATATGCAGAAACGACGCAACCGGGTTTACCACATGACGCATAGAAAATGCCCTCTGTCGGTTTAATGCACTCGTATACGTGAATGCGATAACTGGAACATAAAAAGCGACCAAGAAAAGATTGAGTTTTTTTTTAGTTTTAAGAGCATTGCGCCTTCTTGGAATAGTTCACCTGAAACTTCAAATGGAGTTGCAGGCATAAAAAATATCGGATATTTCTCAAGGCTCCAATTTTGCGTCAACAATTTTATCATACCTAAAGGTTGTATGAGCGTATTATTATTATTTTCAGACAAAATGTGGCTACTCAATTTCTTTTAACAAGTTGATAAGGAACGATTTTGTCTTTGAAAGCGTTCAACAGAGAATTATCGAGTTGATGTTATGGCTAAAATAATTTTTTTAAATAAACACAGATATAAAAAATAGAAAATAATCAGTACTTATCTTGGGCGCCTTCGATAGCCAAAACGGGGTTACGAAAAACCATGTGCATTTTGGCTACCAGCCGTTGTGAAGAGCAGGCCAGCGCAAGCCGCGGGCCGCATGTGGCCCATTCCGAGTTTGTCTGCGGCCCACAAAACTTCTTACGGTTTTCCACACAAAAGTGGCCCATTTCTTGCAAATAGTCTATTTTCGATTAACGTAGATGCAAGCACAACACCAGCACTATTGCTGCTGGAGATAGTTGATTTGCAATGCAATACTGAATAAAAATTCAGTTTTGAAAAGAGGAATGATATAGTTCAATTTTACAACAAATACGTCGAAGAATCAAAATTCTCAAACATTCGACCTTATGTTTTTTTTCTGTTAATAATCCTCGCAAATTCTATTTTTTCTACAAGAGTCAAGGAAAACTATTAGTTTCAGACAAAGTAGATTTTTACCAATTGCTGAAGGAAATAGTGCCATAATCTCTTACTTCAGCGAGGCGATTTCCCTTGTTTTCGAGACACGAGGCTATATCACTCAATTAAACGATAAGATTGCGCGTGCTCTTCCGAGTTTTTTTTTTTTAATCTGGTCTCAGAGAGTTTATAGAGGGGAGGGGAGGCGAAACGGCGTTTAAAAACAGTACTCTCGAAACAACACAACAGGTAATATCGTAGCGGTAAGAAGGTTACTCGAAACTCACTCTTTCTCTTGAGCTACACACGGCGACGATTCTAAACTGCGTCACCTCTTCGCAATTTCGGGATTCAATTTTCCCCCCCATTCAGCTCCCATTAATTCCAGTCCTCGGTCTTTTTTCCCCCATTTCTCTCCCTCGCTCACAGAATCCCGTTCCAAAAATTCCTCCTCGCCTATACCTTCGCGCTCGTTCTCTTTCCCCCCCCCCCCCCCCCCCCCCCCCCCCGCCCTCCATCGCTCCCTCAGCCCACGATCCGAGCTACCCCACACCCCGAGTCTTCCTTAGCGAGTTGCTTTTTCTCCCCCTCCCTTCCCCTTCCTCCTCGGAAAAATAACGAACCACGCAAGATTGCGAGACCTCTGGCGAAATAATAAGGGGCGGAAAAAATAACGTTCGTTCTAGATGGAAAGGAAAGCATCCGTGGGAAACACGGACGTTCGTCTCTATTTTTTATTATTAGTCTTTTTTTCTTCTTTTTCTTCTTCTGTTCCGTTTTTTTTTTCATTATTCCGGAGCGATTTTCACGGCGCATTCTCTCATTTTAGTTCCTACGCGACAAGAGGTTGCGACGATTCCTCCGCGGAGATTACTGTCGTAAACGGGCGACTGACCCCGCGAAGAGTCCGCCTCGAAATCGGGCGTATTTATTTTTAAAGGATTTTTTCGTTGGGAGAAAGGTATCCTTTGTTGGATCCCATCGTATTGTGGCGACCAAAAATCAAAGCCACATACAGCTCCAACTAAATGCTATATCGTACACATAATAAAGTAAAATAAAGTATTAACAACACTTAACCACTTCAGAAACTGTGGACTTATCGTTACAGTCTGTCCGACAGGAAACTTTTCACACTCTCCCTTGCGAGGAACAACTCTTCTCGCTTTTGTCTCTGTCACTCGTCTCTCTCTCTCTCTTACTCTTGCTCACCGCGGCGACACTCCGCTCTCCGTATATTCCGGTGGTCTGCTCTCGTTCTCTCGACGGCCACTCTCGTCTCGTGTCGCCGTCCGAGGGGGGGTTCGGCGGGTAGCTTAAATGGGCGACTCCTCGACTTCGTATTGGTTAATTTCCTGATTATGTGATATAACCCTACGAAAAGGAGGGAATGGGAAATAGGGGTAATATTCGCCCTATATAAAGCGCGTTGGTGTGGGAGCAGCCATTCGGCGGGGGCGTTTGGCGTTCTCTTCACCGATGACAAAGACACAAGTGCTTCGTTAAGTGCGTAGAACTAGAGAAAATCGCTGCAGTATAGTAGGTTATTTCGCCGCGTTAGATTTTGCGAACCAAGTACTCGTATGCGGAGAAACAGAACGTATCCTAAATTCGTCTGATTTACAACCGGTGTCGGAATTTTCCTGCCCGCGAAGATAATGTCGTTCCCAAAGAGGCTAAACATAGTTTCGAGTCGACCCTAAATAAATACGGCGAAATATGCTTTATCGCAGTTTTGTTAAACTACGGGTCCACTTATTCAAAATATATAATCCGATCTACGGGAGGTGCGATTAATTACGTTCCGACTTACCCTTTCCCGCAGGTATAAATTAGGAACACGGAGCTCAAAGATTCGAATCTACAGACTAAGTAAGTCCCGCTGTATAAGGCAGCCGTTACGCGAATTAAACTTGCGACGCGAATTAAAAGCACGGATCGTTTGTTTGTGTAAAAATGTAGGTGACTAGCACACTGGACCAATTTATACATATTTATGGTTTAATGCTCGCAAAATAAAATGTTCGTCCACTCATTGCATGGGATTACTGGATTTCTGAATAAATAAAAGTATGAAGTCTTTACCTAGGATAATTTCCAATGAACCTCTCAGATTGTTTTATACATCGGTACTGCCTTATGATAATATGATATTATAATTCTAATTTTCACCGATAATGACTCCACCGTCGCCGCACATTTAACGTCATTCTTGCTCATTTTCCCATGGATATTGGGAAATTTTCTTATTTCAGGGGTAAAAATATAAAAAGTGGAAGGAGAGTATTTTTTAAAATTCCAAAATAAAAGTAAATACAAGTTAAGCCAGCGTTTCCCAATGGAAGTCACGAAAAGTTTTCAATGGAGTAGCGAATATTGAACTTTGTATGTAATAGTTTCAGTATTTAATTTTTTAGTTAATTCTAATTCTATACTTTTATTTTGTTATTAATACTAACAAAACTCTTGATTTTCTATAAATATTCCAATCATATTTTATTATTTATTGGTAGATGGATGGAGGATAATGGTTAGCGATATGGCCGAATGACATAACAGGGGGTCGCGACAAGATCGGCTGCCGTAAGAGTGTGTTCCATATGCATATAGTTTAAGAACCACTGTATTGAACAATTTAATGTATTCAAGAAACCTTCATTGAATTTGGAGTTAAAATTGTTTATGAACATGCAAAGAGAAAAATCTGTTATGAATTACTGTTTGACAAATAACGTTTTGGTCTCGAAACGAATTTATAAAAGCTCCGAACCTAAATCAATTCATTTCCAAGCGCGTAGGGACGTGCCTGACAGCCTACCACAAGAAAATTTCCTGAATAAGAAGATACGTATAACATACCCGTTATAGCCTTAGAATATTAATCATTTATTTATCTTCATCAACTTTTCAAACTTCCTCTGTCAAGTGAAGAGTCAGATTTCTTTGGATGTGTTGAGAATTTTTTCTTTACCTTGTGCGTTCGTATAGATATCATATCATTCGTAGGGGCGAAATTCAATTAGTATTCAAAATTTAAGGAATAAATGCCGTACAAATTAAATGGATTCAATGGGTCTCACACTATTTAACCAATTATTTATCACGAGTAAATTATGATAATTGTGCATTTAATTTGAAACGAAGTTTAATTTACTAATAAAGCGATGCAAATACCTTATAGCTGTTGGTTTAAGTCGTCATTAGCGGTGCCTGTTTTTATAGAAACGACTTACAGGTATACCCCTATTTACGTCGATTCGAAGTTACGACGCCGATCAATTGATACCTGTGTACAGATTTACGTCGTGTTGAATCGAAGTTACGTCGTTAGAGGTCCAAGGTTCTTTAAAACTTTTGTTTCCACCTTCCTGAAATTGTTATCAGATTGAAATACTAAACAAAAGTAACATATTGCTATCTAAATATCTACCCTGCAAGATAATATCTAAATAAACAACGATCATAAAATATTGCATCACTTCATACTCAGGCCAATGCTCTCTGGGTGATTGCTTAACATGTTACCTTTGAGGGATTTTGTATACGGCGTAAACTTCTTAACGTACTTCATCAGTGTATAACAAATTTCTGAAGCACAAAACATAAGTTATAGTTAGTGCCCTTAAACAAGTAAACAAGTGTATAAAGCGAAACATCAGAGTACTACATTCCTTTAAAAACGACCCTAGAGAATAACTGGTCCAAGACTTAGGAGCAGTTTCTGTCGGTGAGTCTTGCCGATAAACAAAGTTCCTTGTTGTACGACTTGTAAGCACTGAATATAATCTTGGCCAGAGTATACATCTATTAGATACATGGAGAGTGGTATCAATAAAATATAAATAAAGATTTCTTTTGAATTCCAAACACGCAATCAACGGAATGCGAGAATATGTCGTCACGAACACTGCTTCCGATGATTTGGAGTTATTATTTAAATTAGAAAAACATTTCTTTGCAGCAAAGCTGAGAGGTTATTCTGCAATTAATCTGTTTGGAAAACATCAGCAGTTTACTAACGATTAAAATAAATAGGCCACCTTTGGGTGAATTTATTCCGGCTGGGTATGTTGAATCGTGGAGAAATTGGCACATTAGCAAAAGACAACCAATCAACAAAAAGGAAGTTAAAAGTGAGGATGAGTTGAATCCTTTACAGGAATGTGGAAATTATATCGGTAAATACATTTATAATTTTTTTAAACAAATAATAAAAAATGTTCTTATTCCAAACATTTTATTTGTACAATGCCAAATGGAATAAATGTTATCGTTATCTATTTTATCCTCCTCAACTGATAAATTAAAACTTTTAAAATCCGTGGAATACCAACAATTATTGATCCATAAGACAAGGGTATACGCCAAACCAAACGTTTCTTCAAGCGTATGCCATCTATTTATTTTCTCATATACGAAGTATATTGAGCAAGTATTGTAATCGCGAAAAAATTCGACCTCGAGATTTTGACGGAAATTTACGTTTTAGTATTGTGAGTCTGAAAAATCTGATGTGGCCAGCACGTAACTTTCTCCATATTTGGGGTATAGATATTTAAATTATTATGAATACCATTATAACGCAAAATTATTATTCCGTATCGTAAAAGAATACAGTCGTCCTTACTGCCGTAAATTATACTTTGAATATGTTTACAGAATTCACCGCTACGTGGCTGTGGCGCTGTATACTGGATATAGTTCAATATCTCCGAAATGGATGGTATTACGAAATTAAATTCTCTATAACCTTTGTATAGAATTGTATATAAAATAATGATGTTTTAACTGAGAAATATCGCAAAAACCGAATCGGGTTTTGAATAAACCTCGAATTCCGGTTAACCGGTATTGTCCAAAAACTAATCAGTTCTTTGTGCTCATGCTAAAGTATTATATATGAAATTTGGTATTAATATGACAAGTACTCTTTGAGTTAGAGCGCCCACAATCACATCCATCCATCCACAAACACACACAGACATCATTCCGAAAATAGTTTAAACGTGTTCTAGGGACCTCAAAACGTGTATTTCCGTTGAAATCTAGAAGTCGATTTTTTCGTGATCACAATACTTTCCCTATACTACGTATGGAGAAAGTAAAAATTAGTTTTCGCAGTGCTGTCTGTCTGTTACTCCTCTCCCTCTAGAATTTTCCTGACTATGGTGAATATGTCATTTAATAAACGAAAATATGACGTTCAATCGTAGTAAATTTCACGCTGAATCTGGTTATGTAGATGATAATTTTCTAAAAATTCTACACAGTTTTTTGTATTAAAGAAACTAACAGTAGCGGCACGGTAACAATATTATTAATTTTAATCATTTTGTTAATTCTGCCTCTACATTCTTAAAAATTATTATCCTAAAGACTGTGCACCTTTTCTACTTAATTAAGCAACATATCTCTGTAAATAAGCAGTACATGCTTGCTGATGAAAAACATCGCCGTTTCGAGGGGAATGTCTCGTGCGGATAGACTTAATTCTAATTAGAAAAGCAGCAGTGTTGCTATCATTTTGTGGGTGACCCTGATACGATGCACTTCCTTTTATTAGGACGGGGAATCTATTGCGTTTTTTTCCGTCCGAACTCAGACTTAATTTGAGGAGTACATATCTAGTGCCAGCATTGATGGATTACAATAACGGTCGTTCCGAAATTCCTTAACTACTGCACGCATCCCCCTTAATATCATTGATTCTTATGAGAATTCTTAAGAGAATTCGATTTACGTAAATTCTATTTCTGTCGATTCGATTTACGTCGCACATTCCAGAAACGCATTCCCGACGTAAATCGAGGTATACCTGTACATAGCTTCATAATAAAAATATCAGAATTATATAAGAGATAAGTGATTACGAAATTAATTAACAATTTTTACGACTCGGGAGAGTGGCCTCAAGATTTCTTAGATGTAACAATGATCCCTCTTAAGAAGAAGTCAAAGAAAATGCAGTGTAAAGACTACAGAACAATACGTCTACTCTCACACACTTCGAAAATCATCACGAGGATTATTAATAAAAGGCTAGAGAAAAAGGCCGAAGGAATGCTTGGGGAAGATCAATTCGGCTTCAGAAAAGGAAGAGGAACCAGAGATGCTATCGGTGTAGTGAGAATCATATCAGAAAGGGCAATCGAGTGAAGCCAAGAATGCTGCGTTTGTTTTTTCGACTGGAAGAAGGTCCTTTTTAGAGTAAATTGGGTACGGCTGATGATGATATTAAAGGACATAGGTGTAGACTGGAAAGAGAGGAGACTGATCAGGTATCTATATGTGAATCAAGTTGTAAAGATCAGGTTGGAGGATACGTACACCAGCGGAGTAAATATCGGTAGAGGAGTAAGACAGAGCTGTTGTCTGTCGCCGATTCTGTTCAATATATCTGGAGAGAGACTAATGCAGGAAGCGTTAGAAGGCACGGGAGATTTCAAAATCGGAGGAAGGATTATAAGAACAGCGAAAGACGCGGATGATCAAGCACTTTTAGCAAGAAAGGAAAAGGAACTCCAGAAAATGATAAATAGACTAGTGATAACAGGTAAAAAATAAGGTATGGAAATTAATACAGAAAAATCCAAGGTTATCAAGTAAAGAAGAAGAAAATTTGAACATAAGAATTGGAGGAAAGCCATTTCAACAAGTTTCAGATTATAAATACGTTGGAAGCATCATAACGAGAGTAGCAAAATGTACCGATGAAATCAAGACAAGAATAACAAAAGCAAAAGCCGCTTTCAAAAGAAAGAAACTCCTACTAACGGGAAATATAAAGCAGGAAATCCGCAAGAAGTTGATAAAATGTTATGTATGTATTGTATGGGGCAGAAACATGGACGCTAACGAAAAATGATATTAAATACTTGGAAAGCTTCGAAAAGTCGACATGGAGAAGAATATTGAAGATAAAATGGACAGATAGGGTGAAAAACGAGGAAGTGCTACGAAGAATAAGAGAGATGTGAACGATTAGACAGACTATCAGAAAGAGGAAGGCGAACTGGATTGATTGATTGGAGAAAGTGCATGATTAAAGAAGTCCTAGAAGGAAAACTGGATGGAAAAAGAGAAAGAAAGGTAGGAAAAGGTTTCAGCTGGTAGACGAATTGAAAGGGAAGGAGAGCTATTATCAAGACCTGAAGAAAACTGCGGAAAATAGGAGTATAGGGAGAACCAAGTTCAACCATAAATAATCACGGACCTGTCAACGGACAGACTACCTATGATGATGATGATGATGACATGCAGTAGAAAAATATACTTCAATTGTATTTTTGATAAAAAATTTAATTGGATGGAATTTGACAAATTCCGTTTATAATACTGCCGGTCATTACCATTGACGCGGGGGAAGGGGGAGTCGGCTCTCCTGGGCCTGACGAGGATCCACGTTCCCTTTTTAGGCGCGTTTCGCTTACAGAATGAGCGCCTATTATCGTCGGTCGGTCGGTCCGTCCGTCCTTCCGTCCGCATGTTCGTTCTCGGCTTCTACCGAAAGGATTTTCATGAAATTTGATATTAAGGACTTTCAATCAAATATAATAAGAAAATCGCAAAAATGAATCACGTACGCCAATCAGGGGTACCACTTTACTGGTGACAAAAAATACTATTTTCGTCATATCTCGTAAAGTATTGCTCATATCAAAATATTTTTAAAATAATAGTTGTAGAACCGGTAAAGTAGAGTATTTCCTTTCCTATAGATTTTCATCGTAGGAGTAGCCGTTATCGAGAAAATCAAATAAGAAAGTCTTATATCGAGTTGAACTTGGAAAATTTCTTGCATGGTTACTTCATTGTTGCTAACATAAACAATATCCCAAACAAACGTTTAATTTCCTTACGTGTGCATGTAATATTATTAAAAAAGAAGAAAATGGATTATTTATGATGAAGAAAAGAACTTTAAAACGCTCTTTCCCTTACGTACAGGTACATTATTGCTTTCTAACACTCCATTGCACGAAGCGCGCCCATTTGTGATACGTTGTACACTTTCCTAACTTGTTGAACTTAAAACAGAGAAAAGGGGCCCGGAAATTGTATTTGCGCCAGGTGGCCCTGTCCATACATATCACTTTTTGATTTGGGATCTCTGACGAGGAACTCCTTAAGGGAGGCTGAATATGTATTAGATAGGAGAAGACCTCGCAGGAAAAACAAACCCTTTCAAAAGTCATGCGCCTTTCACTCATATAAGAGACCGCGTCATCAGCAGCGCCTATATAACAACAGTGACATAATACAAGGATTGCAACTTCGATATTCTGTATTGGTTAGGCTTTGGGAATAAGTAGAACGAGAGAGAGGGAAGTAGAGAGTGGGAGGGGGAGGAGAGGGAGAGAGGGGAGGGGGGGAAGAGAGAGATGGGAGGGAGGGAGTGGCATGAGGAGATAGAGGGAGGGAAAGGGAAGAGGGAGGGTTAGAGAGGGAGGAAGGAGGGAGGGAGAGGGAATATGGGGGAGGGAGAGGGAGGGAGAGAGAGAGGAGAGGGAGAAATAGGGAGGAAGGAAGAGAGAGGAAAGAGGGAGTAAGGAGGGAGGAAGGGAGAGAGTGGGAGGGAGGAAGGGAGAGAGAGGGAGGGAAGGAGGGTTAGAGAGGGAGGTAGGAGGGAGAAAGAGGAAGAGAGAGGGAGGAGGAAGAGAATAGGTAGGGAGGGGAAAGGGAGGGAGGAGGGAGGGAGAGAGGGGGGAAGGGAGGAAGTGAAGGGAGGGAGGACGGAAGAAGTGAGGGGGAGAGAGATGGAGGGAGAGGGAGGGAGGAAAGAGAGAGTGAGTGGAGGAGGTAGGGAGAGGGAGAGAGAGAAAGAGGCAGGGAGAGAAATAGGGAGGGAGAGAAATAGGGAGTGAGAGAGGGAGGGAGTGAGAGGGAGAGGGAGTGAGAGAGGGAGAGTGAGACAGGGGGGAGAGAGTGGGAGAAAGATGGAGAGGGGTGGAGAAGGATAAGGAGGGAGAGGGGGAGGGATAAGGAGAAGGGGAGAGAGGGAGGGAGAAGGATGGAGATTGATAGATAACCGTCTTCATTATCAGGGAGAAATTGAGACCAAAATGTCCCCTCTTCCATTTAACCATACGTTACAAACTATATATGACATGACAATATGCTCAAATAGACTAAACAAGATGAAAATAATCACAATAAAAACAATGGCCGAGTGTGAATATACATATTCAGGAAAATTCTAAAAAAAAGAAAAGAAGAGATAATTGTGGAAAAAACTAGGAAGAACCTAGTAAAAGCCCACGCAGAAGGGAAGGGGGTGAAAAAAATCAGAGAAAATCCCAGATACGTAAAAGAACAATAATACTGATACAGTAATGCATACAGCTATAATTTACGACGTACGAAGGTAGGGAGAGGAGGAATGGGAGGGAGAGAGGGGGGAAGGGAAGATGAGAGGGTGGGAGAGTGTGGGAGGTAGAGGGGTGATAGAGGGTGGAGGGGGGGAGGAAGAGGGGGAGGGGGGATGGAGGAATAGAGGGGGAGGGGAGAGATAGGGAGGAAGAGTGGAGAGAGAGGTAGAGTGATGGGGAGGAGGGAGAGAGGGAGGGGAGAGAGGGAGGAGGGAGGGGAGAGAGGAGGAGGGATGGTAGAGAGGGAGGGAAAGAGGGTGAAGAGAGGGGAAGGGAGGGGGAGGAAGAGAGGGGAAGGGAGAGGGGGAGAGGGAGGGGGTGACGAAGGGGGAGAAATGGGGAGGAAGATAGAGGAGGGAAGGAGACAGGGGGAGGGACGCAGAGAGAGGGAGGGAGGGAGAGAGCTGGATGAGTGAGGGGGGAGGAAGAAGGAGAGAGAGGAAGAGAGAGGAAGATGGAGGGGGAGAGAGGGAGCGCCTATATAACAATAGTGACATAATACAAGGATTGCAACTTGGATATTCTCTATTGGTTAGGTTTTGGGAATAGGTAGATCGAGAGGGAGAGGGAGAGAGAGAGAGAGGGAGGAGGGAGGAAGAGAGGGGCAGCGGGAGTGAGAGGGAGTGGGAGAGAGTGAGGAAGGTGGGAGAGAGAGAGAGGGTGTGGGATGGAGGAGGGAGGGAGGAAGAGAGAGGAGAGAGTAGGGAAGATGGAGGGGGGAGGGAGAGAAGGGGAGGAGGGTTAGAGGGGGAGGAAGGAGGGAGGGAGAGAAGAGGAAGAAAGAGGGGAGAGTGAGAGAGAGGGATGAGGAAGAGTGAGGGAGGGGGGAGAGAGGAAGAGGTAGGGTGGGGAAAGGGAGGGGGGAAAGGGAGAGATGGGAGGGAGGAAGAGGGATGAGGAGATAGAGGGAGGGAATGGGAGGAAGGAGGGAAGAGGGAAGGAGGGTTAGAGAGGGAGGGAGAAGTTGGGGGAGGGAGAGAGGGTGAGGGAATGAGGGAGATGGAGGAGGGAGGGAGGAAGAGAGAGTGAGGAGGGAAGGAGGGTTAGAGAGGGAGGTCGGAGGGAGAAAGAGGAAGAGAAAGAGGAAGAGAAAGGAGGAAGACGGAGGAGGGAGAGAAGAGGTAGGGAGGGGAAAGGGAGGGAGGGAAACAGAGGAGGAGAAGGGAGGAAGTGAGGCGGAGGGAGGACGGAGGAAGTGAGGAGGAGAGAGATGGAGGGAGGAAAAGGGAGAGTGAGTGGAGGAGGTATGGAGAGGGAGGGAGAGGGAGGGAGAAAGAGAGGGATAGAGGAGGAAGAGAGAGGGAGGGGGAGGCAGAGAGATGGAGTAAGGGAGAGGGAGGGAGAGAAAGAGGGAGGGAGTGAGAGAGCGAGGGAGTGAGAGAGGGAGAGTGAGACAGAGGGAAGAGAGTTGGAGGGATGGAGAGGGGTGGAGAAGGATAGGGAGGGAGAGGGGGAGGGAGAAGGGAAGAGAGGGAGGGAGAAGGATGGAGATTGATAGATAAATGTCTTTATTATCAGGACGAAATTGAGACCAAAAGGTCCCCTCTTCCAATTAACCCTAGGTTACAAAATATATATTACATGACAATATGCTCAAATAGACAAAACATGATGAAAATAATCACAATAAAAACAATAGCTGAGTTTGAATAACACATTCAGGTAAATTCTAAGAAAAATAAGACTAGATAATTGTGGGAAAAAACTAGGAAGTACCTAGTAAAAACCCACTCAGGAAATCACCCACGAATGGAAGGGTGGTGAAAAAAATCTGAGAAAAACCTAGAAACATGCAATAATTTACGACGTACGGAGGGATGGAGAGAGTAGGGAGAGTAGGAATAGGGAGGGAAGGGGAGGGAAGATGAGAGGGTGGGAGAGAGAGGGAGGAAGAGTGGAGAGAGAGGTAGAGAGATGGGGAGGAGGGAGAGAGGGAGGGGAGAAGGGAGGAGAGAGGGGAGAGAGGAGGGATGGTAGAGAAGGGGGTGACGAAGGGGGAGAAATGGGGAGGAAGAGAGAGGAGGGAAGGAGACGGGGAGGGACGCAGAGAGAGGGAGGGAGAGAGATGGAGGTAGAGGAAGGAAGGGAGAGGGAGGGAAAGTGAGGGAGAGAGGAGAGAGAGGGAGAGAGCTGGATGAGTGAGGCGGGAGGAAGGAGTCTCTCTCTCTAGAGAGGAAGAGAGGAGGAGGAATGGTAGGGAGGGGAAGCGGGAGGGAGAGACAGAAGGATTGAGAGAGAGCTGAACGGAAGGAGACGGAAGAGGGAGGCAGACGTGTGGAGAAGGAAAACGAAGTTTTAAGAAATACGTGAAAAATATGGTCTTTCTCCGCCCGCCCGCCCGCCCTTGGCTGATCTTCGCCATTGAGTTCCTTAGCCAGAGAGCCGTTCGAGGCCAGTATTTAGCCGTTCTCGTAGCTCTCATCCCCAGGAGGGGGATTGCATATGTATGTACCCATTAGGTACCCAGACCTATTAAAATACAGGAGCCGATTCAGTATATATACTTCACAAGTGTGAAGGCGTTCTTACCAGCGTTAACTAAATGTTTGGGCAGACTTTTCTGATTAATTATCACGTTAGCCTCATGCCTCCCCAATAAATAAATATCTCCTAAATTTATCCTGAAAATGGATATCAGAAATATTGTATTTTATCGATATTTAGTAGTTCTGGTGCCATGAAACCTCCAGACGCTCCCACCTCCCGAATACGACCATAGGACTTTCAACTTCGGCGACAAAGAGAGTTGTTGTCATGGAAGCTTATGGTTGGCATTGTCATAAAACTGATGAAATGGTGTATTTTTCTGATTCTAAACGCGTTTTTACGCTAATTCCATCACGATTCTGATTCTGTCTTCAATAATAATAAACTTGGTTCTTTCCTTCATACAACCATGCAAGTCTCAAGTTCGTACCATGTTTCTAAGTAATTAATAAATTCAAATGAAAAATAAGCTGCACTCATCCCTATGTTATTCAAATGGAGAACATTAAAAAAGAGAATATTTTTTTAAATTAGAAAGGTCTATCACATCGGTATGATAAAAGACGACTTCGCTTTGAAAATTGTACGCTTCTTTTCACAAAGTCGAATATCTTTAGCTCGTGTTATTAGTGTCAATTTTATCACTCCGAAATTGATGGTGTAATAGTTGCGCTGATAAAATAAAACGAGGAAGAAAAATAAAATTTGGGGTGAATGAGTGGAAAGAAATCTTACTCATGTAAAATTAAGATGCGGCCAGCGAAGCCATGATGAAAAAGAAAGTCGAAAATTTTAACACACGAATTCATGCATGCAATTTTGTTAATTGAACATTTAATGTTGAAATGTTAGCCATAAAGAACATTACTTTGATACGACTTTAGCTTGTATGGCACCTCAGAATATATTGGTATTTAAACTCTAACCCAACCCGCAGAAGAATCTGCAGCTTGCGATGCGGCCCGGCGAATGATTTTCAACCACCAGTAGATAACCCGCCATGTAGATAAGGTTAACCACATGCCCTCTCACAACAGTAAATGAATATCTCGATTTTCGCCTGACAATGGATATAAGAAATATTGATTAATCTGATTAATTTTACGATACTAATTTTATACTTCCGATTTTTTACTTCTTGCTAAATACGCATATATTAATCCGGTAATGAAAATTCACTTAGAAGTTCGATCGACGTCTCTAAGACGACGATAGCACTTTAAATTAACCGAATCATACCCAATCTAATTATGATGTGTTACATATAGTACTAATATATATTTTACATGTATTTTTGATAAAAAATTAAAATGGATGGAATTTGACAAAATTTTTATAATACTGCTAGCGAATACCGTTGAGAAGGGGGGAGGAGGAGTCGGCTGTCCTGGGGCTGCCGAGGGGCCACGTTCCCTTTTTGAACTTAAAACAGAGAAAATGGGCCCGGAAATGAGTAACGAAAGAAAATGCAGCGTACGCGAAAACTGCGGCGAATCACGGCATCGCGAAGAATCGGTCGGAAAGAAAACCACTGTACTTCTCTGGATGGAATTATAACAAGAAAATATAAAGCCATTCCCAGGGCCACCGAGAGGGTGGGGATACCGGGGCAAAATCCCCGGGGCCCCGGCCTCTGAGGGGCCCGGTATTAGGACCTGTCATAAGGTTTCCTATCGCAATACGCGGGTGCAACCAATACCAACTGGCGGCGTTTTCTCCATTTCCCATTTCCATTTCACAGGTTTGGATTTGGGTTTTCCCAAATCAACTTTTTTATCGCCCCTTAGCACCCTGAAACTCATCCTTTGGGAATTTCCGCCTTTGGGTCCGGGGTCCGGACCCACAAGCACTCGGAGTGTCGTCTTACGCTAAGTTCTAAAGAGCAATATTGTTTACTCCCAATTTCTTACAGATGAGAAACTAAATTTTATGCGTTGAATCGTACAATTTCGAAATCGCGACCATTCAATAACAAACTTAAAGTTACGCTATTACAATACATGTACAACCAAATTTATATGTAAATATTATGAAGGAAAAAGTTGCGAAGTTGGTAAAAAATCAGGAATCCAGAAAAATGCCTAGAACGCAAACACAGAACGATGATGATGGGAAACTATCCTTCGGAAGTTGGATTATCGGGATGGCTCCTAGAAATGTAAATTTTGTGAGAATTTATTAAAGTACTGGTCTCATGTAATTCGTACTTTTGTACTCTGTTGCATCTACTTAAAAATGTCACGGGGGATCTCACAATGCATAGTGTAGGAAATTCCGATTCATATGTGGTCGTCTGTTATGACAAGGCCCGACTATTTTTAAACGTTGCTGATTCGGTACCAAAATACATTTTAGGTGTTAATTTGGAAAACTAAATTAAAAAACCATGACATGTAACTTCGGAAAAGATATAGTGATGAAAAACCTACACTTATAGACGGAAATTAAATTTCGTCGAATATTTTATTTTTACAAATTGGCTGTTTATCGAAATTAATCGAATCATACCAAGTTTAATTATGATGTGATACATATAGTAGCAATAAAGCATGTTGATAATCCTGGTATATATGCCAACGTTCACTGATGAAGAAGAAAATGAGGAGATGTATGAACAAATTAACGAGATTTACGAGGAAGAGGAAAGGTAAACTGCATAGTATTGGGAGATTGGAACGGCATAGTTGGTTAAGGACCAGAAGAGAATGTTGTCGGTCAATGGGGACTTGGGAAAAGAAACCGAGGAGGAGAAAAACTGATATAATTCTGTGTTAATCACGACGTGGTAATGACTAATACATGGTTCAGAAACTATAAACGAAGGCTGTAACACATTCAAAAGCTCAGGAGATAGAATGAGATGCCAAATAGATTACCTCCTAGTTAAACAAAGATTCAGGAACAGCAAAAAAAAGTCTAAGACATTACCAGGAGCAGACAATGATCCAGATCACATCCTTCTAATAGTCGATATTACTACAAAGCTTAAACAAATAAGGAAAACGAGAAGAGAAAGACAGACTTGGGATCTAGATAACTGAAATAAAAGAACGACGCATTCAGCACGAAGTTGGAAGATCGCCTTAGAAATTCGGAAAACAAACCGAAGACCGTGGATACAGAATGGGAGGAAATTAAAGCCAGCTTCAAAGATACCTTGAATAAAGAGATTGGGAAACAAGAGAAGAAAATGAGAAAACCACGGATCACTAAGGAAATGCTGGAGAAAATGGATGAGAGAAGAAAATGGAAAAATGTTAACAGTGAAGAAGGTAGAGAGCCAACTATACACGCATAAACAATGAGTTGAGAAGAGTAACAGATAAAGCTTGGAAAATTTGGATAAAAGAAAAATGTGAGGAAATACAACAGATGGAGAAGTTAGGACGGTACGATATGATGTACGCTTGGGCACTGGAGTTAGAAGCCTAATGGGATTCGTGGTAAAGGAATTATTAATACAGATGGAAAAATAGTCGCAGAACCAAAGGATGTAGCACAAGTATGGGAAGAACACATTAAGGAACTATACAAAAAGCAGGCAGGATCGGTACAATTGGAACTGGAAGAAGAGGATTACATTGAAGAAGACAACTTGGGACCAAGTATTAAGAAGAGCGAAGTAGAAAAGGCGATACTGGAACTGAAGAAAGGAAAAACTACAGGCAGCGATGGAATACCGGCAGGGGTACTTAAAGTCGTGGGATCGGAAGGACTAAAAGTGATTACGAAACTAATTAACAAGATTTACGACTCGGGAGAGTGGCCTCAGGATTTCTTAGATGTAACAATGATCCCTCTTAAGAAGAAGCCAAAGGCAATGCAGTGTAAGGACTACAGAACGATAAGCCTACTCTCACACACTTCGAAAATCATCACGAGGATTATTAATAAAAGGCTAGAGAAAAAGGCCGAAGGAATGCTTGGGGAAGATCAATTCGGCTTCAGAAAAGGACGAGGAACCAGAGATGCTATCGGTGTAGTGAGAATCATATCAGAAAGGGCAATAGAGTGAAGCCAAGAATGCTGCGTTTGTTTTTTCGACTGGAAGAAGGTCCTTTTTAGAGTAAATTGGGTACTGCTGATGATGATATTAAAGGATATAGGTGTAGACTGGAAAGAGAGGAGACTGATTAGGTATCTATATGTGAATCAAGTTGTAAAGATCAGGTTAGAGGATACGTACACCAGCGGAGTAAATATCGGTAGAGGAGTAAGACAGAGCTGTTGTCTGTCGCCGTTTCTTTCAATATATCCGGAGAGAGACTAATGCAGGAAGCGTTAGAAGGAACGGGAGGTTTCAAAATTGAGGGGCCAAGGAGAGAGGAAGATATGCCACAAAAGTGTGAAATGGAGAAAATAAGCAAAATGCAAATTTTATTTTTAAAAAATGCCATATAAACTCATGCTGATCATTTCTGTTTTTGTTTAAGGGAAGAAAAAAGAACTTGGAAAAGTATTTTTTCTTCCATAATTCTTGATATATTGTATGTAAAAAAATAAAATATAAAATAAAATTTCGAAAACCATTAACTGAAACAACTGATATTTTTGTTAGATTTACAGTTTGAATGAGATAGTTATTAATGTACACTGAGAAAGAATTGAATTATATTTTTCCTTCTTTTTACTTCACATTAAATTTTAAAAATCTGATGTGGCAAAAACCTAAATTTGTCCATAGTTGGGGTATAGATATTTAAATTATTATGAATACCATTATAAGGCAAAATTATTATTCCGTATCGTAAAAGCATACAGTCGTCCTTATTGCCGTAAATTACATATATTTTGAATATGTTTACAGAATTCACTGCTACATGGTAGTGGCGCTGTATACTGGTATTAAGAAAAAGCCAAATATCTACGAAATGGATGGTTCTACGAAAATTTTTTTCAAACAAAACTTGGAGGAAATATTATTCTCCACAACTTTGGTACTCACGAATATTACCAATAAGGACTTTTTAAGGAGATATTTGCCGGAAACCGAAAAAACCGATTATTTATAAATAATTCCTAAACAATAACTGCTATGGAAAATTGTTTCAAATGAAAGTTGTAGGAAATTAAATTCTCTATAATGTTTGTATAGAATTATATATACAAGAATAATATTTTAACGGAGAAATATCGCAAAAACCGAATCGGATTTCGAATAAACCTCAACTTCCGATTAACCGGTATTGTCTAAAAAACTAATCAGTTCTTTGTGCTCATGCTAAAGTGTTATATATGAAGTTTGGTAACGATATGGCAAGTACTTTTTGAGTTTGAGCGCCCACAATCACAAACATCCATCCATCCACAAACACACATGCAAACATTCCGAAAATAGTCTAAGCGTGTTCTAGGGACCTCAAAACGTGTATTTCCGTTGAAATCTCGAAGTCGATTTTTTTCCTGATCACAATACTTTCCTATACTACGTATGGAGAAAGTAAAAAGACCAAGATACCATTGATTGACGCAACTTAAACAATACTTAATCTTATACTTATTAACACAGTACATTGTTAATTTACATTACCAGTAGTGTTCAATCCATCAGTTGAAACTTAGTTCTTTAAATAAGTTGAATATCCTCATCTTAATGGTCTGTTTGAAGTGCTCTGAAAACTGGGTGATAGACAGATGTCACATAGGAAAGTAATGACATTATATCTTGAAATTTATTTGGGGCGATTCTTCTCCCTTGTGGATATAAAACAACCAAATTTTGCCAGAAGTTTTCCAAAGCGGTCTTTCTTGGTACAATTTTGTTTTTTCCTTGTCTTCCTGGCTGTTTTCAGGAAACTTTTATCTCCTGCCAGATCTCCAACTCAGAATAACTATATTGAAAAGCAGAAGTACTGGTTTAGTTTTGTTCACTTTCAAAGCAGATATCTTTCTAATTTGCAGCTGACACCCATCTTCTGTTTTTGAGTAAAAGTTCAGATAGTGTATTTAAGGTATTAAAGTCCTCTGTTTTCATACGCATGACAGTGAATGGGTTTTTCACTCGTGTTTTGCTAATCAATTCACACCACTGCTCTGGAGTGTAAATATAATTTGTTTTCCTGGCTTTCTCTCTATCAGCCGAAAGTGTCTATCACTGGGTAAAAAAGTGTGGCCTGTCAAAGAAAATGGTGTTCGATTTCATCGAAGTGGCCTGTACGGATTAGAAGATAATACAAATGAAATACATACAGCTGACTATTACTGCGCACTCTAGCGCCTGTCAGTTGAAAGTGTTCTCTCATTGAAACCATCAACAGTACATATCCAAGACTATTTATTTTAGCGGTATCATGGTAAAAGGAGATATTCCACAGCCATAATAGTTGACACACAAACAGATAAATGCCAGGACGTAGTATACCTGCAAAAACATCACATTTTGTAGGCATGTGGCATATCTCCCTCTCTGACTGGACTCCTCAATTGGAATAAGGGTTATAAGAACAGTTAAATACGCGGATGATCAAGCACTTTTAGCAAGAAAGGAAAAGGAACTCCAGAAATGATAAATAGACTAGTGATAACAGGTAGAAAATAAGGTATGGAAATTTATACAGAAAAATCCAAGGTTATGCGAATATCAAGTAAAGAAGAAGAAAATTTGAACATAAGTATTGGAGGAAAGCCATTACAACAAGTTTCAGATTATAAATACGAGAGAAGCAAAATGTACCGATGAAATCAGGACTAGAATAACAAAAGCAAAAGCCGCTTTCAGAAGAAAGAAACTCCTACTAACGAGAAATATAAAGCAGGAAATCCGCAAGAAGTTGATAAAATGTTATGTACGTATTGTATGGGGCAGAACATGGACGCTAACGAAAAATGATATTAAATACTTGGAAAGCTTCGAAAAGTCGACATGGAGAAGAATGTTGAAGATAAAATGGACAGATAGGGTGAAAAACGAGGAAGTACTACGAAGAATACGAGAGAAGCGAACGATTAGACAGAGTATCAGAAAGAGGAAGGCGAACTGGATTGGACATTACATTAACTAAGTGCTAGAAGGACAATTGGATGGAAAAGGTTTCAGCTGATAGCCGATTTGAAAGGGAAAGAGATCTATGAAGACATGAAAAATACTGTGGAAAATAGGAGTACATGGAAAACCAGGTTTAACCATGAATAATCACGGACCTGTCTACGGATATGATGACGATTTGGAGCAACTATGAAGTCAGGCGGATTCAACATCGTAATTCAAAACAGAAGATACGAAATCCATTCAGAAAAACCCATTTAAATCTATATAAATAAAATTGTAACCTCTGTCTGTATATTTGTTTTTTTGACGGGGTTTTACTTTTTTTGGGTGTTTTGCATCACAAGAATACGTTTGAACCGGTTTGCAGAATTGTTGTCTGTCTGTTTGTTTGTTACCGCATCACGCAAAATCGGCTGGTCGAATTTTTATGAAACTTGCAGCGTATCTTTAGACTGGTCCAGCTTAAAATATAGGCTATGTGGTGTATCTCAAAAAAATTTTAAGTGGGGGTTTGGCGGGCATTGATATGGTTTTTCGACGATAACTCTCGAGTAAATTAACTTAGGAAGTTCAAATTTGATATTTGTCACTTTCAATACAAGTATAAGATCAATCTCCTATATATTTATGAAAGTTTGTTTGTTTGTGCATCTATATATTTCCACGCCGTTAAAGCTAGAATAATCCAACTTTCAACAAATACTTTCTTCACAAATGTTTTATATTAATTGTACAAAAAGCAAAATAACTTTGTATCCTAATGCAGTGCCATCTAGAGATGGGTCAGAATGAACGGGACAGATCTTTTCGAACTGTTCTGATGCCTAAACTGTTCAATAAAATAACTGTTCTCATAAACTTCCTGTTCTCAAAGAACAGGTAACTCTACATCTTATACACAGTGAGAAAGGTGGGAAACGACTACTTCCTTATCCGTAATTGGACGGCATGTACTGATTAAACTACGCGTTTTTTCCCAAGTACTACTATTGATTTGAATCAAATATGGTACGATTGTGGAGGGCTCCCAGAAATAATTCATACGTGGTTTTTGTTTCTCTCTGCCCGTTTTATTCAAAATGGCGGCCGAGTGAATTCTTAAATACCATGTATCATCTAGAATTCCGATCGGATTTGAACCAAATTTCCCCGGGCAACGCCGGGTGTTTCTGCTAGTTTATAATAGTTTTAGCGCTACCAGTCATAAAATATCGATTAAAACGAAATATTTCCTTCCTTTCCCTTTAAGTTTTATTCCATGCATACCTTCAAGCTATTTCACTTCCCGTACTATCACAGTTTCCTTTAAACTTCCATGTGAAAAGTATGTATTCTAACACGTGAGGTATTTTTACCCAGATTTCCGACTCTCCTGGGGGATAATTTTAATAAAAAAATGTTTTATATGCTGCATCAATCAATATTCTCAAACTAAAGAAAATGCAATAAAATAATACCACTCTGAAAATACTTAGTGGTCCAAATTCACGCTTATGAACACTCAATGATGTAAAAAAATAAGTTCAAGTAAGACACAAAAATCGCTGTTCATAGGCACGTCATTCAATCACATTGAAACTTTTTAGCTATCGATGATCCATCCGCTTCACATTCTCGAAAATGATATCAATGTTTTAAAAATCAGTATCCGGTCTCTTTCGGCACTGTGACAATAATCTCCGACATTATCTAAAAGTTACACGCCAAACTTTAGAACTATGCATAATCAACCGATAGATATTATGTTAATCAAAGTTGGGAATTTTGGGTTATCATGAATATTTTAAACTACTGAAAAATGTGCAGTTAGTCAAGAAAATAGGTCTGCTGTACGGTCAGTGACTCGCATCCAAGTCTCACAGGCTCTATAGTTTGTTAGAAGCATATTATTACGTTATACGCTCTCTCTCTCAGAGTTTACATTCGCGTTAGAAAAGTTTTTCCATCAAACAAAGTAATATTGGCGTAAAAAAATTCATTCCAGACGAAACTGGTATCGAAAATAGTAATGAAATAACGGTGTCTTCCCTCGCGCAGAAATAACTAGAAAATTCCTGAGCGCAAAAAAACTCGCGAATTTGAAATAAAAACAACCGTAATCATTTTAACGTCTATTCTATGGAAGAAGAGCATTCGCACGTACGAAAAAAATCATAAAACTGCCCATGGTTCAGCCTTAGAAATAAATAATATGAAGTAAATGATCCGATAAAAGTTGGCCGCTAAATTATAAGACCTTCATCAATGCGAAGTCCCTTTGCGCGCCAAGGATTCGACGACTTGTCACCGAACGAGGAATTTTTTTTCGAGGGAGAAGAAGAGCGATTTTTTCCGCTACGATAACTCTCAGGGTTCTTCCGCCTCGCTGAAAATGAGAGCAATAAATAATATCAGGTCATATTTGATATATATATATATAATGTGGGACGGAGCCTAAACCAAGCGCAGTAGGGACGGTGTTTGTTTGTCCCTGCATGCAGCGAGGAGAGGAGACGTTGGGCATGAAGGGAGAGCGAGAGAGGGGGGATTGGAGCGAGCAGTATTTATCCGGCGGCGGAATGACTTGCAATTGACTTCACGCGTTCTTTAAATCCACTTCACACACATACAGACTTCCGATGGCCGTTGGCGACTAAAAATTGCATAGGTGCGACTTTATTTATCTGACATATTTAATCAATTAGGTAGAAGTACTAACTAATTAAAATTTTTATCGTGTATATATGGTGAATGTAAAAGGATTTAAGTAACCTTCATCCTAAATCGTATCGCACTGAAATCTACATCGGATCCTGAATTTTGGACGTAGATCCTTGATTAGGACTAGGTTTTTCCAGGCCTATGTGAGTGTGCGTGTACATATACCTATAAAAAATACCGTAAGAATGAAGAGTGCAAGCATAATTTCGCCAGTTGACGGCAAAATCAATTTAAGAGACGGATAGAGGTAGAAAGAGAGAAGAATATAGAAGAAGGGAAATGAAAGTTTCTCGCAGAACCAACAGGAGCATGGAGGGCGTAAGGAAAGACGGCAGGAGGAAAAGCAAAGAGGGAGGTAATGCGGAAAAGGGGAAGGGAAAAATACAAAAGGTGAGAAAGAGAAAAGCGAAAGGAAGGAAGGGTAGGGAAAAGGGGAGGGATAAGGTGAGGGGAAGGAGAAGAAAGGGAGGGAAAGGAAGGGGATGTAAAGGGAATGGGATGAAGATAAGCAGAGCCGAAAAAGGGGATGGAAAAGGTGATAAGGTAACGAGAAAAGAGAAAAGGAAAGAGAAGAGGGTAAATGAAGAGGGGGAGGGAGGAAAGGTTGAAGGGAATAAAAGTAGGAAGAGCGGGATAAGGAGAAAGAGAAAGGGGATAAAGGAGAGAAAAGGGGAGACGAGAGAAAGAAAGAATAAGGAAGGGAGGGTAGGGGGCGTGGTTAAGAAAGGGACGGAGTAAAGAAAGCCTTCAGGGGCCCAGGGCCTAACGGGAGACAAAGACAATGGGATTGCGATATTGCGGGTCCAGGATCCAAAGCTTCTGGAATGGCAAAGGAGAAGAACGGTATGGAAAAAAAACAAGGGCTGGGATAAAAAATGCAAGGTCGAATGGGGTGAGGTGGAAAAATATGAGAATCGGACGGAGGAGGTGGAGTTTTTTTTATATCCTAGAGGGTTCACCCGCGGAAGATAATTTTCGTGAAAAATATTCCAAAAATGTAAGGGAGGAGAAAAAAGTGACGAAGAAATAAAGTCGATGAGATTAGAAAAAGTGGTTTCGTGTAGAAAACCTCGCCGCCTGTTTTTTTATGGCAAGAAAAAATCGTTCCTCGGTTCTATTTATGCAGGAGAGTATTTTTACTCTACACTTCTCTAAAGGGACCTGCTTTATTTTCTTCGCCTTCTGGGCTGTAAATTTTCACGCTAGGAAGAATTTGGTTTAAGAAATTGACTAGGAACACAAACGGATTACTGGTGCCGTCAGGAGACTTACAAGTCCGCTTTAGGCGAAAGAATAGCATTTCATAACTCAAGGATAACTTTAGAGTTATAACATCTCGTAGCGATCGTTTCAAAGTATAATGATATGGATAAAAAATGAAACACCTTAAGACTTTATAAATCCGAGGTGACGTGCCTTAAGTCAGGGTTTTCCAATCTTTTTATCATGGTTAGCACCAAATTTTATCCTAGAATATAAAACGAGCTATACTACACTTTACCAAGAAGGGGAATGATCATAAATAAACCAACCAAATAAACCAACTTAAAATTAATTAATAATTCTCTTAAATACGTTTGGAAAGGAAGCAAGCAAACAAAGTATATTATCTGTGTTATAAAACGAGATTTAAGCATCGCAAAAAGGTTGTCTAAAGAGCACAATCAGGCTGAGAAGAAGAACCAAGGTGCTCGCGAGCACCACGTCGAGAAACCCTGACTTAAGTACAGATGAGAAAAGATACCGGATTCCATTTTTTATGCAGGAGGCAAACAAAATACACCTGTATACTATAATAGCAGGTGTACTATTCCTCTTCGTCCGTATCGTGGATTTCAATGTTTTTCATTTTTATTTTCGAAACATATACGCTATGCCACAATAATTATTTAGATATATTTTGCCCGACGAAACGATTCAAGTTTGGTCGAAATTGATCAAAACGTTTTCGGACAATAAGCGGATACATTTCATCTTCTACCTAAGTTAAATGAAAAAAAAACAGAAAACCGATAAAACAGAGCGTCAAACTATGCAATGAACCAAAAAAGAATCCTGACTGAAAAACAGTTCCGACGTAAAACATTGGCCTAAAATGAAGCAATTACTTCAATAGGACTCATTTCCTGCCATAACTCGCTAACTACCATTTCGCCACAACGCTTTTTTCCCGTGGCCTTGACATTGGCGGAACCTCTACTCCACCACCTCTCCACGCGCACCTAACTCAGAGTAATATTACATGAAAGGCTCAGGGTAACCGCGAGCGGAATCAACGCCATATGTTCCCGGGGAATTAATTTTTCGAACATCCTCTTTCTCGGAAAATATAACGGAAAAACGCCCATTTTCCTCTTAAATTTTTCGATTTCAATTTCCGAGAACCGATTAAGTTTCCCTCTCTTACATCGATCGGTTTACATAGAGATGATAATTCCCTAATGAGTGGGGTCGTGGTTAATTAAAGCGGGGTGGGAATTAACGAGATAAGTTTTTGCTTATCAGCGGATTAAGAAAAAAAATCGAGGGAGAGATGGGTGGCTGAGCAACGAAAAAATTAATCCCTCTCAAAAAAAAAATGAAAGAGCCGAGAGAGAAATTTTATCCATCTCGTAAAAGAAAAACAAAAAAGTTGAGAAAATTTTTCGAAACGGAACAATTTATTTCTTATTTTTGTCGGCCCTTTTTTTTTCGGGTCTAAAATATTCGTCTTCTTTGAAGATTAAAACAAGCGGTCTTAGCGCTAACCGTACGATGGTCATTGTTACAAAAATTGATGTAATCGCTATACTAGGTATTAAAAACTAGCCTATGATATACCTTCGCGATGTACACTTTTTTGTTGAATATGACCTTTTTCGAGCGAACCCTTGACTTGAGGTATAAAGCAAAAATCAAGCATTTTAGGTAATTAAAATTTAAATAAGCATTTTAGAGCAATTCAAGAAGTACTGGTGCTGAAAAAGGGACTCTGGTATTATTATTCTCAAACACATTCTCGCCAACTCTAGTGTTTAAATTTAATTGAAAGCAAGTGACTTTAGACATGGTGGCTCTTTTTGCTCACTGTGACATATATTGCAAAAGCCTTTTAGAAGTGGCGCTCCGCGGCACTTAATAAAAATACAGAAAAACATTCACAGGAGAGGTACGTACCTTCCATTTCACAAAATAATATAAAGGACTTAAAACCGATAAAATAAACTAAAAATTCTCTAAGCGGTTACTGTGACGTCATCATGGTGGTGTCTTCCACAATGACGCCACAGAAACCGTATGAGGAATTTTTCGTGTTTTCTTTGTTATTTTCTGAAATGATGTAAAAAGACCACTCCCTAGCCAATGTTGTATATTTTTTGAATTTTCATGACCCAATATCCACCCTTGCTATATTAGCGCTATAACTTAAAAGAATTATTACTGTCACATGTTTTATCCTCGAAAAACCATTATTCCCTAGCTGCTAAGAGCAGATGTGAATTTTTAACGAGTCTTACAAAAAATGACAATTTGCCCACATATCGATATATTAATCGTGATATGTCTGTAGGTATGAAAGCAGGAGGCACTCTTGCCAAGAGGTATAGATGGAGTGTTTAATACAATGCAACGAACTGAGGTGAATCGAGGAGCGGTAAGTGTGAATTGTGTGTGTAATTCTCACATACAAACAAACAAATTCACTTTCATTTCCTACGCGTAAGAAATCATCCGATGGCTAGATCTTATGTTAACTTTACCGAATTTATCTAAACAGCTTTCACCTTACCCCATTGTAATGGAATAAAAGCGGTCATTTGGAGAAATCGTCATATAAACCAAAGTCTTTCGAAGCGATTGAAGACCTTTACTCACTCGAGATGAAGAGAGTTCCTTCTGAGGCACGCCATACTGAATGAACACATCGCTTCACTATGATATGTACGGTACTTTCGAGAGAGGAGAACCGAAAAGAACCTTCGGTTTCAAGCAAGAAAATTGGGCATTAAAGTCAGCCAGCTCCTGGGATGAGGAAAGAGGATCAAATCACCAAAATTCTCCGGATATTTTTTCTCACAATTTAATAACAGCTATTTAAATATATCTAGAATACAAAAATAACAACCCACACTTTAAAAAAAACTCTGTTTCTGCTGTTTTTTTCCACCGGAATCCACCAATTTCCCATTACGAACATACTTTCAACTACCCGGGAGAATTTTAATATCAACATATTGCTAAAACTAAAATCCATTTCAGGGCAAATTTCAAATGAAAAACGGGCGAATACCGGTACCTGGTAATTCCATTAAATTCCCTAAATTGGCCAATAAAACTTCCAGTCCTTTAGTAATTCTGTAGAAATAACTACATCGCTGGACCGACTAATCCTTACATCATTTCTATAAATTTGCAAGCAAAACATAAAAGAGCGAAGGGAAACCTTTACAGGCAACCAAGAAAAGAAGAAAAATGGCTAAAGAAGCGAAGGTAGAAGCAAGCTTGATTTTCTGAAGACTGTAGCATATCAAATTGGATGCGTGTAGCGAGCGCTTTGAAAAGGCTGAGACGAAGCGGGGCCGGAAAACTTTCACGTTGGCGAGATCGAAACTCGATTTTCAATTAGATCGTTATACGCTACGCCTTTGGGAAAAGCTGATGATCCCTGAGAGAGATAATTAAGGTTTCCGATCGCAATACCTCGTTGAATCCGTCTACCTCTCCTTCGCTGGTAATTTACACGACTTCGATAGCCACATAAAAAAAGGTAAGAAGACCAAGACGTTGTCGGCCGCATTTAACTATGAAAAGGCTAGTAGAAGAGATATGTAGATTTGAATAAATGTTTTGCTGGAAACAGATTCACTTCCACGGTAAATATACAATACGAGCATAAAATTCCATTAAATTCAGAATCGATTTACAAAATTTATCTAAATCATTTCAATAAAATAAGGACTTGTGACGATGCTACGAAGGTGGCGAAACCTGTTAATAAATGTCTTTCGTGGAAGATACAGGTAGTTTAATTTCATCTGCATCAATATTCAGTTCGTTACAAAATTAATTTATGTATAGTGAATTTTATATCACATAAAACATGTAATTCTCTATGGATTGAGACGAACGAAATGCATGCTTCCGTTTCAACTCGAAAATTTCCCCGCAAAATTCGTGCTGTTCCAGCTTCCAAAAACTCCAGACCCTTTCAAAGCCCGCGCAGTTTTTGATGGTGGAGACAGACATAGACAAACATACGGATACGGCTGTGTCTCCAGGGACTCTTCCGCATGATATAGTACATACTCTCGCTCCAAAGAATATATTTTAACAATACACTTCCCCTGCACAGAGCAACCCCCAGTTCTTGGAATATAGAGGGGTACATAATTTGGGGATTATAATAATTCAAGAGAAGAAGGGAACCTACAAAAAAAAACCCTCCCTCTTCTTCTCTCCCAACACATCCATTCTTACTTCCTTTCTCCCTCTCCCTCTATATACATTTCGTTTCTCTAGGTCGGTTGGAATCATCGTCGAGATTTTCTCCGCAGGGGTACTTCGCAAAACTTGGGACGAAAAAAGATGAGTTTGTTCGCGGAGAGGGAAGGCTTGAGATATATAGGAAGATATAAGGAAAAGGGTGAGAGGGTGGGGGTGGGGAGGAAGAGGGTTTTGAGAGGAAACACGGAGGGGGTAAGAGTAGGAGGGAAAAGAAGGTAAGGATGGCAAGGGTAGAGGAAGGACGGGATGGGCAAGGGGGTAGGGGAAGGGTTCAGGTTATGAAATATTGACACCCTGAATTGAGTGCCCGGGGAAGAGAGGAGGAAGGAATGGAAGAAGAGAGAAAGAGAGGGAGACAGGGGGCAAGAGAGGGAGAGCGAGGGAGAGATAAGAGGGAGGAGGAATGAGGACCCTGGGGGAAAATGCAATAGGATCCTTGAGTTAGCGCCGGGACGAGAGTTTGCGAATAAATAGCTCGAAATTTTTCCCCCCTGGCTCCTCAACAGCGTGTGCCGGTTGATCCGTGAAATGGGGAGCGGGATTGATGTTTTGCGGAAGGCGGGGCCACGGGGGATGGGAGGGAGGGGAGGTGGGGGAAGGGGGGGGGAGAGCAGAGGGAGAATCGAGTTTTTTTTGTAATTTTATTCGGAAGGAGGTGGAGGAGGTTGCTTCACCTCCTCATTTTTTCATGAACAAGACATGTATTCAGTCTCCGGGTGTTCCAAGTCGGTATTCCTGTTATGTCTATCCCGTACGAGAAGTTCTAAGTGTCGGTTTTCCTCCTTTTTATTTGGGCGTTAAATTATGTCCAGCGAGGCACTGCCGATAATACGTGACTCAAGGGTCATTGGCGCAGCGCGGAGAGGAAAAAAATCTCAGCACTTCAACCCAGAGGCAATGTATCCAATCAAACATGTAGTACGTATTGTGCGAGTTTACATCTCTGTTGAGAGTTTTCCTTCGCCTTTTTAAAGTAATAAATGGCGTCAAATTAAGGGAACCAATAGGAAAAATCCACAGAGAATTTCAGGAAAATGCGGTTTTGTGAGAGAGATGAAAAATACAAAAATCTTCTTGCAAACTTTGGAAGAGAAGTAAGATGTTACAGAAACTAAGGTGGCCTCAGGGTTACATCATAAGTTTGAAGTCATCATTGATAATATTTGTACGTTATGAAGTATTTACCCGTAAATTGTTGTAAAGTGTTAAAACAAAAAATTGCGTAATGATGACTTTCCGTCAATTTAAACTGCAGCCCACAATCAAGAATCGGAAAGTATTGGGGACGGTTTCACGTCGATTGGTTTTAAATAATGGAGACAAAATGGAATCGAATAAAAGATATGAATTTGACGTGCGTATATTGTTGCATGGCATTTATGAATTTGTACCTGAGTGCTTCTAAAGTATTACAATACATACGAATATTTTGGTGTATTATTTAAAACAACAATAGGCTTTTTGAACCTAACATATTCGGCCAGAAGATGGCAATTAAGTGTATATCGTAAATCTCGAACGATGAGAGAAAAATCATAACGGGCGGCATTAACTCTAAACTAAGGCCTACCCGGAGCGGTTTTGATTGATCGTGATACCATTTATGCATTATAAATGCCTTTGCTACATAGCAGTGGTACAAATACACACCCACCCACACCCACAAAATACAGCAACTACCTCTGATTTTATGCAATACAAAATATGCTCGGTTGCGCCTGGAACACATGCTACCCAACTCACACCAGGTTCCCTGATTTTTATGCCGTTCGAGTAACGCTTTGTTGTCCCCCGACAAATATCACAAAACAAACAAAATGCCCCTGATTTTATGCCACCCAACTTACACTCGAATGACCCAAGAACGCATACCACCAATATTATAACAAAGATCTCCCTATTTTTGTCACACATAATACGTTAGCTTCCCCCGGCAACGTATATAGCAAACATGTAGCAACCACCCCCAGTTTTATGCCACCAACTTACGTTCGGCAGCCCCTGACACGTATACCAAAAACATGCACCAAATGCCCCTAATTTTATGCCACCCAACACACTATTTTGCCCCTCAATCATACAACCCTCTGTACACAGTCGGCCCCTAAAGCTTGTGCCACCCAACCTACTGGCATGCCCGTGCTACATATGCATCACACTTGCAGTAAGACTTCCTTCTTCCTAAGTTGCCATTTGTCACGAGTCCTGGTTTCATCACTACAACCCTGAGCTTAAGACAAAGCCACAAGTGAAAACGTCCTGTGTGTCTTCAGAAACTGAAGGTTTGTCAAAATGCCGGAAATATATTGCATCTTCTTCTTTTATAAAATCGAGATAAGTCACCTTGTGATACTCCTTCCCAAATATTTACCATAATCAGACCTCTGCTACTTAATCCTCGAGAAAGATTGTAATTTCTGCGAATCTATCCATCTAAATTTACTTTTAATCCAATAGAATTGCCTGGTGATATTCTGATCACTCAAATATTTATAGTAAGGTATTTCATCGATCCAAGAAATAAACACTAAATCCTGAAAAATCAAATCATCGCTAAGCCGTGTTCGTATGTCATGTGAGTAGATTAATTACGCAATCGGAATTGTTCATTGTTGAATCGTGATATGTGTCTCCTGACTTCTATTTTTTCCTTTTTCAATTGAACAGTTTAGGATCTATACATGAAAGACCATAACAAATTAACTAAAGATCATACAGATAACTTCGTTTCCATGTTTGAATGAAAACTTCTTTATAGCCCATTGTAATCTGAAAACTACAAACCTGAATTTGTGGAATATTAAATATAAAAAAATTAATCGACATGAGATGTAAATAAATTTTAATACTTGCAAATATTGCTGTCATTTTTAATACTTCAATTCGATGAAAATAACCAATAAACTTACACTTGCTGCCGTATAACACCCACCTCATATGTTCTCACCTTCCAGTTGTTATCTGATGACATAAAATAGAACTCAGTAGAAAAACAAAGAGAGAGCCCTTGGTTGCCAGTTCGTGAATTTAAAGAAACAGTGGTCCATAGTGGAGCCGATACAAAAAGTAACAAAAATAAATAAATTGGACGGTGATCAGAATTTATATGGAACAAGAGAGAGTTAAACGTCCTAACTATGCGTTCATGCAGTATCGACTGATACATAATTCAAGCAAAGAATAATTTAAAATAATCATAATTTTCCGATGTAATTTAACGACGACAATCCGCGTCAACTCCGTTTTTCCAAATAACTGCTACATGTTAAGTTTCTCTTCACTTAGTAAAACCACTTAAAAGGTTTCGAGATGCGCCACGTTCTACCGAAAATGATAAATAAAATCAACAAAAACTTAAATTAGGTACTAAGAATCTTTCAAAAGCTCAAATTCGCGTATTTAGTCACCTTCCCATAAACCAGCAATAATTCAAAAATACTGTGTCAAAGAAAAACTACGGTAAACGCTCCTAAGCTATCAGATGCCACTTCAAAAGGAACAGAGCCACCAGTGACATGAAGTAAGTACTTCGAGCCATGAAACAGTTTCCGTGCTCATTTGTACCGCCTGCTGATGCTGTCTCTAGAGCCGAGAGATATTAGGCGAAGTGGCGTGTCCCGCCCTATAATGGAATGAAAATGGGCGCTAGGAAGGGGATGGGGGAACTTAAAAGGTTCCCGCACACTTTTTATCACTTTCCGAGTATCGTCTTCACTTCCCTTTATAAAGCCCTCGAATGTGACTGCGAATTTTCTTCGTATCTTATATGCGATTCATAACACCAAAAATCGTCTCTAACACTCGGAAAATAAAAAACGTAAGCATAAAATTGAAAAAATATTGATTATTCGGATATCTCTCATAGACACAAAACGGTTACGAAAAACCAGGTATACATTACGACTACCAGGCAGTAATATTCTCCGATGATCGATTCTAAAAGATAGTAGTTCCTAAAGAATAATTATCCCTAAAAAATAATATTTTCCAAAAGAACTATCGTTGGATACCAATGATGAAGGTTTCCTGGTAGCTGAAATGTGCACATGGTTTTTCATAACCCTTTCGAGGCTCTTGGAAATATTCGAGTAATTATTTTTCGATTTTATTTTTAGGTACCTACTAAATTTATGAATTCTTTACTGGCCATAAAACGACCTGGAAATTCTCTTTCGAATATCTATTATTAAAAAGCGAACGTAAAAAAATTTCCATATTCAATTCTTTTTAACTCAGCCCACAAGAGCAAACACAATTATATTTAGATAATGCAAAAGAGATTCTTCTCATGAAGTAACTCTTTCGTCTTTTCTTAAGGAGCCTCGAAAATGAGCGCATTGCAACGCACATCTAAATAACTTTAAATTTTAATGCGATACATTTTCCGTTTCACAAAGCGATGCGGGCTTTTCGCGCCCATGCGATCGCCATAAAACCCCGCAAGTTCGTTCAGATGACACCACGTCGTATTTCATTGAAAGTAGTGCTTCGCTGTAAAGGAGCAGAATCCGCAGTGGGTACTGGCGTCTTTCTTTTTTTATTCGGCTAAAAACTTGCATGCTACACACACCGCCCCCCACCTCCTACTCTCTTCTCTTTCCACTGCACATCCCACCCGCAGGAGGCGATACATCCTGGCTATAGCTTGGCCGGTGGCCAAAACTGGAGGACGTTACCGCGGCGATATTTTGACGGAGATGCATTAAGGCACGGCGTGGTCACTTCGCGGCTCCATCCAATCGGCATAAATAACGAACAAAGCATCACAACGATGCAACCCTTTACGGTTTTGTTTATATATATATATATATATATATATATAAACACACAGGGCCGTGCCCAGACATTTTGCCGCCTGAGGCGAGATACAATATGGCGCCCCCTGGCCTCG
This sequence comes from Uropetala carovei, assembly GCA_036926305.1. Taxonomy (NCBI): domain Eukaryota; kingdom Metazoa; phylum Arthropoda; class Insecta; order Odonata; family Petaluridae; genus Uropetala; species Uropetala carovei. The sequence continues at coordinate 2,822,422 of JAXCHB010000213.1, forward strand.
CTGGCCTTATGAATTTATTTTGATAGGTTTTCATTTTTGTCAAATTTTGGCGCCCCCTTCGAGAGGTGCCTGAGGCGGTTGCCTCGCCGCCTCACCCATCGGCACGGCCCTGTGTATATATATATATATATATATATATATATATATATATATATATATATATATATATATATAAACAAAACCGTAACTCCTAACTATGGGTTCACTGAGTCTTTTCTCGAGTAAATAACGCACTTCATTTTTTATTTCGCTCTTTTTAAAACACCAAGAATTCACTTCGGTAATGCAGAAATATCGTGATACAGATCCCTGACGTAAATATTTTGATCTAAGCGGAGTTTTTTATTCTATGCGAACATAAGATAACTCTTGGTTTTTTTCACATACAAAGTCGAGAAAAACCTCGCGGTCTATTCAAATACATATTTTATGTACCTATTTATATACTATACGTATAAATTTATTCCAAATTCCTTCGTAGAATTCTAATACTCATCTAAGGATAAAGCACACACAGGCCGTATAATTTATTATTTAAAAAATGATCGGAAACGATCATATTGTTTGTTGTTTCGTGCTGGTAGGCGGAGGCGATTTCTGAATGACGGGCAGTGACTTAAGAGTGTAAGCACACCGTTGTCACGCGCAGCCGTACACTTCAATAATCCTTCTCCCCGAGTCGGTATGATCTCTCATTTTCAAGCTAAACTCCTGCGATCGTTTGAAATTCAGTGTGTCAAATACCAGAACAGCGTTTAATTTATACCGGGAGTGTATTGTGCTTGATTTTGCCTCGTTTCTGTACAAATGAAATACTTACTCATGACAGGACTTCGAGTGTTTCTTGATAAAGCAGCGTCATCGTATAAATTTTCAGAATTTTCATAATGATGTGAAAGTTGTAATAAGATGAAACATAACTATAGAAAACATCTTTAAAATACAAAAGAAGTACATTTGCCATTTTTATCGTAATTTTGATTTTTAAATTAAGAACTTAATTCATAAAAACATATTTTTCCAAGTGGTGAGAATTTAAACAGTATTTTAGATGAGAAGCATTTCAGTGCCATTTTGAAAAACTAATTAAATACCAATATGGACACTTCTACGGCCGAGTCATAAAGCTATTTTAAGTTCTAACGCAATGAAAAACTCTATATCTAAACATCAGCAATATTGATTTGACTTTAACGAAATACAGAATTTTTCAAAAGTGACCTTCCAAGCCCAGCGGTCAGAGGTTTTCCTATTTTCCAAAAATAAGTTAGTAGATTGCCAGAGGTTTCGTACTTGCCTAAAACCTATATAATAGTTTGCACGATTAGACGATATGATTAACAAATGTATTGGATTCGCTACGGCCAAAGCTCTAAATCTGGCCGGTTTTCATAATAGCCAGCCATAATAACATTGGCCACGTGATTAGGCAAGTATCCGAAATAATTAGAAAAAAAAACAAGAATTTCGGGAATTCGGTCGGATGATATTAATTTCGGCCGGACTGTGCAAGCCGAAATTCGAAATCCAAATCGAGTTGAATCACCGATGCTACTTGGAATTCTTGGTTTGTGTCCGTCGTTTTCTGGTTCGTTATAAGAACGTGGTTTCTTGATGGGAATTTAGAGGGAATGGACCCCACCAGAAAACGACGGACCCAGGAATTCTAAGTCGGGTAGCATCGGTAGAGACCCTAACCTAAAATATTTGAAATTCTCTTTTTAACATATGCTTACATTTTAGATACCTAACATTTATTGAGAAATCGACATTGATCAACAGTTCCTAGATATTACTGACAGTGGCCAGCCAATATCCGAAAGAGTATATATGAAATACATATTTAGGATATTAGCCGATTTCAGGTATGCACGTTTATTATCTTTTGTGTTCACTTTTGTTCGCAAACATATAGACAAAAAACAATGAAGTTCCTTTCCGTGATTTCCACCACTATACATTAATTTTGTTTTCACCGCACATTGAACAACGAAGGTCAATTTCCGTTTGCGAACAAACTTGATTTTTTATCATTTCCTCCTATTTGAAGTATTTCTCGACCGCTCTCGGCAAATATTTCCCGCAAACACTAAAAAAACACCGTAGGTCGTATTTCATCGCCCGTGAAATTTTTTTTCAGCGCAGGATTAACCTCAAACTTAGGGAAGAAATACGAGACGAAACCTACCGGAAAAATAAATTATAAATTTCCCGGAGAATTAAAAAGGGAGGAACGATAAAAAGAAGAGAAAGAGGCGAAACTTTGGAGAAGTAATTTTACGCGAACGTATCCCGAGAAGATTGGTTTCGTAAAGGATATATTCATTTTTCCATTCAATTGTGGTTTAGCGACAGATATGAAAGAGACGTTTTCTTTCTCTCTCTCTCTCTCTCTTTTTCTCTCTCTCCTTGTTTATTTTTTCATCCCGGTTCATTTCTAGGGAGAAAAAAAAAGACGAGTAAGAGGAACGGGAGGACGGGACGGGACCTCCCTCTCTCTCTCTCATTCCCTTTTATCTTATTCTCCGTATCTCCCTTTCTCCATTTACCCCCTTCCAACTCCACCCCCCTCCCCCCACTCCACCCCACCTCTCTCCTCGCCTCCCCCTCCCTCCATTCCCACAAAACTCAAATAGGTAAGGACGCACCAAAGTACGAAAGAACCGACGGGTTAGTAGAGAGATAGAGAGAGAGGAAAAAAAAGATAAAATAAGAATTTCAATCCAATTCGTGTACGGAGTGAATGGAGAGAAAGGAGTCGGAGGCGGCTGGGGGAAGGAGGGTAGGGAGGAGGAATGGGAAGGGAGAATCGGAGGAGGCGAAAAAAAAAATCGGCGGGAGAGAGGGAGAAAAAAAATGGAGCGACATCTCAAGACGAAGCTTTTGGTGGCGACGTGTTGGAGGTGAGTTCTGAGGCACTGCACTTCGGGAAAAGTTTTTTTGGAAATGGTCCACGACGGACCACGTAGACCAGCCACGAAAAGAGAGAGGGGGAAAGAGTTGAAGAAAGAGGGAGAGAGAGTAGTGAGAGAGAGAGAAAGAGGGAGTGAGAGTGATAAAGAGGGAGTGAGAGAGAGAAAGAGGGAGTGAAAGAGAGAAAGAGGGAGTGAAAGAGGGAGTGAAAGAGAGAAAGAGGGAGTGAAAGAGAGAAAGAGGGAGTGAAAGAGAGAAAGAGGGAGTGAAAGAGAGGGAGTGAGAGAGAGAAAGAGGAAGTGAGAGTGATAAAGATGGAGTGAGGGAGAAAGAGGGAAAGAGAGGGAGAAAGAGGGAAAGAGAGGGAGTAAGAGAGAGAGAGGGAGTGAGGGAGAGAGGGAATGAGAAAGAAAGGGAGTGAGAGGAAGAGGGAGTGAGAGAGGAAGAGGGAGTGAGAGAGAAAGAGGGAGTGAGAAAGAGAAAGAGGGAGTGAGAAAGAGAGAGATAGAAAGACAGAAAGTGAGAAAAAGTGGAAGTGAGAGAGAGAGAGAGGGATAGAGGGAGAGAATAAGAGAGGAAGAGGTAGGAGAGAGAAAGTAGCACGATACAGGCGTGAGGCAGGAGCAAAGGGAGTAGTAGAAAAAATGAACGTGTTTTCCCTCTTTCTCCCTATCTCTCTCTCTCTTGCACGAAAGAGGGAAATAAAGGAAAAATCGAATAAAATGAGGGACGGAAATAGACAAAAGATGAGTGGAAACGGGGACGAGTGGCTCCGCAATCTTCGCGGGGAGGGGTTTAGGAGGAGGAGGAAGCTGAAAAGGAACGGGGACTTTTATATAATTTTTTTTCCGCAAGAGTGAAGTCGGCACTTCAACTTAGTACGGTCGTAAACGCTAGAAAAAAGTGAAGTGGAAGGAAATTGAATGACTGGTTTAAGAAAAAAAAAGTTCCGTTATATCTTCCTCGCTCTATAAGTTGGGAGGAAGTCTTTTGCGGGCGTTCGGTGTTATTATGAGGACGTTTTAGAGAGGAGATTCGGCGAATTTCGTCGTATATTTTTTTCCCTCGAAAAAGTAATAAATTTACGTGGTCGTGCTTTTTTTTTTTTTAAATCCGGACGAGTTCGTTCCTTGTGGATATGAAAACTCTATTTAAGAATTTGACGACTATACATGTGGTATAATCGGAACCAAAAGCCTTCCGAGCTTTGCTGACACGAGAATGTGGACTTGACAGCTTAGTAAGCGTGCATTTTTAATAATCTTAGGAAGTTGTGCTGCTAAATAATAGATACCTTAAGTCGATGGAAGGCTTCTCGAGGGTGATCCTCATTACGGAAGATTATGAAGTTTGTGAACTCCAGCTGCAGCTTCATTCGTGACAGCCCTCTTGAGTGATGAAACAGAACATAAAGATTTAGGCCGTTAATTCTGAGACGTCTAATTCTAGCGTATATAATCTATCAACTCCTTGGCTTTTGAACTTCAGTGGAATGCTGTAAAACAAATATGAAATAACCAATGAGATGTTTAGGTAATGTTATATTGCTGCATGTACTCTGCGTAATATAGTTGTTAGAGAGTGGCAGAATGCTACTGTACTAAAGAATTTGGCGATTAAATCCAAATCGGTTGATTTCTGATTTTAATGACGAAGGATATTTTCAGTTCCATAAATATCTTAGTGTACATCTAAAATAACGAAATATTCCACTCAAAGTATATTATATATTATATACAAAAATGCTACATGAAAAAATATCCACCTCCTTAATAATTATAAAAATTATACTGAAATAAATATAATCATTATAAAAACCCTATCGTGCGAAGATACTTCACCAGTGTTTTAAATAAAGTAAAAATTACAAATACAGATAATAAGTAAATTATTTTCTGAGCGAAAACAAGGAATCGATAACGTCATTTCATAGTTTCTTAAAATACGTTTTTTTAAAGGATGCAATAGCTTTATCTTCTAATTTAAAAAAAATATATTTTGAAAAGCTGCTATCAACTTTTAATTCCAACCAATTAGTAAATTATTTTCTGAGCAGAAATAAGGAATCGATAACGTTATTTCATAGTTTCTTAAAATATATGTTTTTTTAAAGGATGCAATAGCTTTATCTTAAAGTTAAAAAAATATATATTTTGAGAAGCTGCTATCAACTTTTAATTCCAACCGATTGGATATATAAACCAAAATAAAACTACAATCTTCGGAAAGTTATATGTATGTATACATACGCATCCATAAAGATATAATACACGAAATTTTCACCGCTAGCCTACAAATGTGTTTTTTTTTGTATTCCATTTTATGGACTTTTTTCCTTCCGCTAATGGCCACCATGATGGAGTGAGATATCGAAATTCGATGCCGTATGGACGCAATCCCTTTTTTAAGTCCGCTCCTTCGGTAACGTAGCCGCTTACTTCCATCCGCCAAGTATCGGAAACTCTTAATATCGGAAATCGCGAAAGAAAAACGACGGAAGCAGATAATTTTAACTTTCGACGGAGAATACATGCATTTAAAACGACATTTTTCTCCAGAATTTAAAGTTTCCGAACATACCTCACAGTTAAATGGTGCGACATAAAATCTAAACTGGTTATGTTTCCACGTGAGAGAAAAAACACGTCATCGCCCCTCAGATATTTAAACGCAAATCATTAAATGTTTTCATTCCGATCCCGGTAAATTACGCATAAGAAACAAACATAAGTAATTCGTTAAATATGGAGAGATCATTGCGTTAAAAGAACAAGCGCCACTCCGTGATAGCTTTTTTTTTTACCTGCGAGACAAATCTAACCGTGAATTTTTTCCTCCATTGCCTATACCTTATGTAATAATTTATTCAGAATCCATGGTGAGGGCGGTATCAACATATTCGGCCCACTCATTGCGCTGGATCGATTTTTAGCCGTATATATATATATATATATATATATATATATATATATATATGTATGTATGTATGTATGTATGTATACACGCGCCAAATTACCATTTAGCCAGTACGTTTACGGTTACTCTTGCAACAGCATTATAATGAAAGCGTGCCAGGAGTTCCTCGCTTTAACTCCATAGAGACCACGAGTTTCAAACGGTGCTTATATAGGGAGTTACTGCTTTGCTGTGCCTGGTTATTAATTACCTAAGAGGAGGTTAAGGGGGCAAAATGTAGATTCTACACCACGCCGACATCACAACAGAAATTTGATAACTCATATTTTATATCTTTAAAAAGAGCCTATTGAGAAGATAAAAACATAATTGACGAAATTAGGTCATATTTAACTTCAATAAGCGAATTACATCATTATAACAAAGAAGTGAACAATAGTCACAAAAGAATGTTCTTTTACCTAAATAATATTTAGTACAAATTAAAAATTCTCGAAATAAGCTCCGTAAATATCATTAGAAGTTAAAATACGAAGATCACAATTCACAATTTGTGAATAATCACTAATGAAATATATAAAATATATAAAATAATAAAAAACTGCATACAATTTTTAATTAAGACCGTGAATGTTACTTTCTCCTACTTACAGACAGGAAAATAGACATGAACTGAGAAAGGGCGGATCCATGATCATCCTTTGGTGTGGAATAAACAAAGATGAAAAAATAACCATTTGAAAATATCTTGAAAAGCATACAAATGTCAATATGTAAAAAGTAAAAATATAACATTTTGCACAACAAAACAAATACAGTAAAAAAGTAAAATTTCTTCGATGTGCTATTTTTAATTGTTTTATAATTTTTTTCAGTGTTCAGTGTTTTGAGTTAAAAGGCGACAACCCGCTAGAAAAAAAAATATTTTATAGAGTTATTCAAGTATATATGTACTTATGATACACACACGCGCGCACAAGCATGTATGGGCGTATTGCATATACATACTCAGACTTAAATAAATACACAAGTATTTTGAATCCTTAAGTGGAATGCGAAAGAGAAAAGGAAACATCGACAACGTAAATTCAAATTTCTCAGATTCTCGCGAGCAAACGCGTGACTTTGAAGAGCACGCCAGGAAATTTAGCTTAAAGAAGATTTCGAGTCGAAGAGCGACGAACCTGTATGGTATGCAAAAGCTTACCCAAAATATCTGCATTAAAGCACTAAGCGAGGCGGATACGGAGGGAGGAAAATATAAAAAAAAAGTTTTCGCGACATAACGCGAAAATCTCGTGCATTTCTCTTCCTTTCCTTTCCCTCATTAAAATTCTCAATTCTGATATCGTCCTTGACATCCGTTTTTCACCGCTCTCATGCCACTTTGCCCATGAATATATCTCTCTTATCCCCTTCATTCCTCCTCCTCTCTCTCTCTCCCTGTCAACGTAGCTCCCTAAGTCGCTCTCACGACCCGAGTCATTAAGAAGAATTCCACGCAGCTTCTTACGGGAGTGCTTTATTCGGATGGGTTGAGAGGAGACGACAGTGCGGGGGAGGGCGAGACGGAGAAGAAGAGAACGAAGATTTGGAAGGTACGGGAGGTGCGGTAAGAGGGAAGAGTTGGGCGAAATCCTGGTTGGAGGTTAAAAGTGGGGAAATATTTAGAAAATTTCGAGCCGCTGTGTTACTAAGAATCGGAGGCGACTGAGAGAAAAGTCGACCAAATGATATCTTTGCATGGATACAAAAATTTCGCGCCAAAGAAAAGCTCCACCTGCGACATTGTTACTTCTGTCACAATGGGCATAAACGTCAATAACTGGGCAACGGTTCCGTCTCCTCGTTATTCCCCAACGATAATCAACCTTACTTTATGCATGAACAAGTGGATACATTAAAGGCCTGGACAAATCTGGTTCAAATTTAGGAGCCAATTTCAAAATCCAAGGGCTGGTGTGGATTTCAATGCGATGCGAATCAGGGGCATTTAAATCTGACGTATATACACCAAGGGTGCAAACAGTGCGGTTCGCGGGCCACATGCGGCCCTCCGTTGATGTTTGTGCGGCCCGCGAAAAATTTTGCATCATAATATTGAACAATGTTTTGGTTAGGTTAATTTGGTAAATCGTAAAGTTAAATTTATAAAAGAGTGCAAAAAGCTAAGGTTAACCAAACGCTCTACTTTTAGCAAATTTGTACTCCTGAAAAACTGTACGCAATTACTGCTTCTTTCAAAAGATTGGTACACGTTTTCAAACTCGAACTACATTGTATATTTGTGATAATTTTGCGTTTGATTATTGATAGATAAAAATAGATTCTTGATATCCAAATTGTATTTTTTTTAAATTTACAATTACATTACAATTTCTAATCCAAAGGTCGCGGGTTCTAATCCCGCTTCGGGCATGGATGTTGTGATTCGTCTTGGGGTTTCTCCCCTACCTGCAGACAAGCCTTTGGCTTTGCAGAGAAGGCACTATTAAAACATAAATAAAAAATATATAATAAAAAAAAATTAAGTTCGGCCTTCGTATAAATCATCAAATGCAACCCGCAAGTTTGAAAAGTTTGTGCACCCTTGATATATATATATATATAATGCAAAGTAGATAGGGAGGGGGAGAGAGAGTAGATAGGAAGGGTAGAGGGAGTAGAATGAGAATTGTTTAAAGTTTAATTATTTTAATTCTTGTCCATTAATAAGTACTAATATTCATTTCCCAAACATTGTGCTTTTTTCATAAAAACAATTTAAATTATGCAACAGAAGCTATTTTTAATTGTGGATAAAGTGGGTTGGTGTTGTAGTTTTCTGCAACTATAGTGGGTTTTTTTTGTGAGGTAAAACAGTGACCTACTTGTGGGTTACCCTGCCCTATATCTACACACCAACAAACTAAAGAGTCACTATGTCTGATGGAATCATTTCAATTGATAGACTGCATTATTTTGAATAAATTAATAAACCGAAAGAAGGTAATTTATGCTAGAGGTTACTCTTTTACTTTCTCAATCCTTTCTTACATTTTAATTATTATACATTTAATGATAGAAAATAATAGCTATTTTTATAGGATGAGGTAAGTCATCTCCTAACTAATTGTAAGAGGATAAAGTCTGGAAGCTCATTATATATACCCACTCAAAAATATATGGAGTATGTGCATCCCCATGTCCGTTCATAACTCAAGAGGAGCAAAAAAACCTGAACAACCTTTCACCACTTGATCAGCTATGACTTAACTAATTGTAAGATACTGTGTTTAAATGGCATGTACTTTGAAAATATAAATAACATTAGTCCATGAGTTGGACAATGAATGGGTAGACCTTCAAGCATTATACAGTAATCCCACACCAATTATAGGGATTACATTCCTGACTCAACCCTCAGTTGGTGAGGATCAGGGTTTATGGCAAGGGCGGATCTAGAAACTTCCCAATGGAGGGGGCCGATTATTGACTATTTTCCATGGGGGTGGAGGATATTTTTAATTTGTACACTAAATCCTTGTCAAACCTATTTTCTATTAATAAACCATGGCACATAATAGAATAGTATGTACGATAATTATAACAGTGAAGCCTATTGGGGAAAACCTACTGCAGCATGACAACCCTCTTGGCTTCCCCTTTTGCTGCCCCTAAAGAATATCCAAGGGGGAGGTAATCGCCCCCTCTTGGATCCATCACTGGTTTATGGGATATTGGGGATTCGGAGAAGTGATACTTGAGATATACACCTTAAGTCCTATAATGTACACTTTCATGTTAAAAATATGTATACTACATTTCGAAACAAAATACACAGGCTAAAACAAGAGGATGAAGCATGCTCTCATAATTTTTAGCATGTTTTTGCCTCTCCCTTTGGGGAGGAGGCAACCAGCATTATTGTAGCTCCTCACTGGACCTTTCCAGTCATGAAAACTTCATTCCTCTAACGTTTTTACTTTCTCATATATGAAGAATGTTGAGCAAGTATTATCGCGAGAAAATTCGACCTTGAGATTTTTAAGGAAATATACATTTTAGGTGTTGCTGAATCCGAAAATGTGGTTTTCGCAATGCCGTCAATCTGTCTGTCTGTTACTGACTCTGGAGCTTAAACGAAAATGAATGAAATCTCGTACTTAGGCATTTTATCATACTGAGCAGAATATATGAAGAAATGGTTAATATTGCTCAATAATTAAGGGTATTTTATTCTACACATTTTTAACAACAATTTGATTTTCTCAAAAACGGCTATAACGATTTTGATCAAATTTCGTACAGTTACTTGAGTTTATGTCTTCAATAATGCTGTATAGTTCATATTTCTCAAAATATGAATATAAGGCAATTTTATTTTTGGCAGCTTTAACAATAATTTGATTTTCTCAAAAACGGCTATAACGATTTTGATCAAATTTCGTACCGCTACTTGAGTATACATCTGCAATAATACGACGTACTTCATATGTCTCAAAAAATGAATATAAGGCTAGTTTATTCTTGGGCAACTTTAACAAAAATTGGATTTTCTATAAACCGGCTGACACGATTTTCATTTTCTAAAGATAACTAAATGACGCATTAGTATATGAGAAAGTTTGTACAATGTATGTTGTACCGATTTTTTACTTCCTCATATACGAAGTATATTGAGAAAGTATTGTTATAGTGAAAAAATTCGACCTCGATATTTTATAATATCCTATTTGCACCACCATGCTCGTTCATACGCCTTCGCTACCTCAAAATGTTACATTATGAAGTTTCACGGTAAATCTTCAGATGTGGTCATACAAAGTACACTGCACAGCCAGAATATTGCAAGCTTTATTTATACAGTAGAACCTCATAAATCCGGCACTCGAAAATCCGGAATTATCAAAAATCCGGCACTTTTTGAAAAGTGCACTTTTTCAAATTTTTGCCGCGGGTAGCCTAATCCACTATGGAACGATAAACGCCCCGCTTCGCATCAAAATTCGCGAATTATAGAACCAATTTGACGGCAGCAGTTACATTGTGTGTGTGAGTCAGCCCAATTGTCAGCTGACCAATACATGTTGGTACGTGTTAGGGAATAGTTTCCACAGTCACACTGTATAACTTGTAGACAGTCGCGTGTTCAGATTCGTAGCGATCGCATGTGTCTTTCATTAGTGTGATATTGCTCAAGTTCATATTGGAATGTCTTAAAAAAAAAAGCTGAAAACCCCTCCTGTAGTATTATGAAGCGTAAACATAAATCTCTTTATATTGAACAAAAAGTAGATTTATTAAGAAAACTTGAAAAAGGTGCTTCAGTTAAGACTTTGTGAAGAATATAGCGTAGGCAGTTCTACTGTGTATGACTTGAAGAAACGAAAAAATGAGTTGCTGACATTTTATGCAGACAGTGACACTTCTAAGGCCGAAAAACATTACACACTTCCAGGGTCAACGATATCGATAGAGTATTGTTTGAATGGTTTCGACAAAGAAGAAGTGAAGGTGTACCGATATCATGCCTGTTGCTAATACACCAAGCAAAGAAATTCCACGATGATTTGGAAATCAATAAAGCTTGCGATTATTCGCAAGGTTGGCTTCATCGCTTCAGGCTTCGCCATGGAATACGAAAATTAGCAGTGTCTGGCGAAAAACTTAGTGCCGATTCGGATGCTGGCGAAACATTTGTAGAGGAGTTTACCAAGTTAATTTCGGATGAAAATCTTACTGCAGAGCAAATATATAACGCGGACGAGACAGGATTATTTTGGCGATCTCTTCCTCGGAGCACACTTGCAGCCGCCGATGAGGATGTGGCATTTGGAGTGAAGGAGTCAAAGGAGAGGCTGATGATTCTTGCGTGCGCAAATGCAGCAGGTACGCACAAATTAAGCTAACTTTAATTGGTAAAAGTGCACACCCTCGTGCTTTAAAGGGTGTAAAGAATTTTCCTGTCAACTACCGTGCTAATAAACGTGCATGGATAACCACTCAATTAATGTTGGATTGGTTTTTGAATTATTTTGCACCGGAGGCACGTGCTCATTGTAAATCTAAGGGACTAGATGATGATTGTAAAATAATTCTGACATTAGATAACATTAGATCCTGATGCATCACTTTTGGTATTGGGTAACGTGCGTGTGGTTTATTTATCTCCAAATTTGAATTATTTTGCACCGGAGGCACGTGCTCATTGTAAATCTAAGGGACTAGATGATGATTGTAAAATAATTCTGACATTAGATAACATTAGATCCTGATGCATCACTTTTGGTATTGGGTAACGTGCGTGTGGTTTATTTATCTCCAAATTGTACATCTATTATTCAACCTATGGATCAGGGAATATTACGCTCATTAAAATGCTATTACAGACAGCAATTTATGCAGAAATTGCTTGTTGCTTGCAATAGAGGCCAAGGTGTTGACGGATTTAAAAAGGAATTTAACATTAAGGACTCGATTTGGACTCTAGCTAAAGCGTGGACTGATGTATATAACGGCCGCAACACTGAAAAATGCCTGGCATAATTTGTGGCCTGCAAGCATGTTTGAAGAATGTGATGAATCACCACCAGATTTTCTAGGTTTCAATGTTAGTGACAAAAAGAGACCGGTGTCTGAAATTATGGAATTTGCTAAGGGATCGACGAATAACGCTTTCACGAAGGGTCTGGAAGAAGAAGTTGAAAACTGGATGGAAATCGACTATGAAGTGCCTGTAGTGAATCAGCTAACTGACGGAGAAATAGTTAAAATGGATTTGGAACCCAAACGTGAGAATTCTGAAAAAAGTGAAAGTGACGATGATGACAATGCAGCTGCAAACAAGCCTTCAATTGACCGTTGCATAGAATTAGTCACTGATACAATATCGGCTTTAGAGCAACGGTCATGCATAGAATCACAGCAAATGATGAATTTTTACCTAATTAAAGATAAACTTATTAAGGAAAGATCACAATGTATGAAGCAAGCTAATTTGTGTGATATGTTCAAGACAATTTCAGAGAAAAACCTTCCAACACTGAAATTTATGAACCTTGCATTCCCGTAAGTAAAGACGCTGTCTCGACCTTATCGTCTAGCCATCGACAGTAGAAACGAGACGTGTAAATTGGTAAGTGTGCATTAAGTTTGCTGTGACCTTATTCCAAATTCGTCCAATTGTTAATGATTCTTTCTTTTATAAGTTTTGGCTTAAATTTTGGATTTTAATGTTATGTATTTTATTTTTTTTACGTATAGGCCGTGATATGGTATGAAGGTGTTGTGGCGTAGCAAGGGTGGCAAGAGGGCAAGGCGTCTATTATGATTTATTTAATATTTTGCATGTTTATTTACAAACATTTTGTGTATGTATTTCATATTTTAAAATATTCTGGCGAGATCTCTGATTAAATTTTAAAATACATTATATAGATTATAAAAAACCTTTCTTTTGTTTTATCCCGCAATAGGCCGATTTGCCCCTGGATACTTAGGCAATGTGCAACATTTTCAAAAAACAGGAATTTTCAAAAATCCGGCTCGCGCTAGGTCCCGAGGGTGCCGGATTTATGAGGTTCTACTGTATATTGCATAAATATGAAAGTTTTTAATATCTGTATGTATTTTAATAAAATAATGCCTAGATTTAATTTTTTGTTTAATTCAGCATTTTTACTTTATTTTTACTGCATATTTGATTTAAGTTTATATCATTAGTGGTGGCTCCTATATCTTTTAACTGGTGGGGATAGCCACAAAATTTTGTCGTAATCTTGTATACACTCACAAGAGTAATTTTGGAACCCCCAGATTACTACTTCAATTTTTTTCACATGACAGTGCAACCTACAGAAAAGTTTTAAAAGGTCGCTTGCATGAGAAATTTATGACTCATTATTTGCATTAAACATATACATGGAATAATATTAAATACAGGAATAAATTAACTACTGACATTACATCACCATAAAGAAAGATTTTACAGAGGTTTAAAAAAGTTCTGGGAAGGATGAATCCCACTATCCCCATGGTAAGAGCCGCCACTGTACAAGATCAAATACTGCTGGAAAATTAATTTCAATTTACGCCAATTTCCATTCACGCCATAATCCTCGGAATGTATCTATGGTGTAAATCAAGCATCACCTGTACACAATTGTATATGTTTCACGAACTTGGTATTTGTGTTAAATAAAATATTTTGCACACCCTTTGCAAATGCCTCCTAAAACTCCAATATGCACTAAACGTAATAAATGGAAACTGGTTGTGCTAACCTTAACCCAGAAATTTGATATAATAAAACATTTAAAGAAAAGCGAGAACCTCAATGTTGTAATGAAAGAGTTCAATCTTGGTTCTTCCACTATTTATGGCATTAAGAAATATGTTACATCTTCATAAGCCAAAACTTGAGCAATTGGATATTGGTATTTATGAATGGTTTTCTATAAGGCGTTCTGAAGGAACCCCTATTTCTGGACCAATGTCGATTGAAAATGCCAAAGATTTTTATGAACAAATGGAGATTAGTGAACCGTGTGCATTTTGCGATGGATTGCTTAGATCAGACGTCTAGATGTTTCGGGTAATAAAAAATCAGCCGACCAAGAAACTGCCGATAAAGTTTGTGACTTTTTTGAAACATTAGTTAAGGAATATATAACTATCCAACACATTTAATTGCATTATTTTAATATTTACTAACTGCACTGTATGTAATAGTGTCATGACTGCATGTCACTATTTCCTTCTCTTTTGTTTAATATCAATTTGCCTCAAGAATTTCTGCTAATACATGGTATTGTGTGAGGATAATTTCTCTCCTTTTCTCAGACAAGGAAACAATTCTTTTGTCGTAAAATTCTAAAGGTTGGATGTAGTTAACCCTTAACTCGCGTTGTTATTAGAACAAAAGAAAAGTAAATAGCAATAGGCATACGAGAAGTTCCATAGGATGTAATGCAGTTATTAAATATTAAAATATTACAATTAAACGTGTTGAATACTTGTATATTTGAGTTTCATTACTTCCTTGAATGTCAAGGAATTATTTAAGAACAATTGAATAGAAGTATGTAGTCTACAGGTTAGGAATTCCAACGTGAATGTACAATTATGCATCTGTTTCTTATTTTGGTATCCAAATGATTTATTGAAGCCTATCCAATAAAACTCTCAAGCGACTGGAATATTCACTTAACCTGAAAACCCAATTCCTCAGACATTCTGGATAACTGGGAGTTTACTGTACCAAGTCTTTAATATCTTCTTCCAGCTGTGGCCACTTTGCAGCACACCAATGTAAAGCTTCTTTCTTTTGTCGGCATTCATTAAGTCTTTTGTTTGCTTCCTCTATTACTGTAACATTTTCTCTGTCGGAGGACCAATATGCCTTTCAGCTGCTCTGTCTCATGATCTTTAGCAGGGGTTCTCAACCTTTTCTCACCATTGGCCACTCATCACCTTTTGGGAGGGAGGTGGGCACAACATTAAAAATGCATAAAATTGAATACAAAAAAAATGAATTATAAGAAAAGCAAAACAAACTGGCATTAATAGTACAGTCAAGCATTGCTAATCCATAATTCCATAGTCCAAAACCACCTGCAATCCGAAAAGACTGATTCCCAACTACTTTCCCAACCGGCCGCCATGGCATTGTGGTGCTACAGTCTATTCCAAACCAAGGCCGTGTATTTATTTGAACTTTATAAACACAAACAAGAGGCATGCACACATATGTTAGTGCAGTATCTATTTAATGTTAATGTTGTTAACCCTAACCATGTCTTCATTCATTTAATTGTAATCAAAATCAAAAATGCTATCAATTCAGGAAAAAGTGAATTATTAAAGAAACTCGACCAAGGTTCATCAGTGCGGCAGCTTTGCTCCATGTACCATGTTGGAATAACAACAGTATATGACATTAAGAAGCAAAAGGAAAAAATACTTGCTTTTTATGCTGAGAGCGACTCGAAGAAGGAAATAAAAACAAGAAGGACAATGAAGGAAGGTAAAAGTAGTGATTTGGAACACATACATATGCAATGGTTTCGTCTGCAGCATAGCGAAGGCCTAAGTATTAATGGGGAAATATTGATCAAATAAGCCCAAGTTTTTCATACCGAGCGTAACCTTTCAAATGACTGCCAGTACACAAATGGGTGGCTGCAAAAGTTTAACAGAAGGCAAGGCATAACTTTGTATAGTGTCAAAGGCAAAAAACTTTTGGCAGACGTGGAAGTAACCAATAACTTTCTTGAAATTTTCAAAATTAGTTCTTGATAAAAACCTATTCCCTGAACAAATTTACAATGTTTGTTTGGCGGTGTATGCCTAGAAAAATTGTGACTAGTGAAAATGAAACTCAGACCACAGGGCTAAAGGAATCAAAGGATAGAGTGACTGTTATGGCTTGTTCAAATGCAGCAGGTACGCATAAATTAAAACTAACTGTAATCGGTAAAAGTAACAAACCAAGGGCATTTAAAGGTATTAAAGTTTACCCTGTGGATTTTAATGCCAACAAACAAGGCTGGATTACATATGACATCACACTGGACTGATTTGAAAATCATTTTACCCCTTCTGCACAACATCATCAAAATAGTTTGGGGAAAGATCCAAATTGTAAAATAGTGCTAATTTTAGATAGCTGTTCAGCACATTCCGATGCAGCACTTATGATGAAAGATAATGTTTGTAGTTTTTCTTCCTCCAAATTGCACATTGCTTATTCAGTCGCAAGATCAGGGCATCATATGTTTGCTCAAGTGTCATTATCGATCAGAATTCTTGCTGAAGTATTTGAGCAAAATTAATGCTGGAAAATCAATGAAGGACATTAAAAATGAATATAATTTGAAAGATGTTCTGTAGGTTTTAGCTTGTGCATGGGACAGCATACCTCAGAATGTATTGAAGAATGCATAGCATAAATTGTGGCCCATTTTGGTTTTCGACAGTGAAGAAGAAGAAAAACTTTTATGGGTTTCATGTGTAAGGCGAGCAAATGATGACTGAATTATGTGAATATGTGAAGGGTATCAATAACACAGCAGTTGGCAATGTACAATTACAAAATTTAGAGGAATGGGTTGAAGTACCCTAAATTCCCATGTATAACGCGCACTCACGCATAACGTGCAGGCTGATCTTGGACCGTTTTCAGCAGGCCTCCGAATTTTCTAATATAACATGCACTCATGTATAACGTGCAGGGTGCACACAGAACATGGCATCATTGAGGAATGCGTTTTTTTTAAAAGAAGGCTTCTCCTAAACACATCTCTGTAAATAGGTCATTCAAATCAAAAATCCGGAGGCGTTGGGAAAAATGGATGGTAGATGGGTTGCATTCATACACAAAATCTGGAAGGATGCAGCAAGCGTCTTACGCTGAAATTTGTAAATGGATTGTAGAAATTTGAGCCGATATCACTCGTGAAATCATTATAAATGGTTTCAGGGTATCGGGATTTCATTCCCCTAACGTTGATGGGGGGATTGTGATTCATCATCTGATGAAGGTGATGATTTTTCATTTGAACAATTACCTGACTCGTTCGTAAAGAACCTAAATGATTATGATTTACATTGTGAGAGTGAATCAGAAGATTTTGATGGCTTTGTTGATTAAAAATTGAGTATGAATAAAAATTTATAAAGAATTTTGTCACATTTATTATGAGAAGTGAATGTGTTATGTGTTGGAATTCGCTTTCATATTACGAAAGGCATAGGCTACATTTTTTCAACCAACAACGTCAAATTTGCCTTAATTTTTCATATTTTAATTGAAATGTGATATAGTAATAGGTACTGCATTGTACTTGGAACAATAAAAATATCAAACTTTTCCATGAAAACTGCAGAATAAGTGATTGTGTGGACAACATCGACTTAGGCTTCGATAGATTTCAGCCATTTAGTAAATAAATTAAGGTATACCTTAAGGTTGTATAAATGTTATCTTAAAAAGGAGCATTTCTCATGCATAACCCGCACTAAATAATTCTGAAAATTTTACAAAAAAACTTTGTATAATGCGTGCGTTATACATGGGAATTTAGGGTAGATAAAGATGAACCAGTTGTGCATCATTACACTGACCGAGAAATTATAGATATTGTGCAAAAGAAAGATAAAGAAGAAAGTAATGATGATGAGGACAATGATACTGTGGAAGAGAAAATTTCCTTGGAAAGGTGTATATACCATGTAAATATGTTAATAACAGGACTGGAGCAAAGAAGCTGCTTTATTGAGCAAGAAATCATGAATCTCTTCATGCTGCAAGCAAAGATGATTCATAAATGGCCAAAACATATGGAGCAGGCTAGTTTGCTTGATATTTTCCAAAAAATGTCGAAAAAGCAACCTACAAACAGCATTGGCAATCCAGTGGTCTCGACTTCCTCAGTCCTGGATGTAACATGATATTAAGTTGCCTGAGGTAAGAAACTAAACTTAAGCTAACTTTTATTTTATTTTATTTCTGCTTTTTTAACTGAAGTTCACTATACGTTTTCATTTTATCATTAAAAAGTACATATTTATACAATTTGCAAAATTATATTATATGCACATTAACAATGTACACGTAATAGTTGCTGATACAGTAGTATGCAATTTTTTGTTTTTGCTTTTTCACATTCTCTTGTTATGTTTACGATGGTTGTCATGCCCAGAACATAATAAAAAGAATTAAGTATATTAGTGATTTTAAATGCTGCCAATTCATATAAGTTTTACTTGGAATATGTAGACATTTTATTTTCTATTACACTATATTTTCAACACACACTGTTTTGCTCAGTTACAGGTAGAAGACCCAGATGAAACAAAATCAGTAGATGAACAGTAATATTGTCAGAGGTAAGAAACGTTAAACTTATGTCGACTTTTTTTTCTAATTCTTGTATAATGACATGCAGTACTGTACTTGAACCCATTTTAACTATATTAAATTGGTTTGTACCTAGGGTTATCAACTGGCCGGTTTTTCACCATGGAGGCCGGTAGCCAGTTTGAAGGACCTATGAAAGGCCAGTTTGTTGAAACAATGATGAAAATTAATTATGGACTGTAATTTCAGAACATTTTATTATTAAAATCAAAATAAGCAATGTCCTATAAAAGGTTTGTCACTCTGTGTCTCTGTACGTAACGCTTTTGACATGCTTATATCTCTGGAACTACTTGATGGATTTTCAAGTTCTATACCATTTTGGATTTGTCAAATTTTCAAAATTTAGATCCGCAAAAAAATTTTGGTCAATAGGTCCATCTCGAGCTGCTACAAGAGCTGAAGTGGGGACATGTTTTGTATGAAAATTTATGTCTCCTGGGCAGAGGTTTGTACCGATTGAGCTGAAATTTTCAGCATAAGCTTTTCTCACAAGATATAGCTGTACCTGCAAATTTGCACTTGATCGGTGAAGAGGATCAGGTAGCTGCCATACAAAGAGTTCATTCTGAACAGTGATTTTTGGAGCATTTTCGCAATAACTTGATGAAAAGTGAATGGATCAAGCTAAAATTTGGTATTATTCAATGATGACAGAACCTTTACCAGAAATGTCATACTGAGAAAATTATTACAGGGATAAAGCCATTTTTGTGATATTATTTTTGTGTGATAAAAATTTTTAAAATGTTAGATGCTGGAAACACTTTCTTTTGTCGAAATTTTCATCGTCAATATTATTGATGGGTATTACGCTAGTACTGTATATTTTCTTACCATATATCCCACTCCCAGAATATCCCATTGTTTTCAATCCGAAATTATCTGTGGTCCGGAACAGCCCGGATCCTGAGCTTTACAAATTAGCGATGCTTGACTGTACCTAATATCCTTTGTAGTGATTTTTTTCAAAAATAGGTTAACGTTTTTACTATGTTCATCCATCTGTGCACAAAATTTTGAAGCAATGAGAAAAGCTGGGAAGCAATGAGAAAAGCTGGGAAGCTAAGATTTTTAGGAAGTATTTGGTGGTTGAGTCTGTTTTTTCATCACGTTTAGGGGAATAGGGAAGTTAAATTAAAATTTTTAGATCAGTCTGCAGTTGAACTTTTGTATCATGCAAAATGACAGTTACTCCTCCAGTAATTGTGTCATTTGAGAGTTGCAAGTTCTTTAATGCTCATATTATATCTTCTTTATTTAAAAAACCATCAAAAAGTTGCACCCACTTGCAATGAATTCTTCCTTTACCCTCTCACGACCAGCCACCTGAAACCGCCCGTAATTTTTCTGCCTCAAACTGACCAACTACCCGAAACTACCCGAATGACATAGTATACCATAGAAACTCGAGACGTAGCATGTGTTTGGCATCCTTTTTAGAAGTGTGTACGAATTTGCTGTTCGAACTTTCAAAGTTTTTTATATTTTTCAGTATAAAAACCACCCCAAATGCCGATGGTAATTCTTCTACTTCCGACTATGATGTAAATTATAGTTTGGGTAGTGAATTTTTCGGATTTGATGTAGAAAACAAAGTTTTCCCGAGACGAATTCCTCTGCAGAACCTCTCAAGGGTTTACAAAACAAGTCAGATATTGATATTAGCAACATTTCGGATGACGAAGTTAGTATATCTGGGGTTGATGCTGAAAATGTTTTTTGGACGAAGAAACAGAAGAAAATATTCAACAGAGTGATTCATTGGAGTCCGTAAAAACAACATTTCTGAATATCTTTAAATTGTGAAGGTATAACTATTTTATTTAATACTTCCTGAAATTGGAGGCTATCTTAAATTATTTCAGACTTTGGGGTCAGCAGATGCATGGCATCTTTGGTCGTGAGAGGGTTAATAAGCTGGTCATCTCCAAGTGGCATTTTCTTCTATGTTAACAAATGAATAATATTAATAGAAGTTAATGTTGCATTTTTAGACTTTACTACAGGCTTGGTAAATATAGATTGCTGCACAGATAATTTGGATTTCAAACCACTAATTTTCTTTTAACCCAGTGGAAAATGCATTTCAAATGACAAACCTTGAAATGTATTACAATAATGTTTCTCTTTGCCACTGTCACGCAATTAGAACAGTGGGAACCTGGAAATGCTTTGACAGGCACCTAGAAATACCCCTAGCAAGCACATTATGAACCTCTACTATACAGCATACTTCATGACTTTCAGTTCAAATGCTATAATCAGGGCTAGCCCTAGGTATGGATGAGCTGGGTGACTTTATAATGACCATTATAATGACCTTTATAATGATGACAAATACTTTGTAACTAATGCATGCATCATTAGTTTTATAAACAACTTTGATATAGGCTTAAGAATTCTTTCTTTTCTTTACCTCATATTCAAATAATTCTACAGAGTATCGGTGTATCTATATAGCCAGGGTTCATGTTAACCTCAGTGCATAAGACAGGTCAATTTTAGGTTACGTTTTCCAAAAAAAGTGTCTTATGAGTCAGGAAATACAGTACATCTGACATTGATTATGAAAATGATACCATCCCAACAAAAGCTAACGCATAGAGAAGTTAGCAATTTATAGAAAATTTTGAAAAGTTTGAGAAAATGAATATCTGTCAAAACAAATGAACCTTGATGATGTAAAAGACTATAAATATATTAAGATATTTTTTCCTATAAATTGACTAATTAAAAATTGAAAGATTCAAATAAGGACATGTCAAGACAAGAAACAATTCTCTCAAGTCATTGTAATTTTAAATTATTATATTCCAAACAAGTAATACTAAACTAATTTTTAAAAAAAATCTTATACAAATTTATTTTAAAGTAGACTAGTAATCTGAAGTATAATTCCCAGATTGATTATGTCAGTATACCTGCATTTTAAGTCTTTTAACAGTTGAAACAGTATTATTATTTCAACTTAAGATTAACAAATTAAAACATATGCTGGTATTTTAAAATAATTTTTTAATATTACTCCAATTTGTTCATGTTTAGTTTTATCATTTCATATTTCGAAAATTTTAATGAAAAACAATTAATTTGTAATAAAATGGTAATTATACCTCCAAAATTAAATAGCTTAAAGCATTGATAAATCCTGGAATTAAATTCAATAAACTTGTGTATGTTATTACAGTAAACCCTCGATTTAATGGACCTCGGTTTAGCGGACTTCGGATTTAACGGACAAAATCTGCTGGATCCGAGTTTTGTGTGAATTTCAGGCAATAAAGGACTTCGCCCCAAATAACAGGGCATTGTTTGGCGAATCAGTCCAGACAATGTAGTACACTGTAGTGTACAGTGTACACAATACAGCTGACTCAAACAAAGTGGCTATCTCAGCCTCTTTGTTTGAGTTATTTCTGTGCATAAAGCATCGACTGTCTCACATCCGCATGAATTGACCTTCACGAGTGTTAGTGTTTGGGATATTTTGTAACAAAAAGTTTAAATATTTAGTCAACCATGGCTTCAATGGGGGGCAAAAAAAGAAAAAGAGTAAAGTAGGTTTTCTCGTGTAAGAGTGCATTTTTGGGCTGGAAAAATCCTATTCGCCATTTAACGAACATTCAGCTTTAATGGACACCCCTTCCCCCTATTAGTACGTTAAATTGACGGTTTACTGTGCATAGATTAATTGAATATTTCATAAATATATGCCTATTAAAAAGTAATTATGCATAAAATATCCCTTTTCACCTATATAAGGGATTCCTAACCTTTTTATTATTGAAATAAAAAATTGACAGAACATCAAAATACTTTTTAAGAAACAGAAAAAAATCATAATAAAAATGAAACCAATGTCCAAGTCATTACTGATGTTCTTTAATATTTTGAAATGAAAACAACTGAACAAAATAAATTACTGGTAGCTGGAAAAGCAGTTTTAACCATAATAGAAAAGCACATCAGACTGCTCTCAGTCACTAGGTTAAGAACCGTTGATCTAAATACTCAAGGAAAAACTTGCCTAGAAATAAATGTACATAGAATACAGCTCCATTTAAACTGAATACTTGTCACCAGAAGATAATCATAATTTACAGGAGTATAAAATAAAGCATACCATATCTTTAAAGATTTTATTATAAAGAATACATAAAAATTACTATAAATATATATCTATGTCAACACACACATTTGTCTTTACTCACACACAGCAGCTTAAGATAATATGTAGAGGTCAGTTACTAACTGCAAAGAATGAAAAAAATTACTGTTAGTAAAAAATAAATATACTACCGGTTAGTCGTTGTTGGCAGAAATTTTACTCTAACTGTACATGTAGCAAATAAAAAACCAAATTAAATATTTAATATGAAAATTACACTAATTTCTCAGATGAATTTTAACTACAACTACTCAGTTTCTTTACCTCAAAAATAATTTCCAAAATGAACTGTGATATATAATTTTCATGCGAAGTTATGGTTATTTAGCAAACAATAATTACTATAAAATGTAAAAAATTAACTAAAAGATAACTTAATGGTACAGTTACACTAAGAAAACTGTCATCAAAAGTCAATGATTGTAATTCGAACTAACAAAAGATTGACTGGTAATCAGAGCAGCAACTTTCGGAGGGTTATTTTCTGAGTTTTGTTCTAATTTATTTTTACTAAAAGCAGTTCTGTGTTGAGCTTAATTGTGGTTCCATTCAGTATATGGCTTGGTTTAATGGTTTCAATAAAAAGCCAATAGATCATCCTTGTGGATATATCACACTATTAAAACAAGTAAGATACCCTTATTAAAGTATGAGGTGGAAGTACGTTTTCTTAAAACTTTCAGGTTCCTGAATTGTCCTGCCCTTTGGGGTTGGAGCAACTCGCATTGTTGGAATGTAGATCCTCCCTAGATATTTCCATTTGTGAAAACTTCACAACTCTAGGCTCAGTAGCTAAAGTACCATTTCAAAGTTTCTAATATTCCAAATTTGAAGGAACCTAGCGGAAAACCTATGGTCTATATGGAAAACCCAATTAATGGGAAAATCATAGATTGATAAGAGCTATTTTATTCAAACAGATTTTTTATAAATATCTCTAGTAGTTTGCATACAATACAATTTCAAACTTTGAACTAATGGAAAATTCAAATCAGTGGAAAACTGATATACAGTAAACCCCCTTATTTGCACTTTTCAAGGGACTGAGGGATAAAAGCGTAAAAGGCAGGAAATTGTAAATTGCGGGAAAATATTTTTGCAAAGTTAACTATCTACAAGCCCAGGATTACTATATATCTGTTTGAATACTATAATATCGTAGCAATTCTTTGATAATTATAAAAAAATATTTTTTAATCGACACGAAAAAGTCAAAAATATTCGAACATATAAAATTTATTATAAAAACATCGTCAAAATATGTACACACAGTGCTTTTTTTTGACGGTACTCACCGGTATGGCATTCTGGCACATTTTTTCAGAGTGATGTCTAATTTCGGTACATTTTCATTTTTTTAATTCTTTAAAACTTAAAACTATTAAACGGCTTCTATAACTGTTAAACACTTTGACTTTTATTATCAACTTAGTTATTAAAAGTACATCACAAATTCAATAGAGAAGGGGGAGAGGGTGCAGGAAGAGGTGGAGTGGGTGAGAGTACCGGCACCTATTTTTTTTACAAAAAAAGCACTGTGTACATACATACAAAAAAATAATAATACAGGAGCTATAACAACATAATGAACTATTTTTATATTTTAATAAAAAAAGTCAAATAGTCTTCTGCCTTATCTTTTTGGCTTTATTAATGTCATGCACTTGTTTTTCTACTCTACTTAATGAACTTATCACTTCATCATTATTTCCATTAGAAATCTAGTTTTGAAGGTTTGAATGGCAGCTACTACTTCACTGTATGGAGTTGTTATTTTTTCATCTTCTGAACTCTCAGATTCTTCTTCACTATTATGTAGATGTCTGTATTTCTGTAGTAACCACATTAAAGTCCATACTGACAATGTCAGAGAAACTGAAGGGTGTCTGCAATTGTTTCCAGTGGTTTCATGAATTACTGCATATGACTCAGCAAAAAAAAACCTGCCTTTTTGAAGCAGTTAGAAATTGTAGATTCCTTCACATTCTCCCAAGATTCTGAGATATAAGGAAAGGACTCTAGCACATTTATCTTCACATCCATAAGGTCCTTACCGCAATGAAGACCAAAGATTGTTTTTTGCAGTATCATTTTCCTGTAATTGCATTTAAACATATGGATTATTCCTAAATCCAATGGTACAATTGGCTTGGAAATTTTTTAAAGATATTTGGAGGTTATGCAAGGCACTTATTGAGGAAAAAAACAATTTTTCTGTTCTGAGACCCCAACTTTAATCTTTAATCTAAAGAATTCTTTAAAAATTTTGGAAGACATCCATGCCTTTGTAATTGCGTATATTTGGTGGGAAGAATTTTATCATTTTTAAAGCACCATGGGCTTTTTGATTTTCCAATTCCTAATGACTCCAATTTTTCACTTCCGTCAGCATTTGTGATTAATAGAACAGTAAGCCTTTGCTTACTTAATTTGCCACCATGACAATTTTCTCCTTTGAAACATAATGTTTTGGCTGGCAAAACATTGTAAAAGAGTCCTGCTTCATCCAGATTAAATATATTTTTCGGTTCAAATCCATCAAGCAGTTTTCCAATTCTATCTCCTTCCAATGTGCAACAGTCTTGGTGTTCACACTTCTACTTTCACCGCACACTGTTTTGTTCATAACATTGTCTATTCTTGAATCTATCAAACCACCCATTAGACACTGTGAAGTATTCAATCCCCAATTTTGTTGCGATATGTAAAGCCTTCTCTCTCTCAAAATTACACCATTAATTGGAATACTTGAAGACCACATATTTAAAAATCAACCTTTCAATATAACTTTAAATCTTCATGCTTGGCACTCTTAATATATTTTCACTTTTTCACCATGTTTGCATTTTCTTTGATACTGTTCTGATTTTCCCTTTTGTGTTCAACGTTGACATTGATAAACCAAGTTGTTTTGCTAAATCAACCTGAGTACCAATGTGTTTATCAACCTCTTCCAAAACTTTTACTATTTCTTGAATTGAAAATGCCCTTCTATCTCCTCCTTGTTTTTCCATTTTTAATTAAGGAAGAAAAAATCATCGTTGTAATATAAAATGAAAAAGAAAGAATCCAAACGCACAACCCGTGCCAAGCAGTAAACTGTGTAAACAAAACAAACAGCAAACAGTAATGTGGATGAGTCTAAAACTGCCTATATACATCATTTTAAAAAATGACATGCAAAATTGGCCCTAAAATTCATACAAAAAGGCTGTACACCAGCTTTTTAGACTATGCGTGTTTAGAGATCGTGAATTTGCATTTCCCATCATAATTATTTATATCTACTGTATATCTTCGAATATAAGTTGATTCGAGTATAAGTCGAAGTGTACTTTTTAGCCTAAAAACGCATCTAAAATCCAAGACTCGAGTATAAGTTGAAGCAAAGAAAGCAGAAACAAGATAATTTCGAAATTTACAAAAAATATAAAAAAATATTCAAGAAATGAACAATTCGTATTTACAAACATTCCATATAGAAATGAATGTGCCTCACACTTCATTTACGAACATCGGTCGCAGTAAGAACATGTAAACTTGTCAACACTTGTCATTTGCCGTCTGTACTCGAAACTGTACGGGAGCATGTTTATGCATGTATTGTTTTTTATTATCCTTGAAATATGGAAAACAATCGTAAATGTAGTGTTTGTGAAAGTGCTAAGAGTGGTAAAAAAAACAGGTGAACCTATACTAATGAACATTAAGAAACTAACAATTCGTATTTATGAACATTCCACATACCAATGAATTGCGCCTTGCACTTCATTTACGAACACATCCTCCCGCACTTACAACTACTGGTTGCAGTAGGAACACGTAAACTTGTCAACACTTGTCATTTGCTGTTTGTATTTGAAACCATATGGGCATGTGTTTATGTACGTACTGTTTTTTTATTACCCTTGAAATATGGAAAACAATCGTAAATGTAGTGTTTGTGAAAGTGCTAAGAGTGGTGGAAGTGCTAAGAGTGGTAAAAAATGTCGAGTGCTTTCAATGGAAACTAAAATGCATATAATACATCCGAAAAAGGTGAGTCGCTTACTTCGATCAGTCGTGTTTATGATCTCAATCATTCAACAATTACAACCATTTAAAAAGGCAAAGGAAAAATTGGTGATCATATTCGCAATGCAGGCTCTGTTCAGTCCGTGATTATAAGTAAAAAACAAAATGCCATCGTTAGAGAAATGGAACAGTGTTTAACAATTTCAATTCAGGATCAAAATAAAAAACCAATGCTTGTGTACTGAATTGATTCTTCTTTTCAATCCACTCATTTGGGCAAGTTTTTTAAAGATAAAATATACATTTTAAGTTCATTAGCCTTCGCATTTTCCACAACTTAGCATGAATTTTTCATACTAATGCACTTCAAGTCAGTCAAATGTTGTTTTTCACCTGTCATGTTTAATTATTTACCCAGAAAAATGTTCAGCTAGTTTGAAACTTGAATATAAGTCGAAAGTAGGGTTTGATCGGCCAAAAAAGCAAGAAATTTCTCGACTTATACTCGAAGATATATGGTATTACTTGTAATTTGCATCCATTATTTGCAGTTCCCACCATGCATTTCCGATATAAACAAACTTGAACACTTTCTAGTTCGTATTTTGCAGCTCAGTTTGTACTGTACTGTATATAGAATGCTGTATTTAGGCCTTTCATAGTGTCAAATATTTTAATTTATACTTAATTTTATATGCTAACGTCCGGATATGAAGAAGAAGAAATCGATGAGATGTATGAACAAATTAATGAGATTTACGAAGAAGATGGAAGAGGAAAGGTAAACTGCATAATAATGGGAGATTGGAACAGCACAGTTGGAGAAGAACAAGAAGAAAATGTAGTCGGTCAATACAGACTTGGGAAAAGAAACCGAGAAGAAAAACTGGTAGAATTCTGTGTTAATAACGACTTATTAGTGACTAATACATGGTTCAGAAACTATATACGAAGGCTGTAACACATTGAAAAGCTCAGGAGATAGAACGAGATGCCAAATAGATTACCTCCTAGTTAAACAAAGATTCAGGAACAGCAAAAAAAATGCTAAGACATTACCAGGAGCAGACAATGATCCAGATCACATCCTTCTAATAGTCGATATAACTACAAAGCTTAAACAAATAAGGAAAACGAGAAGAGAAAGACAGACTTGGGATCTAGATAACTGAAATAAAAGAACGACGCATTCAGCACGAAGTTGGAAGATCGCCTTAGAAATTTGGAAAACAAACCGAAGACCGTGGATACAGAATGGGAGGAAATTAAAGCCAGCTTCAAAGATACCTTGAATAAAGAGATTGGGAAACAAGAGAAGAAAATGAGAAAACCATGGATCACTAAGGAAATGCTGGAGAAAATGGATGAGAGAAGAAAATGGAAAAATGTTAACAGTGAAGAAGGTAGAGAGCCAATTATACACGCATAAACAATGAGTTGAGAAGAGTAACAGATAAAGCTTGGAAAATTTGGATAAAAGAAAAATGTGAGGAAATACAACAGATGGAGAAGTTAGGACGGTACGATATGATGTACGCTTGGGCACTGGAGTTAGAAGCCTAATGGGATTCGTGGTAAAGGAATTATTAATACAGATGGAAAAATAGTTGCAGAACCAAAGGATGTAGCACAAGTATGGGAAGAACACATTAAGGAACTATACAAAAAGCAAGCAGGATCGGTACAATTGGAACTGGAAGAAGAGGATTACATTGAAGAAGACAACTTGGGATCAAGTATTATGAAAAGCGAAGTAGATAAGGCGATACTGGAACTGAAGAAAGGAAAATCTACAGGCAGCGATGGAATACTGGCAGAGTTACAGTGCTATGTATAAACAATTGTAAATAATTTTACTTAAAATGTGCAACGCAGATGCTGAATACATTGAAAGTATAAATTGGTACATTTTGCATCAAAAAACCAAGATATTACATATTACATGATTTTACAAATATTTTGATGTCAGTAATGGAATTTAGAAAAAAAAATGGTGGCAGCCCTGGTTTAGTGTATTACTCTACTATATTTGTCTTTATTTTTTGTTAAACTGCATTATTTATGGTGAAACAGCATTTTTTGAGTTGGTCGGGAACCATACTCCCAATTATAGCATTTTGCCTATGGAAAAATAGTATTTGAATTTCATGTCAGTTTTCAGGAACACATTTTTCACAAAGTTCAAAAAGGTCTGTTTTTGCGCCAAACAAAAACATACGCCTTCAGTTAAGTCTGCAGTTTGATTGAAAAATATCATATAAAAACTCCTAAAATTCATACAAAAAGGCTATAATACTAGACTGACTAGAAAAGTGAACATTTTATTTATGCTTTGTTTAATTTTGATGTTTTTTTTCATCCAGCTCGAATAATATTCCAAGACTGTAGCGTGCTTACAATTCGCAATGTTGCAAATAGAGGGAATATGTAAAATAAAATAATGTAAATGCAAGGTTCCATTTGTATGGAGATACATATTAAAGAAAGTGATGGGACTAAAGAAAAATGGTGTAAATTACGGGAAAACTAACTTCCAGGAGTGTAAATACAATATTTCACTTTATTAACCCTAGAACTACCAAGGGGGGGCCTCCGAGGCTCACAAATTTTGTTTTCGTCTGTATCTCTATTAACCCCTCAACGTGGGTTATTTAAATACGATTTAAATGCCTGGTGCGGGAGCATTTAAAAAACAGATCGCTTCCCTTATAAAAATTACATGATAATGAAATTTCAATATATCCTATACTTTTTATTCTTTGAAGATAAATTTTTTTTGTTTTTTTGGTAGAATGATGTGCTCTGCAATGGATATTGAAAAAAAATATTTATTTTAAATTCAGTAATACATTAGTTATATGAAAAATGTTGTAACATTTAATGAAAAGCTGTATATTTTATGAAAATTTTCAATTAAATTTATTTTAATAATTTTTCTCAGTGTGATAGGTCTCAAAGCAAACATCTATACATAATGCAACGTCACAGTCCTTGCATTGGTAAACAGTTTCTCGTCTTTTGTTATTTTTCGCACATACAACACACCGTTTAGTTGGCTTTGACTTTTTTTCAGTAGGTGGAATCCTTTTTGGAAAGTGTCTTTCGGTTAGTCTTTTGACTTCATTACTTTCTGCAGTTTTATTCACCCCTTTATTTGTTTTATTATATTTTATCAGTAACCCTTCAATAAGTTCCATTCTAAATTTCAGGTGATCAACGTTCTTTTTGACATTCTGTTCATATATTACAAATGAATTTAATACTGTTACATTTAGTAGCCTGCGAAAAAGCTTCATGTACCACTTACTCATTCTTTTTCTTTCTAAAAAGTACCCCTGTATCAGTTGATCATTTCTGTCAACACCTCCCATATGTTTATTGTAGTCGATGACACAAACAGGCTTCTCAATGTTCTATCCTCTCTTCACGATGGTCCCTGTTGAGTCATCATGGAAGGTTGTGATCAAGGTCACATTTTTCTTGTCGCACGACTTGATAACAGCCACAGAACCAGCATGTTGACTTATTATTTCTCCCTTTCTTAGCTTCTTCTCTTTTACCTTCTTCAGAACATTCTTCCTAGTGAGCTTGAGTGTTCCAACACAATCCGTTTGCTTAGATTTCAACAATGTTGCCAAATCAGAAGAATTGTAGAAGTTGTCCATCCACAACATATATCCCTTATGCAACAGGGGCTCCGTAAGTTTCAGAACTATTGCGGACGTCTTGCTTTTCGTATGGGATGCAAATGGGGATTCTATTCTTGTGTCTTTTCCCGTGTATACAATGAAATTCCACAGATAGCCGGAAACCGATTCACACATCTCGTATGTTTTAATGCCAAATTTGGAAGATTTTAATGGAATGTACTGTTTGAAAAAAGGCGACCTTTCCACAAGGTGAGAGATTCGTCCACCGAAATGTTTTGGTGAGGTAAATACATACTCTGAAATTTTGAAAGAAGATGGGTAAGCACAGGAAATATTTTGAATAATTGTGGGGGTCCTTCAAATGAATCTTTGGTGCTGTTACCAACGAAATGTAAAAATCTGCAAATTGTCTCGAAACAATCACAGGAAATGATGGAGTTGAAAATAGGCGTAGAAAGTAACTGATTTTTTGAAAAATACATCCTCAGCCTAGGTTTTTGTATGATACCCATTAACATAAATAAAGCCAACATCACATACATTTCGTCTACTGTTACAGACTTCCACTCATTCACACGGGATCATTTAGGAAATAAACTGCCTTTAGAATGCTGAAACTGCATTGCATAGCGATTTGTTTCCACAACAATTTTTTCCACAATTTCTTGGTTGAAAAACAACTTGAATAACTCCACAACTTCAGTCACGCCACTAGCTAACACTTGCAGTCCACTCTTTCAATAGAAAACTTCCCTTTTTGGATTATAATTTTTCATATCTTCCCAACAAAATGCATAGACTCCTACAAAATCACCATCTTCATCTTCTCCTGCAAGTAATTCATCTTCTGTATAGTTATCACTATAACCTTCACTACTACTATTTTTGCTTTCCTCCGACTCTGAAATATTTTCAAACAATTTTTCAATATCGCTAACCTCGCTCTTCCTCGTGCCATGGCTGGGTAAAACTGATTTGAAATTTCTGAGATTTATAAAATACGGATGATTTAGTTTTAAATTTTCAAGAATGGCAGCACCATACAGGTGCTGTCCATCTAACATAGCTTAAGAAAACTATCTATTATACATAGACGCTTCTTAGAGAGGAATATATACACTTACCGAAGAACTAGAGATACGAAACTTGAAAAGATGATAGATATCCACGAGTATAATGTTCATCATTCCCTGTGTAGAGAAATACCTATGCGGAGTAGACATTTTTTCTAATGTTAGAAATGTTTTCACAAAATGCCTGCAGAATGACTTACTCGTATTAAATAATTAACTTAAAAATTATGATTATTGGAGTAAATATGAGATAGTAACAGACAATATTAAGCTAATATTGTTCTTTATGTATTAACATAAAGTTTACAATAGAAAATCACTTAATATATCGCAAAATAAAAGAATAGTGGCACAGCGGCACTCTGCAAGTATACTCGTCCTCCCACGGCTAGTGAAGAAACAACTCCGCGGGTAAACCCATGGTTCCGCGCTGAGGGGTTAAAAATAAAGGTGACGTCTTGATATTTAATTACATTATGCAGAGACTTATAGATAACAATTACTTGAAGTTTCTCATCAATGTATGCATATTTCAATTTTCTGCAAATTATTTCGTCATTGGCTGCATGCCTTGACAAGCGGATGGCCTAAATTATAGAGTGCCTTTTGATTGATCAATTTTATTCTTGCAACTGCCGCCTCCCAGTATTGCTATTTATAGTCAAATTATGTTGCATTTCATTCTTTTCCACACCCTCCTTATTAGTAGTTCATTTGTTTTCTCAAAGAGCAATGTATCGGCATGAAAAACCTTACATGCAAGCAAGGATGTGGGAGGATTTTGTTTTGTTTCTTTCAATATGAATGCAACGTTAGTTTGGTCTGTACCGATAAGCAATATGGCATCATGGTCGTTTTATGACAGCAAAAAGAAGGGGCAGTCAAACCCAGTCTCGTAAAACCTCGGGTTCAGGGAACCAGGAAAAGAATGACCCTTCCCAAACGAATAGTGGCCTAAGCCAGGGCACAGACCTTGAGGGTGAAAATAGTGCATTTTATGACATGATAACATACTGCATTGTAATTTTTCCATTTCAAAAGAATTCGATGTTCCATACTTTTATTGAAAAATCCACCATGACATGCTCACAGTGCAAACACCATGTGTGGAAAGCACAGTATGAAGCGTGTTATTTTTTGAAATTGTTGTGTTAGATGTAGCA
Source organism: Uropetala carovei (assembly GCA_036926305.1). Classification (NCBI taxonomy): domain Eukaryota; kingdom Metazoa; phylum Arthropoda; class Insecta; order Odonata; family Petaluridae; genus Uropetala; species Uropetala carovei. The sequence goes on from JAXCHB010000213.1 coordinate 2,855,223, forward strand.
GATTAAATTGTTTTTTAATAAATTTATTATTTCTGTAAATACAATATTATTGCAAAATTAATGTGATCTTTAAAACATAACGAGGAAAAATGTAAAAAAATTGTTTTTATGCAAACATCTCTATCTTTATAGTAGATAATGTACATATAATTTCAAATACTTTACTAAAATTACATAGCTTTATTCCTATGATGTTTCTAATATATAAAAATTGATTCAAAAATTACTATGGCTTCTTATAGTATTTTAGATGGTGGGCCTCTGAGCCCCCCCCCCCCCCCCCCTCCCCCCCTTGGTAGTCCGTGGTAGTGAAAATTGCTTGGTAGTTCTAGGGTTAATAGGGGATATCTAATCCAAAAAGAATTTTCCAAATATTTCTTAAAACAAAATAGACGACTGTTCACAGATGAATGGATGAACAGAGTGACCATATAAGCACATTTTTTTCTTTTAAGAAAATGTGCTAAAAATCAAGTGTCCCACTAGCCAAACTACTTGGAAAATTTTTATGGAGCTAATGATTTGACTAAAATCAAACTTTCACTTTCTATTCAGGATGACCTGCACTGCCCTCTGTGGGGAAGGTCAATAATTCCAACCATTCCAATAAAATGAATAAAAAAATATTTTTCTTATTTCATTAACTCCATGTGAATAACAGAGAATGAGGGTAGTATATTTTTTATTTGCACTTTAAAATTACTTAAAATCAAGATATGAAGTAGGGACTTGAAACCAGGTTTGCAGAGAAGAATGACATTTTATTTTCATACCTTTAAATTTCAAATACATGCCAAATTTGTTCAAAATTGTGTTCAACAACAAAATTAAATGAAAGAAATATAGGAACACTTGGTAAAATTCTACTTTATTTTACGAAGTGTTCCTATTATTCCTTCCTGAATATGGAGTTTCACCATGTGAGGGCTACATCCATCGAGTTTAAAATTAAATGATTTTAAAAACTGAAATTTTGGTCACCATAGCATGTCAATTAAATTTTCTAATCTCAGTAAGGAGGAGGTACAGCAGGGTGTTGTTAGCTGTGTGCTCAGACAGCACATGAGAGTGAAATAAGAGTAAGGGCAAGCAGTAATACCTTAATTTTCTGCTCATAAATAAATTAATGAATTTGATGTTATTTTTCATTGTTTGCAAATAACACCCAAAATATTTTTAATGTAAATTTCTCTTGATATAAATGATGGCTATCTACTAGTATGTACCAATAAAATATATTTTTAATCTCCTTTAGTAAGTGACAGAAAGTCAAAAGTTCAAATATAATAAATCACAAAAAGTAATAAAAGAACTAATATTTTCTACATAAGACAACAAGTTCTATAGAAAAACTAAAGGATAAAGGATTCTAAGTGTATTGGTGGTCAGGATTGTTAGCTATAGGTAAAAGGGCAGAGTTTTATAAATATTATTAAAAAATTATGTACCCCATGATGAGTTGAAGAGAAATTAAGAACTGGCTCTCTAAAATAAAAGATCATAAAGAAATTTGGATAAGGGTTGCTGGAGGCCTACCGTATTTACCTTTTTACCATCTCAGAAATTGCCACTCAGCTTAGAATCGCTGTCAAAAAAAGTAGTCAATGAATTTATGTCCATAGTTACATTATAACGTGAGATATAAGCGTATTGAAGTGGAAGTAAACTATCTACTTTAAATGTATGCAAAAAAGAATCAAAATGACTGAACACCTACGAAGAAATAAATTATATAAATAATACGTGGTGCGTCAAAGTTGTAAAAAAAGCAGTGATGGCACATGTATGCATAAGAAGCTACATATGTACACAATGTTTCATTTTACTCATGAATCGAAACATTTGCCTACCCTACCTCCCCTCCCCTCCCTCCTCTACCTATCCTGTTTCAGTGAGTCTAGCATGTGCGTACTAGTATTCCCGAGTGAACCATCACTTTCTCATGCCTTGGCAAGCATAAATCTCTGTCATTTACTGTAGTGAGTTTTTCAGTTTTTTTTTAATAACCCCATTATTGGACGTACACATTATTCGGTGAACTTTAAGAGGAAAGTGATAGCATATGCAGAAGAAACGTCTAATCTTGCAGCGCACCAGTGCGATGGGATTGACGAATCAAATGTGAGATGCTGGAGGAGAGATAAAGAGAAGTTACTTGCCTGTTCAAGTCAAAGAAAAACTTTTCGAGGCTCCAAGCAAGGACGTCATCATGCAGACAAGGAGATTCTCCATGACTTTGTGTGTGACCAACAAAATAACTATTTGCAGGTGAATGCTGAGATCATTCAAACTAAAGCTCGTGAAGTTGCTAGAGATCTCAAAATGAATAGAAGTGACTGCAAATTTAGTTGGCACTGGGTAGAGCTGTTTATGAAATGTTGGGGACGTGCTCTTCACCGTCGTACATCAATCGCCCAAAAATTGCCTGCGGACTATGAAGAAAGGCTTATCGCATTTCAACGCTATGTTATGAAGATGAGACAGGTGAAGAACTACCTGCTCAGTCAAATTGGAAATGCTGACCAAACTCCATATATTTTGACAATCCCGTAAACTACACAGTTAAACAGAAAGGTAGAAAAGAGGTAAAAATACTTCCAGCTGGATACGAAAAACAAAGAATAATGGTAATTCTGGCTTGCACGACAGATGGTCATAAACTTCTGGCATATGTAATATTTAAACGTACGAATTTGCCAAAAAAATGAATAATTTCCTAGAAACATGATAGTGCAGGCAAATGAAAAAGGTTCGATTACAGGGGACATGGTTAAAGAGTGGATAGATATTGTTTGGCGATGTCACCCAGGAGAGGTGTTAGGGCAGCCTAGCCTTTTAGTTCTTGATGCTTATGCAGGTCAACGTAATGATAACACCAAGAAAATGTTGTAACAATGTGGTACAGATTTCACCATCGTTCCAGATGGTTTGACTTCCATACTGCAGCCACTCGATGTTTGTATTAACAAACCTTTTAAAGATAAAATACGTAATTATTACGCAGACTGGTTGAACAGGAGAGACTGTATGCTTATGCCTAGTGGGCATATTAAAAGAGCCAGTGTGTCTGAGGTTACATCCTGGGTTTCTGCTGCATGGAAAGACATTTCGAGTGATCTGTGTGTTCGTTCAAAAAGTGTTCAATTACAAACTCTCTGGATGGTACTTAAGAGTACTCCAAGTTACTCATTTATTCAAAATATTCCTTCTCATAGTTAAACCTTCAACTTCTTAACAGATATGTATAAACTAGATACACTCAGCTTTTTCATTATGCCTTAACAACTCATCTTGTCATTTTCATGGGAGTAGCAACTATATCTTAATAAGGCAAGGTATAACATTACCCATGAAGAAATTAATTTCGGCACAACTATAATTTTTAATTCTCAAAGGGTTATACTGTCATGTAAGATATTTTTATAATGCCATGTGATAATACAAAAAGAACACAGTAGAGAAAATATATAAATTTCACTTACCATTTAAACATCAACTGGCATGGCCTTTATGTCCTCACCGTACTGGTATTTTGAATCAACATGGACCATTGGTGCCAATTGTGGTGTAGTTTTTGGCTGTTGATCTAAGATCTCTTGACATTTGGTTATAGAGTTTAAAATATATTCCAGTCGCCAATGCTTGCTCAGTAGAGCATCATGAAAGGTAAAAGGCCCATGTCTGATGCATCGGATTCTAGTGCACGCCGCTAATGAGTGATGCTTTATTGCTACATCAAGGATCATATGTGCTAGGAAGTCCTCATCTTCATTGATGCAATGTACTTCTGCAAAATAGAATTTAAATTTTTAGGTTCCATAACAAAGTAGCTGCTTGATAAGTTTCATCAAAACTTTACTTCTAAAACAAAAAACATCTCATATCATAAAAATAACCACTTAACAAATTCACCAATTAAATTACAACAGCTAATTTACTGCATCCCATTCAAATCTTTCACCTTAATTGGGAACCACATACCCTGCAGTACGAAACAAAAAAGGTTTAACATTTTTTTAGTTCATTAACTAGATGACTATAAAATTGTTAAAAACCCCATACTTTTCTTTTGGCATTCAACTATCCAAATTTCATTGTTCTCAAATACACTAAGGCCCCGCTGATTTGTATTTGGGTTAGGTTCTTGGAAAACAGAATGCAAAGTGAAACAAAGGAAATCGGAATGCTATTTGCTATAATGAATCCTTTAAATTAGCAATACTGCTACTATCATTCCAAATTTCCATATCTAAAATTCTAAAATTTCATTTAAATATGCATATACCATCATATAAAAAATAGATGCAATGTAGAAATAACAACAGGATATTAAGTTAAACTAATACGTAATTTATTCAAGGTAAAAAGGACAAAATAAAACTGTCATAATACAGTAAACTCCCAGTTATCCGGAATGCCCAGGGAATTGGGTTTTCCGGTTAAGTGAATATTCTGGTTGCTTGAGAGTTTTATTGGATAGGCTTCAATAAAACATTTGGATACCAAAATAAGAAACGGATGCCAAATTATACATTCACCTTGGAATTGCCAACCTTTAGCCTAGTTACTCGACTCAATTGTTCTTAAATAATTCCTTGACATTCAAGGAAGTAATGAAACTCAAATATTCAAGTATTCAACACGTTTAATTATAATATTTTAATATTTAACAACTGCATTACATCTTATGGAATTTCTCGTGCCTATTCCTATTTACTTCTCTTTTGTTCTAATAACAACACGAGGTAAGGGTTAACTTCGTTCAACCTTAGAATTTTCCAACAAAAAATTTGTTTCCTTGTCCGAGAAAAGGAGAAAAATTATCCTCACAAACACAATGTATTAGCAGAAATTCTTAAAGCAAATTGCTTTTAAACAAAAGAGAAGCGAATAGTGACACGCAATCATGACACCATTACATACAGTGCAGTTAGTAAATATTAAAATAATGCAATTAAACGTGTTGGATAATTACATATTCCTTAACTAATGTTTCATAAAAGTCGCAAAATTTATCGGCAGCTTCTTGGTCGGCCGATTTTTTATAACCTGAAACATCTAGATGTCTGATCTTAGCCATCCATCTGAAAATGCACACAGTTCACTAATCTCCATTAGCCGGCCATACACGGGCGGACTTTTTGAAGGACCTAGTCCAGCCGATCAGGTCCTTTGGTACGCGGTGGATTCGGTCCGTTGGACTCAGTCCTTCATTGCACCCACTAATGTAAAAATAGAAATCCTTCGAGTATAGCGGGCTAATCAGTCAGCGGACTAGGTCCGTTCATGTGTGGGGAAGAAATCTGCCGTTTTTGAAGGATTTGGTCCCTCAGGACCGGGTCCTCTGGTCTCTCAGGCAGTCTTGAAGGACCTGTGGATTTTTAGTGGCGGACCTCAGTAGCTTAGCTGCCTTCTTCCAGCTAGTGTCGAAACATAATATTAATATTTTATTTAATAAAATGTCTCGAAAAACAATTGCCATAGCCGCGGCAGGGTTTTTCACTGTATATTAACATGTCTAACCGAAAAGGAGGAACCGGACGAAGTGGATGAAAAACTGGATTGCCAGAAGAGAAATTTTTGGGCATATGCCTTTACTTAAAGAATTAAGTGTTAATGAGCCGAGTGATTTGAAAAATTATATAAGAATGTCGGGATCAGATTTCGATCACCTTTTTGTTCTTGTACTCCTCCTAACCGAGTTTCCACAAGCATTGTTTTCCTCTGTAAAGTTCTATAAACTCACTTGTTATAGACTTGTTCCACTCCATGATTATATTTTTCGCACTCAAGTGAATAACATACACAACTAAACAACAAATATAACAAAACAACAATAAACAACTACATTATTAAATGCTAGCAATGAAATACGCGTAGGGAAACGATGTGTAAACGTGCGAAGAGAACAGATGATAAGATGACAGATAACAGAGGTTGATTCACAGGTCCGCTGTAGGCATGTGGAGGGGTCCCGTTACATTAGTGGAGGACGGAGGACCAGATCCGTAGGACCCACTCCGCCTGATTTCACACGGAGGACTTGAGCACAGAGGACCTGAGTCGGCGTCCTCCACTAACGGGCGAACTTTTTGAAGGACCCAGTCCGTCGCAGAACGGGTCCTTCAAAAAGTCCACCTGTGTATATGTATCTGTTTGTATTTGTTCATAAAAATCTTTGGCATTTTCAATCAACATTGGTCCAAAAATAGGGGCTCCCTCGGAACACTTTATAGAAAACCATTCATAAATACCAATATCCAATTGCTCAAGTTTCGGCTTATGAAGAGTGCGCCGATATTCAACTCTTCTAGTTGTCCCAGAAGACATAACGAATTTCATTAACTGTGATTTCTGTGCCTTAATGTCATAAATAGTGGAATAACCGACATTGAACTCATTCATTAAAACATTGCAGTTTTCACTTTTCTCTAAACGTTTTATTATATCAAGTTTCTGGGTTAAGGTTAGCATAACCTGTTTCCTTTTATTACCTCTAGCGCATATTGGAGTTTTAGGAGGCATTTAAAAATGGTGTGCGAAATATTTTATTTAATGCAAACACCGAGTTCAAGAAACATCCACAATTGTGTACTGCGACTGCTGAAAATGCAAATTTTAGCAGTAACATTCCAAATTGGATGTAAACAAAAAATTGCCAAAAATGCTAACTTTATCGATAACATTTCCAACTAGATGTAATAAAAAATTGAGTAGCAGGAGATGCCGGATGGTTGAGAATTCCGGTTGCATCAGTGCTGGATAACAGGACGTTTACTGTACATACATTAAAAATTATCGAAATTTTTATTATTCTGATGATGACAGCAACTCAGGTTCTGACTAAATCACATGCTAAGACCTTACACAAACAAACCTTTGTTGCACAGCTTTTCTTTTTATCTCATTATAATTACTTTATAGCAACTTATTCCATCCGGTACTTTCCTCACCACTCTTGAGCTTCTTTCCTCGTCAGGGTCATCTTCAGCAAAGATCTCCATAGCTTCCTCTATCAACTGAAAGGCTTTGTCAAGTCTTTTTATAGTCAAGAGTATGTTTCTCAGGTATTTTCACAGGGTTGTCACCTTCAAAAGCTTTCTGCAAATCTAGATCCATCAATTCCTTGTTGTTCAGTTCATTAACATTGGAGGCAATTACTACCTCGTCGATACTACCTCTTCCATTCTCACAAAACCCACTTCTGTAGCTATCTCTCGGCGCACTGCACAGGCACATCATCAATTGCTAGTGAAGCCTCACTGTGAATACACCCTGGACATATTGTGCACCAATCACCATTCATACAAGAAAATTTAACTTCCTCCCATGGATCAGAGATGTTGTCGATGGCCTTCATTATGTTATAGTTCTTCCAAAACTCTTTCATGGTTGGTTTATATTTTCCATCAGTAGCCATTAGGAGCTGCTTAAAGGTACGGGGAATGGCAAAGGTAGTAAATGGGGAAGCCCAGCTAGAAAACGACGCAACTGTGGGTTTCAATGACACACAACAGATTTTAAGGTGTTAATACCTAAACAACACAAGAGCGAAACAACTCAAATCGAATAGACACAAATCGGGGCCTTAGTGTACATAGAATGCATACCAGTAAGACATATATCAGGTGAGAATTAACAGTAGTGTCCTCTTTCCCACTCCAATATAGAAATATAAGCACGAAAACTAAAATATTAATAAAATGCCTAGAGTTAACCATGGTAAAGGATAATCTAGGTAATTCTATTCTATAGAAATGTCATATAAAGCTATTAAAAAGAGTAAAATTTTGTCACTTATGTAGCACACATTGCCCAGGAAATGGGTATTGGGAAAGTCAATGACCTGTAATACCAGCTGAGTAGGTAGGGATACTAACTGGCCTACCCATTCTGTATGGCAGCGATTTTCAACTTGGGGTTCGCGCAGTGGCACATTATACCGTAGGCAAAAAAGGCATTTGCCTAGGGCCCCGATTCCAAGGGGCACCATATTAATTTCAAATTATTTTTTTTCAGTTTTTAAAGGGACTAAAACATAATTATTAAAACAGTAAAATCTGTGAGAGGCAGAATCTTTATAAGGTGGAAACCTGTCAAAGCCGGAAATATCGAAGTCATACTTCATAATGATAACGTTTTTCTCAAGAAAGTACCTCCGTAAGGCGAAATCCGTGAGACACAGACGGAAAGCTTATGTCTTGTACTTCATTTATCAAGAAGTAGAATTTAATCTGTGAAAGGTGGAGAGAAAATTTTTCAGAGAAATGTTTTCAGGTAGTTTGATTCAGGTTTCGAGTTGTTCACCAATCACACATCACATGCGGTCCGACACCTTTTGTTTGAAAGATCTTTCCTCCCAACTGGTAAGTTTGGGATAACCAGGGATGTTATGTTCCTTGAACCTCACAGATAGTTACGATACATAAAGTGAAGCATCTGTTAGTGAACTCTTAGAAAAGTATTCAAAGTTAATATAAAATTGAATAAATCGTGTTAGTACTATACTACTAGTACTACTAAAGTTTTATTTTTGTTTGCGAAAAAATCCTACATTTGTTTATTAAGTAAGTTAATGCAGCTGCAGAATCTTGTTCCAAGGCTATTCATTTTTTTGATTTCATTCAAAATTTATTAGTCTTCTTTTCGTCGTCAACAAAGTGGTGGGATCTTCTAATTAAGACAAACACAAAATCAAATTTTACATTAAAACGAATCAGTGATACCAGATGGTCCACAAGGGTGGATGCAATATTAGCTGCTAAGGTAAATTTTGTAGCCATAAAAGAAGCATTATTTGAACTTTCTAATGAACCAAATGAAAAACCTATAATGAAATTAGAAGCAAAAAAACTATACAACTGTTTTGAAGACTATGAAACAGCACTTTTGTTGATTTTATGGAATACACTTCTACAACGAATAAATGCCACTAATAAAAATCTGCAGAGTAAAGATTGCTATCTACAAGAATGTGTAAATCTTCTTAAATCATTGTCTTCATTTATTTTAGAAGTTCAAAACAGTAATGCATCTGAAAGTATGGAAACAGAAGCATAATCATTGACAGGTAATAAAAAATACAAATCTGATAAAGGAAGAACGCAAAAAATGAAACTACATTTTGGCAAAAACAAGGATAACAAAGCAACAGTAACTGGCAAAAAATTATTTATTCTGAGTTGCCTTAATGTAATATGCAATAGTCTACTATCAGAAATTAAAAGACCCATTCAGGTGTACAAAGACGTCTTACAGCAATTTCCAATATTTATAAATTTAAATTTACATGATACATCACCGAAAGATTATGACAATTGTATTGCAAATTTAATTCATAATTATAAAGATGACATTGATGGAATTTTGTTTAGAGATGAAGTAGCCCAATTTCTTCATTTTGCAATGATTGAGAAATTAAATACACCGATGGAAATGTATATAGCAATTCAAGGAGGGCTAATTTCAACCTTCCCAAATGTTTACATAATTTTAAAAATATTTTTGCTAATGCCGATCGCAAATGCATCTGTGGAAAGGTCATTTTCTGTGTTAAAAAGAGTAAAGAATTATATGAGAAATTCACCTGGGAAAGAAAAATTAAATAATTTAGCAACATTGTGAATTGAAAATGTAATAACATAACAAATTAATTATGATAGTATAATAGATAGCTTTTCAGCTCAGAAGCCAAGGAAAGTTAATACAAAATATATTGTATGTTCATATTTTAAATGTAATTTTTAATTTTTATTTTCTCCATACGTAGTAATGGGAAAATATTGTGATCACGAAAATATCGACTATGAGATTTCAACGGGAATACACGTTTTGTGGTCCCTAGAACACGTTTAGACTATTTTTGGAATGATGACTGTGTGTGGATGTATGTGATTGTGGGCTCTAACTCAAAAAGTACTTGTCATATTAACACCAAATTTCATATTTAACACTTTAGCACGAGCACAAAGAACTGATTAGTTTTTGGACAATAATGGTTAACCGGAAGTCAAGGTTTAGTCAAAACCCGATTCGGTTTTTGCGATATTTCTCTGTTAAAACATCATTCTTTTATATACAATTCTAAACAAAGGTTATAGAGAATGTAATTTCCTACAACTTTCATTTGAAACAATTTTCTATAGCAGTTACTGTTTAGGAATTATTTATAAAAAATAATCAGTTTTTTCGGTTTCCATCAAACATCTCCTTAAAAACATCATTATTGGTAATCTTCGTGAGGACCAAAGTTGTAGAGAATAATATTTCTTCCAAGTTTTGTTTGAAACAAATTTTCGTAAAACCATCCATTTCGGAGATATTGAACTATATCCAGTATACAGCGCCACAGCCACGGTGAATTCTGTAATCATATTCATAATGTACGTAATTTACGGCAATAAGGACGACTGTATTCTTTTATGATACGAAATAATAATTTTGCCTCATAATGTTATTCATAATAATTTAAATATCTACACACCAAATATGGAGAAAGTCATGTGTTGGGCACATCAGATTTTTAAACATTAATTAGGTAATCAGTAGGGCTCCAAATTTATTTTGCCTAGGACCCCCGAGAGCCATAAGGTGTCACTGGGTTCGCGAACCAAAAGTGGTTCGTGTAAACGTTCAAGTGGTTTGCAGCTCTAAAGATAAAAACAATTAAGCCTTATCCATCGTGGGTAAACGTTTGTTCAATCAATTTTGGTTCATTAATATCCAACCTTGACAAAGAGTGCAATTAAATACATACTTATTACCATTTTGTACCACATATTTGTGTGAAAAGGGATTTTAGGTGTATACTCGAATAAATAATTAGTATAGAAATAGGCTTGTTGACGCAGATTTAATTGTAGCCAAATCAATTATTTTTCAAGATTTAAAAAAAATATGTGATGACAAACGAGCCCAAGTATTTCATTAATAATAAATTCCAAAATGGAATTAAGTCAAATTTTCTTTCCTATATATTTTTTGTTTCGAAAATGGATGCGTATTTACTTTTGTTTTGTTATACAAAGAATTTATTTGTAGTTATAATTATTTTAAAATAAAAGGTAGTATAAATAATCAACTTTTGTGTACTATTATGGTTTGTCAAAGAAAAAAATTGGAAAACTGGTTCGTCAGTTGAAAAACACTGCTGTATGGTATCGACTAAAATGCTATTGGATAGATGAAAACATTTGTTATTGTAAAGTCTGTGAGGGTGCATTTTTAACACTTTTATTATTCGATGAAGTCTGATTGGCTTCTTGGAAGCCAATTATATTAGTTAGGGACAAACATAGCTTATTATTATAATAGATTTTCAAGAATTGTAGAAATATTTCTCTAGTTACTAAAATTTTGTTGTTGGATACTAAATAAACAACAACACATCTGTAGTTGCTAAGATTTCATTTGTAAACAACAACGTAAAAACCATAGTTTCCTCTCCCTAGCACTTAAATTATGTGAGGTACAGGTACTCCTTGTTATATGCGAGTTCAAAAATGCAGTTTCATTTTAATGCATTCAACTAATTTAGGCCGATTTCAATTAACCCTTAACTACGTGTGCCCCGGCACGCAGTACCGCATTTTAGCCAAAATGTGCATAATTTTTGGAAATGAACTTGAAACGCCCCCACTAATCTAAATACCCTAGCAATAAGACATCAACCGGCCATGGGGATTATTTCACTTCTATGATTGTTTTTACGTCTGAATTGCAAGCATTTATTGTGAACTCCGCTGTCTATCCAGAACGCGGTACCGCTTGCGTGTAATTATGTCAGTCAAACCATCGTATTGTTTGCAATATAAAAGTTGAAATTGGCATTTCATGCAATGTTTTATGTAATATGCATGAGATTTCTAGAAGAAAGACCAAATATTTTTTGAGTTTGGAAATCATTTGACTCAGAGCACAAAAACAAAAGTGAGGGTAAGACTTTTGATGATGCGTCAGGCAATGACTATTTGTTGACAACAAATGACTCATGCAGCTCATATAAAGTTGATAACACTCCATTAGCTGTAGTGAATAGACTTGTTGATCACCTGAAAGGATCTAATAGAAATTTGGCATGTAATAACTGGTATACGAGATATTCTCTTGCTTTATCACCGTTAGATTCAAATATAACATTTCTGGGCACAGTGAGAAAAGATAAGCGATAATTGCCTGCAGAGTTCTTACCAAGCAGAACGAGACAAGAAAGAATTACCTTGGTGTTGTATGTGCCTAAAAAAATAAAGCTGTCATCTTATTCTCAACCATGCATCATGATGCAGCCATCAATCAAGATACCAGTAAACCAGAAATTATCATGGACTATAACTTGACAAAAGGTGGTGTGGATGTGGTGGACCAAATGCGCAGTTGTTACTCTGTGTCAAGAAGAACGAGAAGGTGGCCACTTGCACTGTTTTTTGCAATAATGAATATAGCAGGAATAAATGCACTTGTCCTCTATAACTCTTCACACCCAGACTCTCCTCAGAAATCCAGAAGAGTTTTCTTAAAAAAATTTTGCACTGTCCTTGCTAAAGCCTCAGTTGCAAAAGAGACGCAAAATAAAATCCCTTCCTCCTAATATTAGAGAAGTAATTTTGAAGCATGTGGGCTCAGAAGATACTGGAGAAATGACAAAAAAAGAAGTGGTGAAGGGCTATCACAGGTATCAGGGCCCTGTCTTTTGTATGGTCGTTCTAAAAACAATGAAACAACTGTAAGGTGTAACTCCTGTTCAAACTTTAAATGTAAGAAGCATGTAGCATCAATAAAACGCACTTGCGAAAACTGTGATCTCGAAAGTTCAAACAGTTCATAATAAATGTGCAAAGAATTTTCATTTACTCATTATTCCATTTTTGCTTATTTTGTTTTTCAATGATTTTCATCTTATATTGTTTCATAATATTGTGTTATCAATACGTATGTATAAAAATAAACCTCTGTTGACTTTACCTAGTTCTATTTATTGTGTAAACCAACAAAATCCTAAACCGGTACTCAGTGCCGCATGCGCGTAATTAAGTCTCGAAATAAGACACACGTAGTTAAGGATTAATAGCACTTGCTTTAATGCAAATTGCTTGCTGGCCGAGGCAGAGAGGAATGAGGAGTAGATTACTGTCTGGGAAGAGGCAGAGAAGGAATGCGAGGGGAAAAGGGAATGTTTGGCCCAGTCGCGCAACCTCTTCTGCACATCTACTAATGGCACTCTTTGAGGGGATAAAGAAACCTTCAGTGTTTTCTTGTTACTGTTCGAGTGTCTTTGCTAGCTAATATTCTTCTGCATTTTTGTGTTTTATTTCAATATTAGCTGTAAAATAATTCCATAATAATGAGTTGAAAAGGTAAGAAGCATCCTGCAAGTGGTAAGAAAGAATCAGCAGCTAAGAGAGCAAGAAAATCAATAAATCCTGAACAAAAGTTAGATGTGATTCGCCATTATAAAAGAAATGAGAAAACATGTGACAATGTCTGTGCCACAGGAATCCAAGTACATATCTACACCAGTGATGTCCAACTTTTTCTACATGGCAGGCCACATCAGTGGTTGCAAATCCTTTGGCGGGCCAGATTAAAGCCTATATATTCTGAAGTGTCATCAATCAAGTCTAAAAATGCAGATCTCACAACCATCAAGGAAAGCCTCGAAATATTTATGATTGTATCAATAACAATTATTCTCCCAAAGTGAACGAGTTTAACACTTTCAGCCCGAATAGTATTTTCCGAGAATTTCTGAAATCCGAGGATTTTTTTGTGATATTCCTTCTTAATAGTCTACTTATCCTATTCGAATGCCAATTATTATTTTTTGTTGAAAAGTAACCGTTTTTTGTCGAAATTCCCACTTTTTCTTTTGTTTTCTGAACTTGCCTACAACTCTTTTGGACCCTCCTATTATTTCTTTTTTCATAGCATTTTGGAAAATCTGTATCTATTGATATTATAGAGGGTCTTCATAATACGGACTAATTCTGCGGAGTAGTTTCCTTTGCAAGGGCGTCTATGATGGATAATCTGTATTTGTACAAGGTCATTTTATTATAACTGAATTTTTTGTACAAGAGAATTTATTAACATCACCGAGATCAAAAATTAAAGAAAATATTAAAAGCTTTTATCAACAAAAAAGGGAATATTAAAACAACATAGCAAAAGTTGGGAAAATACAGAGAAATAAAACACCTCGACAGAAACGCCTATTAAAAAATGCCACCGTTACAAAAAATAAAAACTCGGACCGAGAACCGACGCATAGCACATGAAAGGCAGGCTGTGAAGGTTCGAGAGTTATATCTGCAGAAATGGGAGGGGACGAGAGTTTGAAAGCCAAAGCAGAACTGCGTAGTTGCCATCATCTATTGATAGCGCTCGGATCTCGGCAAAAGTCCGAGCATCATCTATCGATGACACTCGGCTTCAATGTGTTAATGCCAGCAGTGGCTGGTTTCATCGATTCAAACAACAGCATAGCTTCCATAACTTAAAACTTAGTGGAGAAGGAGGCAGTGCTGACGTGGTTGCAGCTTCTAAATTTCCTAAAGAATTCAAGGAAATTGTTGAGGAAGGTGGGTACTCACTAAAACAAATCTTCAACTTTGATAAGACAGGGTGTTTTAGAAAAGAATGCCAAGCCGAACTTATGATGCTTTTTGTAGCAGATCTCAGACATTTCCATTGATTCTTATGGGAAAATTATGTTTGATTTATGCAATTTCACCCTCTGTGACTTTTTTTGGAACACAACTAAATCGAGGAGTACCTGTACTGATTAAATTGATAGAAAATTTTCCAGAGAAAAGTTTGCGAGAGCACATAACTATGGCTTATAGTTTTGGAGATAAAAATTCAAGATTAAAAAATTAAAAAGATTGATTGTTGCCTTTGGATTCCTATAATATATAACAGAATATGTAAAAGAACAAAACAAAACAAAACAAAAGAATGAAATAATAAATAATATAGAACATTATAATGGATTCTACCATATATTTTTAAATAATAGATTGACATTCCCTTTTACCAAAGCACCATTGATTTAAGAGAGTTCAGCCAGCCAATAACACATATAAATAAAAAACTCACCTACAGTGAAATCAGGTGGATTAAAGTCTATACATTTCAGCCCGTACAGAACTGGTATCTTCCTTGACACAGGCCTAATAGGTCCTTGTACAGCAAGATCATAAGCTGCCTGGCTCTGAGGATTAACTCCAATTTGCCTGAAATATATAATTCCAATCCCATTTTATTAGTTATCATTAAAATTTGCTAATTTTTAACTATTAATCAATAACAATTAACATTATTTTACAGAAAGTTGAAATTAAATTAATAAACAGCCATGTTTACTTCCAAACACCCTTAGATGAAACAACAATTCTTTATCTATCAGAATAAAATATGGCCAAATAATTACTACAATATCTTTTAAAATGAAAAAAATAAGTATTTAATATTATATTAATGATAAATGGAAAATCCTGGTAAATATTGGAGAAAATAAAATGTCAACAATTATTCTTGAGGTTGTAGTCAGCACAAGTACCTCACAAAAAGTTAAGTTAAACTCTCATTTGATTCTATTAGCAATGTAAATTATACGAAAGAGCCTGTTGCATTTTTTACATGTATAAAATTTGTCATTTGGCCAATTATTACAAAAAATATCATTGCTTACCATTTGTTCTTATATTTTACAACAGTATAGCCAGCTGAAACTCTTACATTTATTTTTGTAACATATCACCAGTTTACTACACTTCAAAATGAAATTTAAAGAAAATGTTACAATTAATTCACAAAGATTAAGGAATATATGCATAAATTATTTAATGATATAACAAAATTCATATATCACTTATTATAAAATAACTTAATGGTTGATATATTGAAATAAAATGTAATGCATATTCACAAACACTGAAATTGAAAATTACAAAAAAATTCCCTGCTAAACCACATTATGTGTCCCTATCATATCATTAACTCTCTTATTCTGTTGAGAAGTACTTTTGATTTGAGTTTTAAAGATTTTAATTTAATTTTAAACGTGACCTGAAATTGCATTACTAAAATCAGGAAAACAATTTATCGAGACAGATAATTGGGACTCTAATGTCTGCAGAGATCTAAGCAGTTATAATGCACCATTAAATTTAATTAATGTTTTACGGGAAATATTTGATAATATTTTAAACCACTAGAAACTGCTATCAGTTGATATAATAATAAAACTCAAACATTTAGAATGAACTCACTGGAAAACTTGTCTTTGGTGAGAGGCTTGTATAGAAGCAAGAATTCGGTCAAGTCCTGTTTGCCTAACATTCTTGTATGTTGCTTTCTCAATAACTTTTGAAGATTCTGAAACAAAGCAGTCTGCAGTGGCCAAGCCAAGACGTCCAGATACATGGTAAACTCGCAAAGGACGGCCATTGTCAAAATTAAAGACGGATCTTATACCTTTACTTCCCATTCCGAACACTGAAAGCAAAAATAAAAATAATAGCAAGGCTAACAAATGACTATCAAAATTAAAAGAAATATACAACAACTGAAAATGGAATATGATCGTTATAAGACATATTTAGACATCCCTATGCTAGCAGTATAAATAAATTTATAAAATGTTTGCTTGGGAAAATTATCAACCACTACATAAAAAAATAACTCAATGGTAGCATAAAATTTAAAGGCTTCAATAATTTAAAATTTCCAACTTAGGAGCTCAAAATTAAAGCTTTCATCTTAATTATTTAAGTGTAACTGTATAAAAACTTTGGATTTAGTTTAACTTCTTGAGAAAGAAAAAAACAAATAATAGTAGAATTGCATTGTTAAATGCAAAAAACACTATGATATACATAAATTTTTCGAAATTCCCATTTAGGTTATAAAAACATTTAAACATATTTACAACTTACATAGAAAAAGGAAAAATTCAATCAAATCATAAGTATCAATCAGTTGTTGTACAAATTTAAGTCCAGGAAATCATCAGTTGCAAGGAAATTCTTCAGTTTTTCATAGTTGATGCAAGAGAATTGTACACAGAGACAGGAGCCCAATATGTGCAAGCTTATTCAAGTTTTATCATTAAGTCATTATCATTGTATTCAACATTTATTTAACCCTAACAATGATTCATATGAAGAAATTTGACATGATGAATTCAGTAAAGGACAGTCCATAAAATATGAGCTTATAAAACTTGAACTAATGGAAAAGCAAAGAAAACCGATGAAGGATCAAATGTTAAAACATTGTTAGATGCTTAAGGAATGGGCTTTTCTTATATTTATGAAAAAAGAAGCAGCAGGTTCAACTGTTACAGTATTCATCAAGAAGTTTATAAAACCTTGGGCATACATTTATAGCAACTTCACTGTGACAGTGAAAGAGCTTCAGCCAAAGAAATGAGTAAATTTAGCGCCACAATGCTCAAGATCTTTGTATAACAATACTGTGTTGTATAAGTGATTTCTCCAGAAGCATATTAGGGGCATTAACTTGTTTTATATATTTCTATCTGCTTTATATTTTCACTATACAGTTGTTAAATATAAACTTTAAAATACTCATTGTCCCAAAAAGGGTTGGTCCGATTGCATATTAGACAATTGATGCTGCATTGTGCGAAGTTGATAACTATAAATTACTGAAAACCACAGATGCGTAAAAACAGCACATAACTGAGCTATTGACAATATTTTGCGGATAAATTAAAAAAGATGGAGGACATGAAGATTAGACCTTAAAAAGGAATACAACAGAAATAATCAAACGTAAAAATGGAGTATAATTATGATGGAAATAATAAATTTCCATAACTCCAGATAATTAAAAGAAAGATGAAGATGATATTGGTAGATTTACAAGGGAAGAGATTGGGCAGAAAAAGATGTTTGTGCTTGTATATAAACTGATGGATAGCACAGTAAATCATTCTGAGAAAGCAAATTCAAATAGTATATTAAACTTCTTACCAAATATTCCTGAAGATCTACGCCCCATGTGTGTTGCCCAAAGACATTTGAAATCTGTTGACAAATATCTAGGTCCAACTACCTGAGGCAAATCTGCATAACTTGGACCAACATTCACTGAGAGTGATCTTTCAGGATCACCCTCAATGAACACATAGTCAGCGGGAGGGCGACATTTCAATTCACACAAATCTATATAATGAAAAATTGACAAAGTTGTCTGATTATCATTAACTATAAAAATACAAATACATAAAATATAGTGATAATTATATGATTATTCATTAATACGCAGATTGAAGTCATGAAGGTAAAACGGGCTCTAACATGCATTATGTCTTACCACTGCTTAGATTTCCTAGTATTCGTTTCCTAACTTGATTTTTGCTCACACCTGCCGGCTTGTACACACAAAATATTCCATTTAATAAACGAAAAGCAACTGGGGCTTCTTTAATAATAACCATTTTCGTTACTCCAGTTATAATATCATATTTTAATTCTAGCTAAACGGAGAATACAAAGCATTTTATCATTTTCAAAAGAAATCTGCGTATATTTAAAAATTGATTGGTTATACAGGTTATACGATTACGACATTCAGTAGTCAGTTGTTCTCTGCATTTCGTTTGTCAACTCACGAACTCACGAATGGTCTGCTTTCAGCTTGCCGGTCGTCTTTTTAAAGGTAAAATAGCAAAAATCGGTCATAATTATCTTACTTATTTGGCGTTTACACAGATATTTCATGCATGAATTCCTCAACTAAAACGTTATATTGCTCAATTACTCATTTTAGTGTTATTTACGGATGTAAGTCCAAAAATGGTAATATGTTAGCCTGATGACTGAACTTTATATAGAATTACAGAAAAAGTTGTTAATGAGTTAATCAACTTCAATATACCGTTTTTGTCACTTATATTGATGCAAGATAAATTCAAGCTATTATTAAAATCATTATAATGACTTTGGATTTCTAAATTTAACGTGTTTGAGTAATTTTCGTTTTACTCGTTTTTGCTCACTATTTTAGCGCATACGTTTAGATTAGTGAGCGCAATGGCTACCCAGGCTACCCAGTGCCCTAAACTTGCCAGCGTACCTGACGTCGAAATCGACAACGGGGGAAAATTCAAGTATGTACTCATCAACGTGCATAGCCCTGGCAAGGATGGAAAGGAAGAGAGCAAAAAGATTGTCCGAGGATTCAAGTGGGCACCATATCACAGTATGTGAAACTTTTACTTGCTCTTGTATACATAGATTGAATTTAACTGATATGATGAATATTTTCTTTAAACATTTCAGCTATATAAACAAATGTGTGTTATTACATTGCTATAACTATAAGCGTGGGCTATGTAAATATTTTTTGAATCATGCTCCTTCAATAAATTCTAATATTCCGAGTGGCAATCAGTATCTATAGACTGCTACTAATATTATTTAATTTTGTGGTTGAAAAAATCTTATTTTGACAATTTTGCCTTTACGACATTCTCTTTACGGTTTTGGTAGCTTGAATGTGGAATATCCCAATCGGAATTTCAACACATAATAAACATGAAACCATTTTTGGCAATTATGTTTGTCTATTGCAAACAATATCTGACATTTTATTTTACAAAAATAAGGATTGTTGATGCAAACCTTTAGTGGATCAATAATACACCAAGGACCTTTGGGCTTTACCTCACATACCAACAGATAGAGCTAGTTCTGTTCCCCAACTGCTCAGCAGTCTGTAGTACATTGAAAAAAATATTGTTAGAATGGGTATCCACATCCTTACCTCTCAATTTCATGTCACTGGCAGTAAACGTGATAAGAAAATTCAATTATATGTAATTTTAAACATATACAATCATTTGTCCTTTAAATATTTTCATTCCAATTTAGATTGAGAACATTTTTGCTTTCTAACTCAGTTACATTTGCTTATAATTAGCTGGATTTCTTAAGTTTTGCAATAAATTAACCAGTCCCTTAATTTTACTCGTAACAACTTATATGCACAGTACTATAGTGCATTTCAACAGGTCGTGCGGCTGGGACTTTCGGTATTCTGTCTGCATTCGGATTATTTCCAATTTCGCTCAATTCAACAGTAGCTTTGGTCGAGTAAAGTTCTAAGCTCTGATAGATCCAAATGAAGCACATTCATGCTTTCTGCCATTGCTGAGAAAAGTGTGAGCAATTTTGTTAACAGCACTTGTCAAGAAATTTTGAAGGTGAGAGAAATTTAAGACCTCTTATTGGCTGACACTTTCTTTCCTTCACCCTACAGGTCTAATCGTAGACATGCCCCAGCTGCATGAAATGCTGTAACGCACTATAATGAAAAGTCCCATTTGATTTGTCATCTTCTGTCTCAAATATTGCTCTCAAAAATATTTAATGGCTTTTTTATCTCTCACTGATGTAACAGTTTAAATTAGTTTTATTTTTTTGTAAATTAAAAAAAAATCTTTTTCATGAGTAATAGGAATGGAATCTATTAAGTGAAGCCCTTTTATATTAATTGTTATTTTTTCATCCCATTTAATGAACTACATGTTTTACTTAAGAAAGCTCATTACCAGCATCAATAAATTGTAGAACACACAAATTATTCCAACATTGTTATTAAATGCATGCTTGCAGATTGCAAATGTTTTTGTGAGGTGCATTCATGGCATAGTTATTATCACTGCTGAAGATTTTCGTTGATTATTTTCTCTAAATTCTAATAAAATTGCCCAATTCCAACTTTTAAAACATTTTGGATTAAAATCGTGATTTTTACTCTTAAGTCTATGAAAGTTTTTGGTAGGACATCAGAAAATATTGCTGTTACCAAGATTTTTCTCTTATAAGTATTGTTGTTCTGCATGAATTACTTGAAAAGCTACATCGTTTTTATTTGAATGTTTTATGTTGCAAAGAAAACTTAGAAAAATAAAATATCCTGGTTTAGTCGATAAAATATATTTATCTCCAATTGTTAAGATATTTCAGTATTTTTTAATGGGTCTTGGGCCATTAAGCTTATAATCTTCCAGATTAATTTAATTTCCTGAATTTTCGATGGTTAGGGTTTTCTTGAAATGAAGAATTGTTCCATTATATATAACCAGGGACAGCTCTTACCCAGCTCTTACCTTGGGGATAGCAGAGTCCATCCCTGCCAAATCTTTATAAACCTCACTAAAATCTCTTTGTCATTCTGTTCTAATAGCAACATATAACAAGTTTCCATAGATATTTTGTTGATAACCCTTAAACACATTACATGCTCATGCATTTCTGGTGGCATGTACACACACACACACACACAAAATCTACAGTAAAATTTTCTGTTGAGATCCTCACCAACTAAAAAGCATTACACCTGCAATTGTATATAACCCATCGCTATATCATTCTTTTATATCTGGGAGTGATACAAAGGAATATTTAAGCCTAAAGTTAGAGAACTTTTAAGTCAATTTTTATGCTTACTAGGTTGTCACAGTCTTTTGTTGCTAAATAATAGTCCTGCTTTTGCATCGTAACAGAGCACATTTCCCATAAGAATTATAGAAATCGTTGTTTTTGGATCTTCAACATTTCTGACTTGGAAATTATTTATGATTTATGGTTTGGATTACATTATTATGTTAAATCCAGTTTTAACTTGTATGATCTCTTGTTAAACATACCCAGCTCTTTTGTTCAAGCTTACTTCTGTTACTTCAGTGCATTTTTATTACTAAATCTTACTAGGAACCCTCCTCCTTCGCACTACACACATCAACCCTTCCCTCCACTCGCTCCAGGAACCTCAGCGGTCCATGTTACTCTAAGCTGAAAATTATTTTTCAGAATTGCACTCATCAAAATGCATATTTTTTGTCCAGAAAGTTTTTTCTTCTACGCACTATTTCTGAAATATAAATTTTTAAATATGTTAAATCCTGCAATTTTGTTTCAAGATGGCAGATGAAAATGAAAATAGTTTTACTGGGGCCTCCTAGCTGGTAGAACTAAAATGTCGTTTACTGCATTTCTCTCCGACAAACATCTTGAGATGCAGAGGATGACAGACAGACTTCAGTAGCACAATTGTTGTTCTGCAGTGTCATGATGTAAAATCAATCTTCCATACAGTTTTATTTTAGGTTTTATGAATATAAAACAACTCTTCAATTTACAAATTCAAATATACATGGTTTTCATTTTATCAGGAAGCCCATTTTGACAGGTTGCTTAGCGAACAATGCCTTAGTAACGCTGCAGACACTGCGCACTAAGTTGCCAAGGCATCGCTTGCTAAGCAGTTCATCACAATGGACCCACAATAAAATGAACACCCTGTAGAAAAAACTTCATGTTGTATTAAGTTAAATGGTATATTTATTTTCCCAAGACATTCTGTAATTATAGAAATTAGCTTTAATGTGATTACCATATATACTCGTGTATAGTACGAGTTTTTACGACCAAATTTTTATTGCAAAAATTGGGGATCGTACTATACACGAGTAATGCATTTGAGGATTTAAAATTCATGTATCTTCACGGGCATTTTCGGTGAAGTTATGCCACCCGCACGCATTCTAATTGTAGGCTAACCTTAACAATGGGGTCCTTTATCGTTGTTATGTTGCTTCGTGAAGAGTAGAATATTTTTCATATATACAGCTTCAAATTCACAAATACTTGATATAAGTGAAGATTTACGGGCACTTCCTTTCTTGAATTTTATGTATGTACATCTTTGTTTGCGTCTTTTTACAAGGGATGGATTGGAACGAGTTGTATTAAAAGTATCGTAGACGGCGTAAGTTTATGGAATTTCGACATCTTGGAAAAAAGAAATTACTTTGTATTATTCAACAGTCTTTATTGTTTCTTCAATCACATACCAATCGGTTTCCACTACAAAGTCATTCTAAAGGTGTTACGTCGGTTAGTAACACCATTAGAATGATTTTGTAGTGGAAACCGGTCAGTGTGTGATTGAAGAAACAATAAAGACTGTGGAATATTAGAAAGTAATTTCTTTTTATCCGTTATCCCTACCTATTAAGTAGATGAGCGAGTGGAACCATTACGTACACGGAACGTAATCCAGACGTACTAGAATTGAAACGATTTTATTTCATCTTGTGTAATCATGATTCATATCACTTTTTATTAAATGTTTTAGGATTAAGATACTTATCCGAATTTTAGTGTACTCGCAGGAAATACTATTTACGACATTTACGGTCTATTTATTCTATGGTGGTGTGGAAAATCAAGGTCGTTCAATATATCTCGCTCGTAACCATCGAGCTATCGAAACGAAATATATCGAACCTGGTGGAAAACTGCGGTCGTACTATAAACGAGATATATGAAAAAATCAGGTTTGTTCACCAAAAAATCAGGGGTCGTACTATACATGGAGTCGGCATATACACGAGTATATACGGTAATTATATATGTGAATATTGTGAATAAGTCAATGGCAGTCATTCTAATTTGTCTGTTTTTTTACAATCTACTCAACTTAATCTCCTAAATTGGTTTTTATACATCTCACCTATATTAATAAAATGAGTTCAGCTTCAGGAAAATTTTGATGCTATTTTGTATAGGTAGTAGTAGAATGTTAGAAATTTGTATTTTAAAATAGGTTAGAGTCAAAATGCAAACCCAGTACCTAAAAGTATCTTAAAAAAGTAAGGAAAGAGCTGCTGAAGCAGACAGTGGATGGCGGTTTTTCAAAAAAAATTTTAGACATACAAACCAAGACAGTGAGAAAGAATACTGAATAGACTGGCAAGAAACCGAAGTCTCTAGCTGCTTTCATTTAGGAGTTAACACATCAGACAGAATAAAACATGCACAACGAGACAGAATACCGAATCAGTTGGTGAAAGATGAATTCTCCATCTGCTTTCATTTGGGAAGAATTAGCACGTCAGACAGCTGGACAAACCAAACATACAAGCATATTTTTTTTAAAAAACACTAGAAAAAGGTACACTTACAAGTGAAAAACAACAAAAATGGATTCTAGTAAAATTAGGTTGAAAAATAGATGACAATTAAAGTGATCCATTAGGCAAGGGATGTCAAATGAATTTTATGTTGCATGCCAAGAAAGTAATTTAAATCATCAGAATTTTTTTCGCATACCACTTCTCTAAGAAACTTCATATTTTATATAGAAAATACAAGCTTAAGCGTGCCAAGTAAAATGGCATGCTTGCCACATATATGCCATCCCTGCATTTGCATCAATTTCATTTCTGATATGTGAGAAGAAACAAGGTTTTTTCTGTTTGTCAACAACAACAGTGACTTTCAGCACTGTTAAATGGATTAACATTAGTAAATCGATCTAGTGTATTATAGGCAATTGAGTTAATAACAGAATACCTTTTACATGAATTGGTTGTTGAAATTTGTATGTAGATAGAAGATTTGGAAAAATGAAACCTTTGTTTTATAAATATTACTGTATTACACCTACATTTATACAGGAAATCAATTGATGCCTCCATAATTTATCAAATTTTATAGAAATAACAGGAATCTTTTGCTTTTATCTGAGACAAATACAGTAGTCCCCCGCAAACCACAGTTTCAATTATCTGTGGTTTGCAGGATCGTGCCTTGAGTATAGGCTGCCAGGGGTTGCAGTGGCAGAGTGGATAGAGCATTGACCTTCCACGCAGCGGTTCCAGGTTCAAATCTGGGGAAGGTTGGATTTTTCAATCTGAAATTGCCCCGTCCACAACTCATATGTTTTTTGGAAGTCAATGCTCCATCCTTTAAAAGGGACATTTAGCAGTTGACCCCCTTGGTATCTTCATAAGAGTAGGAAAATGCCCTCTTCCATTTTGTGTAAAGTTGTGTAAGTAAAGTGACATCGATAATAGTACAAGAGTGTAATTCACCAGAAAAACACACACAATGTAGACTGCCAGTGTTTTACATAGAAAAAATTTTCTTTTACTTGACCACCTTCTTATGTGCGGAACAAAAATTTGGATAGCACAGTCTATTATAATATAGGATATGCACTATAAAGTTTAAACAGTTGTTAAATTTTATACTGTTTATGTTATAAGGGTGAGCCACCTAAGTATGTCTCTCAGATATCATTCACATAACTCCCAATTTCCCATAGGCCCTGGTTCTCACCAACCAC
Organism: Uropetala carovei; assembly: GCA_036926305.1. NCBI lineage: Eukaryota > Metazoa > Arthropoda > Insecta > Odonata > Petaluridae > Uropetala > Uropetala carovei. Next base: position 2,880,387 of record JAXCHB010000213.1, read on the forward strand.
ACTTAAGACAAATGTATACCCCCATGGCTGGAATTTTATTTTAACATTTTATTATTCAAATTCTCTCAGAGTGCATTAAAATACTCAGCGTTATGCTACATCTATTTTTTAGAATATGATCAAATGAAATAACTGATACTTTTTAATGTTTTTACAAATAATTTTTTTCATAAAAAATTTATTTAACATATTAATATACACTTGTTGATGCAAAGTTTCTATTTTAATAAATATCAAACATAAAGTTAGCTAATACTTCTGACTGAAAGAATAACATTTTCATACAAATGTGCTAAATTGTGTAAAGAAATTGTTAACTTTTCAGCATTTATATGAGAAAGGGTAAATGTTTTTAGGTTTTATATAGTTTAATGCTATAAATGCTTACTTTAGCAAGATTATTCGAAGTTCCTTTATTGTTTGAGGTATTTTAAATGCGTTTATCAGTACAAAATCATTGACTTTTTTAAATTTGGAAAATAGATATGTTTTGAAATTGAATGAATGTTTTACCACATTTATCATCATTTGTGTGTACAAAATGTTATTCAAGATATACAGTAAAATCTCATTATAATGTTCTCCACAACATTTTGGTCAACTTCTTTATCACCCCCTTCAAACTTTCTATATTTATAGTGTTTATATCTTTAATACAGTGTAATTCAGTGTTAGGTATATTTCATTACTACATATTTAATTAGTCTTTATACCATATTTTTTCATTGTACTGTATTAGCTTAAAAATTATACTAACCACCAAATAATCGACTACTCCTAATCACTGAGATGCATTTAGCCAGAAAGTATAACACAAGGGAAAATTTTAACTCCATTCCAAGGTTAATCATGTTTATTCCTTCCTTTTGTTTCTCATGTTCCAAGAAACCATTTCCTACCTTTCCCTGATATGTCAGTACAGTAATACCCCGCTATACATCGAAGATGCATTCCTGAAACATGTGGCTTATAATGAAACAACGTATAGCAAAACAAAGATTCCCATAAGAACTATGATAAGAGTAGGGGTTATGTTCCTGGCGGATATTTTGTGACACATTTGTGTCTCAAATAATACATATCAATACAGTACATTAGACATACTATGTTACCACTATGTGTTTACCACTCGTCTCTACTAGGGTTTAATATACATTTAATCATAACAACAAGTAACCAATTGCAATAATAAATTCAGAAATCACAGAAAATAATTGTCTATAGTGTGATGGAGCACAAAAATTGTTTCTTTACTTACACGTACACTGATACGTACTTTAAGAGTATTTTTCAAGCAAATGTCGCAATCCAAAGTGTATCCAATATCTCATGAAATATCAACGCAAACATAAACCGGGATGAAAGGACACAAAATGTTAGACAAAACTGTTCACAAAGCTCTCTTATAGCTGACTGCTGCTCAGAAATAGGTTTTTACACATCGTCATTAAAATTGGGATAGTTCCTTTTATCCCGTGTTACTTGTGAACCACCTAACCCATCGTGATCTCTCAAACACATGGTCAGCAAATGTTTATTCTGAGTGTGATTTTACAGGAATTGATAAACACGAAATTAAATTAATTCACATAAATAATAAGCATGAAATTAAAAGCCGAATAGAGTGTTTTTATTGTTATAGTTATAATTTATGCACCGCAATTATAATTTCTGAAATTTTACTTTTAGCATTTCACAAACGATGTATATGCAAAGCGACACAACTTATAACGAAACATGTTCCTTAACTGATTGGCGACGTATATGCGAAACAACGTACAGTGGGGTAACGTATAGCGGGATTTTACTGTATAGTGTTGTACACCCATATGCACACTGTATTTACAAATCATCTTTGTTTATGATAGAGAGGATTTAGTACTTTATCTTGATTTATGGAGCTTTTGTCTAGTTTGCTCTACTTTGCAGCGTATAGAATTTAAATGAAACCAGTGTTAAATTAAATAATGTTAAAACGCAAACAGTTTCGGTCAAGCAAAAGAGTGAATATTTTATCAGTAGTTGACTATAGAAAACAGTGAGCAGTTATGATCATGTAGAAAGGATTGGCAAGTTGGGGTAAATCTTGGAACTCCAGACAAATATTGGGAGAAGTTTTCATAAAAAATCAAATGGTAAAATATCAAGATTTTTAGGAGATAAAAATTTAGTAGTACTATATAATAAATTTTCGTGTTTAATATCTTGCTTTACTTTCAGTATAAAGTCGAAAAATGCATTATCTTTAGGCATACATTATAACGAGATTTCACTGTATTTGCAAAGTTGCATTTATTTCAATCAAATTTCATTTCTTTGAAAAGAATTAATTCAAAGAGTCTATGGAAGCATGATTGGCAAATTAGGGAGAATAATGTTATCCCCTGAAAGCAACATTTCCAATATCTTACAAACAAATATTTCTTTTTTCTTCATATAACCATTTTTGGTATTCTTGAGGTACATTTAGATTCACAAAAGATGCCAGGAATTTCATAGTTAAATTTGATAAATGGACACTTAATAACTGGGGTGGTTTTGGAATTAAGCCTTTTTCATGCACACATTTTGATTAGGCATACATTTCTAGCAAGCTTTACTAAGCACATATTTAGATTCAAGCTTATGGGCATTACTTTAGCAATAGAAAAAACATGAGGTTTGTTTTGAAGTTTGCAAAACACATTTCATTATATGCATTGCAGCTAAAAAATTTCAGATAACGTAAAGTAAATTCAGAATTCCTTGTGGCATTTTAAAATTTTTTTGTTAATTAAAATAAAGCAAAATTAACTCCTTTTATCCGTTTATACTAATAATGCATTTTTGCATATTAATTTACAACCTGGAAACAGTAGCACAGTGCAACATCAATAGGTCTTTATGTGCTGTACCTTACATAGACTACCAGAGGTACAAACAAAATTCCTGTTAAATTTGCTGTAGATCCAGGGATTTTCACAGACAATTCACCGCAAGCCTTAACATTCCTGACAGAAACCACGATGCTTTCACTTAATATTCAGCTTACAAAACTTCTTTTGAAACACTGCACACTGATAAACTTACAATCTAATCAGTGATATTCCTTAACATTTTCATTCGAAAATCACAATGGCTCATCTCTAATTTAACATTCCCATTCAGCAGCTTCATGGTTTGTCATGCAATTGAATAATAGGATTCAATTTTAATTCATTACTATAATTTCATATAAGTATTTAGCATTAAGCGTGATGAAAAATTCACCAAAAACTTTCTTTTTGTCAAAATGATAATCACCTTATGTGATTTCAAGCTACTTAGACATTTCCTCTAGGCATTCCTTATCCTTGCCAGAGTTTTACTTGGTTAGTATTAATTTCAAAATTTTGTCCCATCATTCCTTCATAACCATTATGTTTTTAGGATAGTAGTGAAGATGATAGAATGCTACAGCCTTTGACCTATCACATTAAACAATTGGTTGTCCAGTTCCTTCTCACATGCTCTGTAGTTCTCTAGCAAGATGAGGAACTTTTTGTAGATTATAGGTACCATCCATTAAAATGTCTAATATTTAAGAGCTAATCACACTGTAGCCAGATTGACATGTCTTCAACATATGAAGACATAAATGGGAGATTTTTCAGTCACACCAAAGCATCAAAAGGCTGCCTTAAGGGAGTATGTGTACATTTTATACAATGTTTAATGCTTACAATCATAACCTTAAAATTAAATGCTATCTTTTTTTCGAAAATAAATCACACCCTTGTCAAATTGACTTGTTTTCGGCATCATTAAGCGTAAGTGGAATTTCCTTGAACACACAACATTATGAACAATTTAGAAAGTTGAGGACCTTTACAACAAATGGTAATATAAATATGTATTAGACTATTCTCATATTTAGCCCTGATAACTTCCCTACCGTTTGAAAATAAAGCACACTTTTCCTATTTTACCTGCCTCGGCAGATTTTAAGCGTAAAGTGGAGTTTTATAAAACTCAGCCAGCCCATGTACTGTTTTGGACTGGGTGACCTAGTTAACTCCGAGTTCCATCCCTCAAAAACTTTTGTCTTAAAAAAATGTCCACTGTTTCAAAATAAAGTACACAGTGGTCATGTCAATCTGCTTTCGGCAGGTAAATAAGCGTAAAATGGAGCTTCTTCGAGCGTCAGTAACCGTGGCCTTGTTTCCTCATTGGGTACGATCTGCAGTACCATCATTTCAGCTCTAGCCCAAAACAGCCATTCTTTTCAAATAGTCCGGCCACTATATATAGATATATATTTTTTATCCAAATTTAACTGCACCATGGCTAAACGGTTACGTTAACCGTGGATACTTAAGCGTAAAGCGGGATACGACCGCAAGCGTTGGTACCGAGTGGAAAAATCCCGTGATTTTTTCAAAGAAAAATCACCAACGTTGGCTCTCAGCTGGATCTTTCTCTTTTGTTTACGAAAAAAATGAATACGGCCAACGTCAAAACTTTCCCCCGTATTTCGTTAAGACCCCGCGGCGGGGAAACAGCAAAGCATCCGAATAGGGTTCGGTGCCCTCGAGCTTTTTTCGAACCCCTTTCTCCTCCGACCTCCCTCCGCGGTCGAGGAGGCCGAGGTCCTCGACCTCACTCAGGTGAGGCTCGCTCCGCCTCCTTCGGGAGACGCCGACCCGGACGGCGCCTCCGACGACGCCCCCACCGCGGTGCTAGGTCCCTGTTGCTCGTCATCGTCTTCGTCGTCGTCATCGTATTCTGGTTGGACCAGCGAGAAGGGCAGTTTAACGGCCAGTGCTCCACCCATCGCACCGCCCACGACGGCTTTGACCTGTTTTTTTTAAAGGAAAGGTGAAAATTTGAAAGATTAATTCTTATGAGCTCTAATGTTCGTACTTGTGCGATCGGGATGAATTGTCACTTAAGGCATAAATATTCAGGAGAAATAATACAACAAAATTAAGGCTTCCCTAGTGGAGTATATAATAAATATTCAATTAAATAACTTGTAGTTATTTAATTGAATATTTATTATATACTCCACTAGGGAAGCCTTAATTTTGTTGTATTATTTCTCCTGAATATTTATACCTTAAGTAGTCATCAAAACCATTTTACTTGTCATCGAGTTTGCTCATAGTGCGAAGCAATCGGAGCCCGTCTTATAATGCGGTACTAACAGCCAAGTATGAAATTTAAATATAAACTAACACTGCCCGAAGATGCATTATTCGTTTTTATTTCTTGAAATTAAGTCTTTATTTAATTCCTTGCTTTGGTTTACCTTCCTACTGTTTGTCTATCATTAGAAAGAATATACTCTGGCCGTTACAGTGGAGTCATCAGTATTAAACATAAACCGTTAAGCAAAAATATCGATTGCCATGGGGCAAAATGGACTGTTTGAACATGAAGGCTGGGTCGATATCTAATACTGTAAAAAGGAATTTTTGGTTGATTTGTAAAAAAATTCCAGAAGCCATTGCGCTTGATAAGCCTATTCTCCTACCTGTCACAATCGATTGTAGTTCTGGCAACCTGAAGAGCAATTTTGTCGCAAATTATTTCATTGCGTTTACCGTCCTCCTTTCTCTCCCTAAAGATAAACTTTCTTTGAAACCCTTTAAGAAGGATGCTTTTAAAATCGTCAGGCGGGAATATATGTAATACATGCATGCGGAACATTTCTTTTTAATTACACGCATTTATCAAAAGGCGCATTTTAGGGTACCGCGGCAATGTGGGCGTGGAAAGATTAGTTGACACAAATAGTTCCTTTAATGTGAAGTGAGCATTTTTTTCTGGTCGAATCAGCAATTTTCAAGATAAACGTTGAAATAATGAAAGCCTGAGGTCATACGCACGCAGTGAATTATCTCGAGAGAAAATCGGGTGCATGCACGGAGTCAGTTAGGTAAAAAATTAATGTGTGAACTCACTTTGACGTAGTAGGACACGTAAATGGCGAAAACGTTGTTCCTGTCCTCCTCGTCTTCTCCCTCCTCATCGTCTCCCTCTTGTATGCAACCCTTGTCGTCCCCCTCGTCCAATCCCCCTTCTTCCCCCTCATCCTCCTCCCATCCGTTCTCGTCTCCTTCTGCCCCCTCGTCATCCCGCCTCCACCTGCCACCCGGACCCCTGTGACCCCTCCCGCGATCTTCGCTCCCGCCTGTGCAGCATCCGTCGCCTCCGGCCACGCGTTTCCCTTCTCCCGGAGCCCCCGGAATTCGTCTCCTCCGCCGTCTTCGACCTCCGGCCGCCGCTGGCGGTCCGGTCACGGCGGCCGCGCGGCGAGCAACCGTGGACGCGAGGCATTGCACTTGAGGGGCGGAAGGAGGCGGGGCCGTGGTTCCTCTTCCCGCGGGTTTCGGCGCGGCAGATGGCGGCTGGGCCGACTTGGCCTCGCCCTCCTCTATGCCAGATGTCTTTGGGTTTGGGGCGGAGTTGCGACGTATGGCCTTTCCTGGTGTCTCGGTTCGACCTCCTTTCCCTGAAAAATATTTTGAGTATTTCCTTATATACCCTTATCGGTGAAATATCGTTTAAGAAAACTTTGCATTGTTTTAAATTTCTAATTCGTGATCGTCGTCGGTGAATAAAAGCGTTTCATTTTATTTTAACGAAATAAAATGTTATTTTCACAATCGTATGCTTTGGATATAATTCCGTATGATAATACTGCTATTATTAGTACCGGAAATATTCTACCAGGACCCGAGTGGGTTGGGTTGGTTATATTCAAATGTAATAGAACAAGCCGACCCGAACCCTCTATATGATACAGTGCCCAGGGCGTTGCGTAACTATATCCGTACTCGTTTGTAGTAATGCAGTTCTACCTAATATTTATTAATGATTCGCCAATGCTCAATTTCTTCTACAAATTGTGCAACGCATATATACACCCTTAGTAAGTATGGTATCGGAGGAATTGGTTGAGTTCCATTTCAAACTTCACCCTTATTAGAGGAAATATAACGATAGCTCCGTGTTAAAAGCATGGAATACATCATGTACCGGCAGCACGATAGTAGGTATTATGGCAGTAATATTGAAACTTATCTCAATTTTTTCATTTATTTCTATCGAAAAGTACAAATTTCGAAAGATAAAAATTTGATTCACCTTTACTACCAGCCAAAGTCCAAAGAAAAGTTAGGGAAATGTTGAACCTTTATGCCAAATATTAAATTTTTGTAAATACGTGGAATTAAGGACAAATATAGTATGTTAATTTAATTTGTGGATATAACAGATTTTATGTTCATTAATGTATTTTTTTAATTGTCAATGTTTTTTAAAGGTAGAAATAACTATAATATAATAATCATGGACAAATATGTATCTCTCGTATACTCGATGTACATTGCCTAAAACGTATAATTTAAATTTATACTGAGAAGATATACCGACGAAAATAGCTAGTGGCCAACGAAGGAATCGTTAGATATAATCGGAATTTTCCTAGAAGACATTATTGATTTAAGAGAAAATATAAGAATATTTTGTGATAAAGGTTAAAGATAATTCAAAGCTTTCGGAATATATCTCTAACTATTTACGCGATTATTTGCGCCAAACACTTGGAAAACTAGTTTGATACTCGGACTTACCGTCTAACCCTTGCGTAGTCCCTTCCGCTCCCTTGTCCGTCGCGCCACTTTTTCCCTTGTCTTGTTGCTTGTTGGACGGACCTCCCACAGCTCCGGAGGCTGTGGCACCGAGCGTATCCTGCAGGGCTATCCAGTTCTTGGTCGCCCCTCGCGTCGGGCGCAGGGGGTAAGTCTTCAGGAGAGTCGCTCCTGGCAGTAAAGGGCAGCCCTCCGAAGATCTCTCGCTCGCTACCACGTTCTTAAACTTTCCGTTGCTGAACATGCAGACGTCCACGTGTTGGACCACGAGTACCTGAGGATATTTTTTGATTGTCTTAATACCATCGGTGTTACAACTTAGTTGGAGTATCTTTTTCTGGGTGAATCGGATTGCTTCTGAACAGGTTATGAAACGATCTTCGTAAAGATCTCAGTTGGTCTTAATTAAAATGCTTGCAGGCTTTTATGGCTCGAGTTCTAAAGGATATATCATCGCGCCTGTTCGATCAAAGCATGAAGAAGCCATTGAATTAAATAAATCGGAAAGTGTCTTGTTTCTAATGAAAATCTATGCTTCTAAGCGTATTTCATCTAAGTCAACGTTAATAGCACGCATTATTATGGAGTAGCAGACCAGTATTCTTCCCTGTGAGAAACTCTCCCCAACAATGCTATTTGATTTTATGAAACCTCATTCAAGAAAGTATTAAATTTTTCTGTTAATTTTATCTCATTTTTGAGCGATTTCGCCTGAAAACTGGTTATTCGGTTTTAAATTTTCATAAAACATTTTTGGAAAGATCTACATTATTCCAAAAAAATCACGTTGTTATGTAGGCTTCATATGCCTTACATAATATTGGCTTTACTTACTGTAAATTATTTGAAATTTTTTTAAAATTTGGGATAAGATTCCGTTTTTGTAATCGTAAATCGAATGATTTTTACGTATTTCTGTCCAAATAGCAATGGAGGAATTTTGAAATTCCGTGTACGTGGAATGCAATTTCCATCTTGTTTTCATTGGCACTCGGAAAACTTACCTTTATCCTCCTCACCGTTCTGCTGCTCCTGTTGCGCACCGCCACTCTCACTTGGATCGTTTCGCCGTGCGCGAACACGCACCTGTCCAACCACGCCTCCAGCTCCACTCTCCCCTCGCTCCTCAGCAGGAAGGCCTTCTCTGCCTTGCCGTGAACCCCTACGGCCCCGCCTTCTGGGGCGCCCTCGCCGTCACGCCCCTCCTGCCTGGCGTTCGCAGGCAGCAACCCTAGGGATTGAGCACAGCATGCTTAAAGTCATCCGTAATCCAAGTGGTATTGTTTAATACAATATATCTAATTGTAAGTATAATATTATCGAATAATTCTTAGTACATATCATATTTTTAGATTTTTTCAATTTCCTTACTTAAGTAACACAATAAATGAAGTCAGCCAAACTTAAAACGAGCAGTAATAAAATAATAATTTTAAAGTCAGTCTTATGACGATGTTATAATACAAAGTGCAATGAAAATTGCAATGGAAAAGTATTTTTTCGCTATTTTACGCACGGGTTTAGTCTTCCTTTTCTGTAACTTGTCTTTTCAAAATTCATAATTTAATGAGCGTTCGTTGAAAGTTAACAATCTCCCAACACGTACAGTATATCCTATTTTACTCTCCTTCGCTTTGAATTAGAATATTTTATTACGGCGGACGTTCTTCAATATCTTTTAGCTCAAGGATTCATCAGGCCGTTGTTCGCATCCGCAACCTGTCTGATGTTGCAGTCAATATTTAATCTATTCAAGATTAATATTTTTCGACTCGAAGAATGATCTCCTCCTTGACGGCTGGCCCAGTCTGTCTCGTGTCTAAAGGGCATTGGGTGACATTCGAGCATGGGACGTCATGTTGACTCTTTCCCGCAGCCTGGCTTACGTAACGAACACCAATGTATCTTCTAGATCGCGAAGGGGAATGAATAAGGGGAATATTGAGATAGTGCACGTACTGCTAAATGAGATTTATATCCTTTGCTCGCGGAATAAATATATCTTTTTTCTGGCGTATCTTGTAAGTAAATGAAAATACACTGCGTAAACATTATCCTCCCGTTGTGAACGCAAGCCATAAATTGAAATGGTGGGCACTGGATGGTATAGGAAGAAGTTGGCGAAAGGACGCATGTTTTTAATCTGCGGCACGTCGTCTGTGTGGTGAATAACCTTGGTTAACATAATCGGTTGTAATTATTTTTTCCCGTGTGAGCTTTCGTGAAATGCTTAAGTTCATATTTCCATATGTGTTTAAACCGTACAATGAACTGTATCGCGCCGCATTAAATCTTCAAAGTGGGTATTTCGGGACCATAAACGTATTTAGTCATAAAACCGTTCCTAACAAAGGATTTATTGGAGAAAAATGTCCAGTGACACTAAAATGTATATAATAGGGGAGTTTAATTAATTTGCCTGCCAGTACACTTAACGTTGTCATTAAACAGAATATTATGTCGCTTCATTGGCTGGGCTATGCCACGATGTGTTACTAGATCAGGAGTCGGCAACCTGGGGGCCCCCATGTGGCCCCAGAGAGAATTTTATACGGCCCGCGAAGCTATGACGATTTGTAAAATTTAACTCAATTTTATATAAATTTCAATTAAATTATGGTCAATATGAACCCATATTGTCGAAAATTTAACGCTAAAAATTGTAGACTTGATTTTCACCTAATATGCTGCCATAAAAATCATTAGGTAACGTTCAGTTAGGCCCACCTAAGTTTTTTGTAGCTTCTAATGCACTCAGCTATGCAGAAAAAGTATCAGTATATTTCACTGCGGCATAGGACGAATTCCAAAGAGCGCCGCGTAAAGCAACGTGTCTTCCCTCTCGTACACGGATTAGCTTAAACATCTCTGAATTGTCTATTTGGCAAGTTATTCTCGATTTTCGGCCTCGTAAAAACATTTAGTAAAGCCAATCCGTGGCCGAAGAGGAGATTATTATTTTTTTTAAGATCGACCAGCGTTGGAAGTGTGCCATTTAAAGATTTTGCGCCGACTTGGATCGCCAAAAAAGGAAGAAGCGAGATCGTTTATCAGGGTCACTTCGATTAACTCTTGTAATTCGTTTTTGCGTCTCGTACCCTTCTCGGGTCTTACCTCCGTCGACTCCCATAATCTTCCTCCACCTCTTGGGCGCTCTTTGCACCACCCTCAGACCCATTCGAACGGAACTCCGACGATGAGGCTTCTCGTCCGGTCTGTCCGCTGGAAGTAGAGAGAAAGAGAGGGGGAAAGATATTGGAAATCGTTCGATTGCCATTAAAATAGGGGTTCGTCGACGCGAAATTGACTTTTGATAGGGGAAGATAGGTTTTTGAGTTGTAAATTTTATTACGGCGCCAAATTGCCGTCCAAATTGCCAAACGTTTTTCGCTCCGTCCTTGACGAGAGGAAAAATATTGTAAAATGGTGACGATACGATCCCATGTTCCAGAAACAGAAAAATGGGCTTAAATCGTAAGATTTTATGCCTTAAAAACATTCGATGGTTTAAAAATGCTATTTTCGTCGTATATTTATTTTTAAAACTGTGTAATAACATATACGAACACACACAACCACGTTCTGTGCAGGATTCGAGGTTGCTCGTCAAAACGGCGAGAACAAAAACGGCCATTTTATTTTCGCCGTTTTGACGTTCGCCGTTATTGATTCGCCGTTTTGACGTGATACCCAGGATTTGAACCCAATACACCAAAATCGGGAGCCAGTCACGTTAACCACTGATCTAAAAAGTGGAAAAAATTGAGGCATTTTTGACCTTGTGGTAATATAAGTGGTTTTTTTCCTCTCCAACAATTTGACTTGTTCAAGCAAGAAAACGAGGAGGTAATTTCCTACTTTGCTGCAGCTCAAAGGAGGTATTATTTAGTTCGTTGGCACTCGAGTTTCCAGAGGAAGAGCGATCGCTTGACCTCTCCAGCCTTCCGAGGCTTTTTGCTCCAAACTCCCTTGTTGCGGCCGCGCCGCAGACCAGCTAAAGAACAGCATTGTCCTCTCCAAAGTTTCTGGACCGCCCCCTTCTCTTAGCATGCGTTTTTTGCAGTGGAATTACGTCGAAACTTGAGAGGGGGTGTATTTGCTTAGGAAGTTTAGGATCATCATAAATAATAGCTTGGGTCATCTTAAAACTCTATTGCTTCCAACTCGGTTATTTATTGGATCAAAACGTTTTAGGAACTTTTGATTGCTTATTCATCTTTACCACATTAATGCAATGATTTATTACTTGGCTTGTTTTTAGAGGAGACAAAAACTAAACAATGGCTTAATATCGTGATTACCGGCAAAAAATGTAAACTTCATGTTGGTTTCTTGGTTCCGTCGAGTAGTCAATGAAGGGACGGTCATTTAAAATGTATTAATTTGGTTTGAAAACAATTTCGGAACTTTGTTTTATTTTTCTGATTGCAAGAGGATTATTGACAAATATGAACAAAACTAAGATATCTTCTATTGGATAATCATCAGCTTATAAAACATAATAAACTTCAGTTTTCTCACGAAAGCATATAGACTTATTTATATGTTCGCCTTTAATCAAAGGTTTAATTTAATTAATCATGAAGTTCATGCAAATGCTGATGATTATGTTGATTATTTTTCTATTGTGGAGTTTAGAGTCACGTATTGCTCACTGTATTTAGTTATTATTCTTAATATCACTTGCAAATATACTGTTATGAATGCCCTCCCGTGATACTGCACACAATGGTATATTTGTTCGAATTTTGTGTCCATTATCTTTTCAAAGAGAGATTGTCTTCTGACTCTAAAAACTATCTCTTCGCTGCATGGTGAAAATAATGATATTTGGTTTTCATCGCATCTTAATGACATTAATTTCGTACCGCTAAAGCGGCGTAGTGATAGTAATGTTTTAAAAGACGATAAATAAATTTCTTCGGTAAATTGATAAGGCACGTATTATAAAATTTAGCTACGGCTGGCAGCGGGAGCCAAGAGCGCTTGTTTCATGTACATCGGATATCATTTATGTTTGTCAAATTATTCGAAGTTATTATTTTCTCCTTCCCAAATTCACCGTTGGAGAAATCCTTCCGAAGCACTTTGTATTTCCAGCTCCAGTTTTATCGCTAATATATTCCGCAGACAAACAGGCAAATATTTACATTCACCTTATTACAATGGGGGAGTATAAGCAGACTGTAGCTTGTGAATTGTCTTAAACGTCGTTTTCCTCTCCCCCTTCGAATCAACATGGGGATTTAAGTAATTTAAGAGATTGTTAATTGATTTTTCTTTACATGCTGACCTTTTTAGCGGATTAATTTTCTCCGTATGTTCTTTCCTTATTTATATTAAATTAAAACCATATTGTAGAGGACCGAGCGAAGGAAATTAAATGGAAAGCAAAAGTTAACCAAAGAGAGTTTTTCGCGAAAATTATTTGACTCTGAGAGAATTTTCAAAAGTACGTAATTCACAGCGCTAGCAGGTTAAACAAACTTAACCGGTTCAATACGGGACCCTTTCGTTCTTTACAAATAACGCAATTATAAATTCAATTTCTCTCGCTTACTTGTTTTCTCTCGCAGAGCATTGTTACAAGCTTTAAAAAAAAGTAACGCTTGATTATGCACCATTAAATGCGCGAGCGCAACTGCGACGAATATTTTAATTAAACTTGTGCTTTCCTAGTGCTTTTGTGGCTAAAACAATTTTGGTTATTTTGGAGCTCTTGAAAATTAGTTTCGGAATATGAAATTGCCTTCTCCGGATCTGATTAGAATTTATTTTGTAAGAAAATTTCCCGCAACACGGTGAACGCGTCATGCTTGAATAAATTTTTGTTAGAATGGAGTCAGTTGCTGGATACATTAATTCGCGTCGGATTTACGGAGAATGTTAGGGTTGAATAAATTTATTTCATAACGGAGTAAGTTTTCTTAATGCGTAACTTCTCGTAGCAATTGAGAAAAGAATATCTCCGCATTAGCGTGTTTCATTAAACGACAGTCTAATTTATATTCTTGTTGTTCTGTGATTTCTTGCTTATTTTTTCAGCCTCAGAAAACGTTCTGATAAACCTTGCATGCATGCGGTTAGGTGAAATTCTTATTCTCTCAAGGTGGAATGTAGGATATTGTTCAAATTTGCAAGTTCGATATCATTCTTCATTTTTTATAAACAAGCTCGATCCTTATTTAACTAAATAATTTATCTCTAATTGATGATGATTAAGAACTGTGCTGTTCTGATGATTCAGTTAAATCATTTTTACCGTAATTGCCAAGAAAATTGTTCGTTAGTGTGAAATGGTTGTTGATTTACTTATACGCAAATATGAAGCTTTTCTTTACGAAGAGACGGGGAAAACAAGTGACAACCTTATATCTCTAAAAACTCGTTTATAACATTGTTTTTCAATATAAGGTTCGTGATCCAGTACTAGGACTTAAGGTTCAAGAGGAAAATTGACGTACTCTACGCACAACCAGCTGAAATATGTCGAAAATGACAGGGAACGAAATGCTCCCTTCGGATGAATGCCAACCTTTTTGTACATACTGATTTTTATTGCTCGTAAATGAAAACTCAAGAAAATTTTTCTTCGTGTTTAAAAAACATTGATTTACGAAGCTATTGCTTAGTATATTTTTTTGAAGGCGCAAGATTCGTTAGAGTTGTTGAATCATCGTGAAATCTCTTAAATGTTTACATGTATAATAAAATTTCCCCTTACTATGCGTAGTATTTCAACGCTTGGGAATTGCTTATAACCATCACAACGCTAGTACTTCGTGATCGTCACTCTTCATTTTGCTAAATTGAAATTTTTCATCTTCGCCAGCAAAGCCAAATTACCTAGGGAGAAGGAATACTTTAAAGAGGACTCCGAAATTTTCCTCCGGTTTCTTTCGGGCATATTTCGGACCACCTCTTCTTTATTTTCAAGATTCTGCATTCTTTCCTTCCCATGGGAGAAAATTTCCCCTCCCCCTTCCACACTCGTCGAGAAGGTAATTCAATTACGAAGAATGTTCTCCTACTCTACGCTCTACCCTCTTACCCCCTACCTCCACCTCCATTTCCAACCAAATCCAACCTCTCTCTCCCCCCCCCCCCCCCCATCAGACGCCTCCCACCTCCCCGCAAGCGAAGAGTGAAGAATTATTATTTTTTTTTTCGGAAACTCTCCCTGAAAACTTCATCACGTGGAGTGTTTCCAAGTGAGAGTGGAAGGAGACGCCAAACTAATTCCCTTTCAAAAGGGCAAGCGATGAGAGAGAGACCTCATTCCAATCGCGGGAGATAACGGCAGCACATGACGCGACTTTAATTCTTTCGTTTTTTTATCTTCCTTTTTTTTGTATTTCGAGAATTTTTTTCGGAAAAAATTCGTCGCGCGTGTCAAATTCGTCCGCTCGTTATTATTTATTTTTCTTCTCCATCCATCGCCTAAATACGTTTTTCTTTCTTTTTTTGAGGCCTTAATTGAGAGAGAGTGGGGGAAGGTGGTGGAAGACGAAGAGTAAGGGAGATGGGGTGAGAGGAGGGAGAGGATTTGGGCCTTATGGCGTTGAGGTCGCTTTGAACAGACCTCGTCAGAGAGTGGCGTTTGGAAACGAATTCGAAGGAATTATGTGACTCGTATAGTCCCCTCATTTTCGGTACTACATGAAGGGTTTTGGGAGGGCTGCATTCAATTTTCTTTCTTCCCCGCGATGTAATTGGTCTTTTCTTTTTCCCCGTCGAGATCGATACACAGCGTGCGGCGGTGTGTATGCGACCGCCTGAGACAATCATGGTGGGTGGGACTGACTGACCAACTACATAACACATTTCCTTTCTTCTTTTGCGTCCACCCTGCTGTGCCGCGACAATGTCATCCCTCTCTCCATCTTCTCTCTCTCTCTCTCTCTCTCCTTCGTCTCTCTCTCTCTCCCCTTCATTCCGTTCGGTTGTCATCAGCACACACACAAACATCGTATTATTCTAACACACTGTGAGATCATGTTGAAGGCGCAGCTTATTCGTGAATTATCTGAGGCCACGAGGTCAAGCGGTGATGTATAATTTAACACTTACCCAACTACTTTCATGCCTTTTGAAGTATTTTTCATTCGCGTTATGTTATAATTAAAAATTAAATTAAAGTTAAAAAATTACTCATCGTTGAAGTGGTTTATACGAGGTACTTTAAGGATCGTTTAATTTTATCACGAGTAGAATGAGTCTATTAACTATTTAGCATGTAATTATTTTGCTTCTTCCGCTGTAATTGGTCATCACTTCTTTCGAGTTACACTAGGGTGACATTCTGATACGAAACTGCTCGTAAGATGAAAAGCAAGTGGAATTACTTGTATTTAGTCTTTATTTCACTCTATCAATAACAACGGGATACCTGTCCAATTGGATGGGTAAAGATTCTGATAGGTAAAATATAACCAAACTTAATTTAAACGTTTTTCATGACTAGCGCCCAGGCTTGATAGGTAGAAATTATATAAGTTTAAATGAAGTACATTTTATCGTAAGAGTAGACGTTTATTTGGTAAGAAAACCTGAAAATAGAAAAATTGGACTTGGTAGTGGAAGAGTTAACCTGATGTGTTTAACATTAAATGGAGGAAGAGTCGAAAACCTTCCTCAAAACTCCGATCTTAACCTCCGTTTTCCACTTATAAACATTTATTTTCGCATTAGCCTGGAGTTTGTCTCTCTGGCTAACATGCTCCTCGGTATTCTCACGGCCTCCTGGTTCTTTTCTACTTCCGACCCTTTTTATACCTTTTGCAGTCGTATTTCACTTTTCTCTCCCTCTCTTTTCTAAGGTCCTTTTTCCCCATTCGCTTCCTTGAACTCACTCGAACCATCTTTCCCTTCTCAAAGTGGTCCCTGCCAATCTCAGTCTTCTCCGAAATTTTATGCCTCTTATCCCTAACATAAACCTTAACGTCCTCGTTCAAAATTTAATCTTCCAAACTGTTCACTTCTTTTTCCAAGTTAGCGGGCGCCTTTGATTCGTGACTCTCCCGAGAATTTTCCCCCACTTTTACCCTCTTAAAATAACAGAAATTGTTACGCTTTTTTGTTATAAAAATCCTTATTTTGGGTTGCGTTCGCGTTTTTTTTATATCGCGCGCGGTATTTCTCCTCCGTCCTTATTTTCTATTTTCCGTTCCAGCGTCGTTTCAATTCTCGAAATCTACTTATTTTTATTCTTTCGAGTAAAAATTACATTTTTACGAGGTGAAAGAGAAAATGCGATTCCTCCGTAGCATCCGCTTCAATAGCATTTCATCAGAGTTCGCGTCGCTTTAAAAATTTTTATCTCAGCGAATGTCTTTTTAAAAAATGATCGCGTTTCATGTGCTAACATCGTAAGGATTTGCCAAGATAAAATTTTAGAATATATTAGTATCGCTGGTCGCTTTTGTGCGTGTTTAAACAATGTATTGTCGCACTAAAGTAAGCGGAGCGTCGAGGATTTATTTCCTTTCTCTTTCGTCACTTTGCATAATTAATTTTTAACCACAGTGGTTTTTTTAGAGTCGGGAGATTAAGGTTATTTTCCGGTCTTCTCTCTCCCCGGGAGTCGGAGTTATGTGCCTTCTGATCAAATTGAAGGTTTAAAGTTCTGTTTTATTTCTGAGAATGAGTTTTGCTTTAAATTAGTTTTGAGATGGTTACGTTAATTATAGAGTTGAAAGAGCGGGTAATGTCTCGCAAAAGTAACTTCTTTCGAAATCGACCACATTTATGTCAGAAGTGTGTAAGTTGAAGGGACTAAAAATGTTTGTAATTAAAGTGAAGAATGGACTGTAATTTCGATTTAGTTTATTGTCATTAACGTAAATGAATGCTTAGCTTAGACATAAAATAAGCAATCAGAATGGAGAATAGTTTGTGTACTTATTATGGAATAGTAATTATTATTTCAATGGAGAAGAAACGAGTTAGATCGGTCGACTGTATATAATATTAGATTATTTAATTATTTTTCATCTTTGTTGTCTACGTCTTAAAGTTGTTTCTATATTTTTCTGTTAACCCTATTATGATGAGTGGAGAGTATTTTTTTTATGATAAACAAGCAATGCTTGTAATATGATACAATCTGTAATATACATTGTTGCACTAATATAGCAATGAAATATTTGTAGAAATGCATTCATTTGTCGATTTAGTTATTCAGATTAATTTTCATTTTTGACTGAGTTAAGTGTGGCCCCTTTTTACTTTTACCATTCTTTCTGGATTGCTATTTTGAAGTGCAGTTGCTTATTTTGTAAACGCGTTTGAATTTGAAAGATTTGCCGAAGAAGAAAGCATTATAATATAAGGTTGTCGATCAGATAATGTAGCTTTTTTGCGATTGATTGCGTTATGGATACTATCCTTGGGGAAAAAAACTCGTTACATATGTGGCAAATGTTGTGCGCCACCATAAGCTACGCTTTTTCATCTCGTCATTGAAATTGCTCAGAAGGCGTTCGCGTCGTTTATCGATAATAAATGTCACAATATGTACGTTCTAATCAAATTTTTCGCGATCTCCTTTTCATGTAAAATAAACCATTTAAGGTGCTACTAAAACCCACCCAAAAATGTCCTACGTCGATATAAGCTACACCGAAATATTTAGAACATCGTTTATTTGACATCCGCGTATTTTTTTTACTCTCCTCACCTCACTACTCCGCTTTTCGTTGCCCCAATCTACGCCGTATCACTGTCGAGGCGCTTTTATTTGCGCTCCGAGCCGACGGGAGGGGGGGCGCTACAAGTCTTTTGATCGCGCACATGTGGGTTCCCTCGTGTCTGCGCGATATGGTGCCGCTTTACGGTCACAGCGCCATCTCTACCTTCTCTCTCTCCCTCACCCTATCCTACCCTTTGGCGTAGCTGTGGTTTTTTTTTTTTGGCTCAAACCTTGATTGGATTTCAAGGCTTTATAGAAGCAATACACTCCACTATATACACCTCTCTCACTCACTCACTATCTCTCTATCTGCAGCCCCTTATTCCCGAGCGCATTCTCTGAGAGGAATGATCAATCCTTATCGTTCTTTGGGGCAACATCTTTAATGGAGGCGCAACGGTGGGTCGGTGATTTCATTTTGCTGGCGGAACTTGCTCGTACGTGATAATTTTAGGGAATACATGAAATGCGTCATTCGAAAACCAGTAAATCTAGGATAGTCTATTTTGGGAAATGATACTCAGCGCTTCCCAAACTTTTGAGCTCCGCGGGCCACCACTGCGGACCACCTCATTTCTGACACAAACGTACTTACTGTAACCACATTAATGAAAAGGGGTTAATTTGACTGCAGAGAGGTGAAATCTGGAAATATGGAGTAGAAATATCTTTAAGCTTGGTATTACTAAAGTATTGAATACCTGTGATGGTGTAAGAATTGATTAACTTTTCCCAAAAAAAATCCAACTAAATATGCGGTTCACTCTAAAAAATTACATTTTGGAAACCTTCGCGGACCAACAACGAAACTTCCGCGGACCATAGTTTGGGAAGCACTGATTATACTGCATACAGTACATTTGCTGTACATACGTATTATCTGAGTATGAATTACAATTTTTGTGCGTAAACCATACTAGCCGCTTTCAGCTAACAAGATATTGGCTTATTTTTATTGGATCGACAAATGGAAGGAAGATACTGAATACTCTTATAACTCAAGATTTGATTTAAGGTGAAATGGGATAAGGATGGGATGATAGGCGACTTGAAATGGGAGAAATGAAGAAGGTTGCGGAAGACAGGAGATTCTAGAGAGGCCGATTTAACCTATAACCAAGAACCTGTCTCCGGACAGAGTTTATGAACGCAATCTCGGAACTACAATCTCCAAAAGATACAATCTCAAACACTCAAGCATAATATACGGAAATGCAAATATTTTTGACGTTGTTTTATTATAATATTAGTTTGAATTCTTATATTTTTAATGTATATTTGTTGTATGAAATTTTAGGGTGATGATAAATGCAATTCTTAATCATTATTCTATATTGCACGTAATATTACTACCTAAGTATTTTTCCTAATTACAGGTATTACCTAGGTATATTACAGTAGAGTTTTTTGTGTGGGGGTCGCATATCCCTAAATTACTATGTAGTTACTTGTGTTGTTAAGCGTGTGGAGCTGAATAATTGTTACGGCAAATTACTGCCCGTGTGACCTGGCCGAACTAGGTCGGCTATAGAGAGGATGGATCCGGAACTGCCTATTGACTCGTGCTACGTGGAACAGAGAGAGAGCGCCGCGTTCTTGGCCGGACGCCATTGCCGCACCCTTGTAAACAACGTGCTAAAGAGTCATTTCCGTGCAGAGATCGCTGATGGGCTACTCGTTTGCATAACCTCTCCTCGTATTCCTGCAAAGGCTATATGGTTCGCCTCGTGCGGTAAATGCCGCAAATAGCAGCCTAATATTATCATTTATCGAGGATGAAATAATTTAACACGTATTGATATAGAATTGGGTACAATTCTAATTAACGCCGTTGACTCCCATTCATTATTCCGGAATCGCTCCTCGGTTATTTTGTCCCGTATCAGCGTTTTTACGTTTTCGAAACTTTCTCTCGTAGATGTAATAATTCGGTATGTTAGCTTGAAATCGCTTTCCTCTCTTGTCAATGGAGATTAGCACGCTGAAGGAAATTTTTTGTTTGCTATTCATCATGTTCCCTTAAACTGCTTGGCTTGTCTTGTTAGAAAATGTTACTGTGAACTAGAGAGCATATTTTTTTCTGCCGTCTCTACAACTTTTAGTATGTTAACAACCTCTAACAGAGTCGGTGGTTCCGTGTATTTTGAAAGTGAAAAAAAAAACTAAAGTAAAATTGTTTTATTCACCCAGTTTTGCTATCAATTGAATAGTTAAAGTTAGAAAATTTGGGGCAGTTTTTACAGCTGATGCTCAGTTCTGCAAGTCAAAGTGGTAGTGATTCTTTATAACCTTTCATAACGACTTTTTGTGGATTGCAAATCTTTTCTGTGTATTTTATTTTCATCTGGTTATGTTTTGAATCTAATGCTCCTGCATTCAATAGTAGCTAATGCTAGATTAAATCTTAAAGCTTTAATTGTAAAAAAAATTGAACGATATTCAGCCCTGTTGAATTGGTTACTAACTTTAGGATGTCTTAAGACATTGGTTAAATGGTGTTCTTTTCGGTTGCATAATTAGGTTGTTGTTTGAAAAAACAGTAAATCATTTGGTTGCCTTGTAGAACAGTGATCAATTGAATCGAGTTTAATTTTGCCTAGGATTTTAAAAAATATTAAATGAATAGGATTGTTGATTCCATCTACTTAATCGAGGTAATTATTAAACCCCAATTCGGTTAATACTTTTGTTAGTTGTCACCATAATGGTTTTGACATAGGAGTATTTTGAGATATTATATTTAGCTTATTTTACACTTTCTTCCTAAATTCACTTGAAATCGAATCCTGAAACCATACTGTGACATTCGAATATTACAGTTTATTCCTCATTCTCTCTCCCCAGGTGCGTTCATATTCTGTTCCAAATTTAAATTGTCCTGGAAATATGTGGTTCTGATTAATTTCACGAATTCTTCATGGAGGCCGCTAAAAATAGTTCCGAAATAATCTCGAACGTGGAATATCCGCTATCGACTTTTGTTCTCTCCCTGATGTTAAGCGCATTCTTATCGTGTATACCAACGGCGCATAGCTGCGGTTCTAACTATCGATACAGAATTGAACACTGTTTGTGGTTGCCTCTTTCAAATTGTTGTTCGCTCGTACACTGGCATTTTGTTTATGCAGCACGCTCATATTTTTATCTCGACTATTGACCGTATATACTTATCATTAGTTGATGAGTTATGCTGTTTTTTTTTTCGAAAACTGGTTATACCCAACACGGAATATAAAAATTACGTTTGAATATTATTTAGAGAATAAAGTACTGTTATAATATACTTTCGCTGGGATTAAAAGAGAAGTGGTAGTGTTTCACGGAGGTTACAGAGAGAAGTCGTAATAGCTTCAAAGGTAGGTACTTCTTTTTCTGGAAGGCATTTTCAGTTGTGCTAGTAACATTTTCATATTTTTGTGACGTTTACTGCGAATAAATGCAAGGAAATCAATTTTAATGCTGTTCTGTTTTTCGACCCAGACATGACTGCTAATCGATGTATTTCTTTCCAAGTTAGCGTCCAATTGTATTCTATGTCATCGTCCTTGTTATTTTTGAACCGAGCATTTTGTTCATCCGGACGCCGTCAAATACTCGATTTTTTCAAGTAAATTGGGAGTTCGCAGCGCGTTCAAAATTCCATCGTGATGACACGTTTTCAATTAGAACCATGGAGTCTGATAGACACGGACGAAGCGATTGACGCAGCATGGGAGGCCAATTAATCTATCGAAAATGTTTCGCATTTTTCCTCTCTCTCTCTCTTTCTCTCTCGCACTTTCTCGCTTTCTCTCTCTTTCTGTCTCGCTTTCTGCGAGTTCCACGATCATACCTCCCTTTGGAACATTTGATCGCATTTCGTTCGTTCGCCCGTCTCCATCCATCTCCGCACTTATGGATGTCGTTATTTTTTTCATATCTGCGAGATATCGACTGTCAGCCTATTCTGAATAATGGTGTAAGAACAAACCCTAAAAATTGGAATTTTTATAATTTCGGATATTTCCTTGGTTTTGACCAAAAATCTATAATCGTGCCAAATTTCAAGAATATATCTTATCTAGAAGTGCCTTATAATTTATATCCTCGTATGGAGCAATAATGGAGCAAAGCAGCCCAAAAAATTGGAATTCTTACACTTTCGGATTTTTTTAAATCGGTTGTGAAAAAATGTATAGTCATGCCAAATTTCAAGTTTATAGCTCATCTAGAAGTGTCGGTCAAAACTGTGTACTATCTTAATATTACGATGTTTACATGTAACACGGTCGAAGTATTAGATTCACCAAATCCGTTGAAATTACACGGGCGCTTCCGCTTGTACGTATGATAAATAAACGTGAAGAGAAAAGTGAAGCTCTTCAGTTAGGCACGGGCAAACTTCACGTTTCCCTTTGGCTCTTATCACAGGATTTCTACTCAATTAGTTATTTTTTCCTTGTATCCTTGAACTCTTGGTGATCATCATATCGGTTTTTTTCCGCTTCCATCTTATTTGCCATCATATATTTATGGATATGTTTGCGTTTTCGGAAGTATGTCTTACTTATCAGAGGTGGATCCACTAGGAGAGAGGTCGATCCTTTTCCTCCTTTTGGATCCACTCTTGGACCTTTTGCTCCACTAAATCCCTAGACGCGGTGCCACAGCTTACGGCCGTCAAAGAACAGAGTCGCTTCATCCCCCTCGGGAAGTTTTCGGATCAGTCCCTACTGTGCATATGTTTGCTCAGACGCACACACACATATATACGTATGTGTGTGTGTGTGTGTATACATACGATCGTATATATAATATATATATAATAAGATATAACAGAATCAAGAGAGAAAAAATTCTTGTTTCTTCTGTTGTATGATAGTGACGAGTTTTTATGTGTAACCTGGCAACACTTGGGTTCTTTTCTATGTGGCAGCATTGATAGCTCAGGATAACATTAAGTATAATTAAAACTATTTTCTCGTTTAATTCTTTTATATTTGATATCCCTATGAGAGCGAACTTTTGTTACACCACTCAGGACCGTCGAGAGGATAGGGCAGATCTAAGCGATCACCCTGTGAACCCGATGTTTCTACAGCGTGGCAAGGAAAGTCGAATATAAATCGCTAATCTCGCTTTAACTTTCTAGAATCGTATTATGAAGGATTTAAAAACGAAATTCCCACCGAATAAACTTCGTTACATACCACATTTGCCAGCCTGGGTAGAGGGGTGATTAGCGCGACTGTCTCCAATACTGGGGGTCGCGGGTTCGTAATCTGCCTAGAGTATGATTGCGCATGATCGTCTACGTTGTTGTTATCATGCTCATTATATAAGGTCGGCGTCGGCTGTTTATCAGCTACTTAAAATAAGTAAACAATATTATGCGCAGGTAGGTTTCGTCAGTCACCTATGATGCTAAGCGCCAAAACCTAGGCCACCTTGTCGTACACTTTTAATATGGAACTAAACAAAGCTTCTTCAGTGGAAATTTAGTTTTTCATTCTCTCATAAGGAAACTCTATCTTTAATCCGGTGGCAAATGTTATCCATTATTCCTCCATGGAAGGCTTTGTCTCTGCGTGTGTATCATTTTACGGCATATTCGCGCCAACTAAATGGCGGCACTTCAAAATCTCAAGAAACTCCTCTCTCGCTTTCCATCTATATCTCTTGACCTCCATTAAAATAGTCTAGACTAGCAGCTGGAAGTTAACAGCTTTAAAGAGTTCTGGCGAGTCTTAATAGGTCGACCCGTTTATATTTAATCCTCCGTGGATAATCGTGCATCTAAAAAAAAAAAGGCTCCCGGAAATAAAATCTTTTGGGCGCTCTTAACAAGAACACAACTGCCTATATCCTCAGCGCCCTTGGGCTAAGGACCACCGTCTCGGGGAATAGAAGGGGAGAAGAAGCAGCTTGCCTTTCTCTCCATTTACCGTCTGATAAGTATAGCTCTCTCCTTCCGCCTTCACCTCATAGTGTCACGAAGAAGGGAGCAAGAGAAAGGGAGTAAGGTTGAAGGAAGGGATTGAGAGAGAGAGAGAGGATGGATGCAGAGGGAGTAGCAAGAGGGCGTGGAAAGTTCTCCTTGCCTCTGAATTATTGAAGTTGGCAGTGGAGTCCGTTGAGTCTTGCCCTCGAGGGTGTGGTAGGGAGGGTGGAAAAGTGGCCGAGTCCAGTTGCGGAGCAGAATGCGGGTGGATGGGATAAAGAGGGTCGGGGGTTGCGCCCACTCCATTTGTCACGCCCCCTTCCCCTTGCTACGGCAACAGTAGTGTACCCTTGAAGATGGAGAAACATTTGCGTGCGTTGTGAGGCTGGATACGAGGAGGGAGGCTTAGGAAGGGTTTTAACCGTTCCCTAGGATACGAAGTTTCCCGTATCAAACCACTTAAGAATTGGGATGATGCGCGTGGTGTCTGTCACTTGAGGAAAGACTCATTATCACCGGTTTATGACCTTATAAAGGATTATCCGATTATTAATTAACTGGCTCGGTAGTTTTTTATACGTGGATTTCGTGTGGTTTGACGTTATTGAATTTCATAGGAATGATTAGAATTCAGTTTTTTTTAACCGAGAAAACCAATTAGGGGAAGTATTGTTTTAGCTGGGTAACAGCGAAACAAAAATAAAAGATGTCTTGCTGAAACAGACGTTCCGCAGTTTATTTGCATCCCTTTGGTCGGTTTTTACGACATGTTTTCATTTTTTCGTCAAATAAACCGTAAAAGTTGTACTACGGCGTGTCGTTCTTTCGAAATCACGCTTGTATTGAAAAAATTGACGTATCTTTTGGTTTTTATACTCTTATATTTTGATGAATAACCGTTACATAAAAGTCTCCAATTTTACTGTCATGTGTATGATATCGTTCTATAAAAAGTATCCGAGTATTTTTTGAGTTGTTTTGAAGTTATATACCAAAATTCATTGATACGATTTCCCCCGTGTTTAGTAATCTTGTTAGATTGGTTTCTCTTGCCGCAAGTTAATTATCAGAAAAAATCGTTCCCGGATTAATAAAGATTCTTTATTGCTCTCGTATTTTATATTAAACATTTTGTGTCTTTTTTATTGTCTTTCTACACGGCGACGGACAATTTTGATCGTCTACCGTAATTGACCAAATATAATAAAATTTCTGTTGGCAAAATGAAAATTTATCGCGATTCCCGATGTAAATGGTCAATTCGTGGCCATAATAAATTATTCTTTTTTATTCGCCGCATGAAATAATCACATAATTTTTAACTTTTTTTCTTTTTAAAGCAGCCTATACACGAAAATGCATACCTACACACCTGAAATTTTCTATCACTTCCATTTTTTATGAGAACTGCCTGCCCTGGCTAATTTTTTGCTGGCAGTTGTAAAGGATGGTCAGCTTCCAAATATTAGTTACTTGTTCGAATTCCACCATTGTAATCGCCATATGTGTTGTATTTGTTACAGTTATTATACACACCCTAATAAGCTGTTGAGTTGCGTTTCATTTCAATGAAAAATTAATTATGAGGCTCATTCTAAATTTCCATGAAAATCTTTTGGATGATTTGATTGACCATCTAAACGGAGACATTTGTTTCCAGGTATTTAAAACGTGTTGTTTGGCTTATTCCCCGATGAAATGGAATTTTTTCCGTATTGAAAAATTAAATTTGCTCGCGTAATTGTCTATTATCCACTCCCATAATTTTAAGGATGAAATTCACGGTTTTTATCCGCATAATTTTCTCATCGTCACGTTAACATGACGTATTTGTAAAAATATGTCACATCATTGTATGACATATATGTTACTTAAATCATCTTTTAATAATTTCAACGTTTTCTACTTTTGTAATGAAATTAGAATTTAGGATTTCGGATTTAAAGACAGAGGTCTAATAAACGTTGTGACGATAGAATTAAATTAATTTCAATTTATGTGTGTCGTCACCAAAATAAAATTGGCATTTTAAATCAGTCGTTTCGATACCTGTTTTTATACTGGATTTCATCCTTGCGATAAAGAAAGAGCAGTAATGGTTTCATTTTATCCGGAGTGTAAACTCGGACAAAGAGAGTTTTCCTCTACCCTTGAGACCATGGATAAGCACCTTTTGAATCTGAAATCGGTGTACTTGGCTGAATTCCCGCTTCATTGTATTCACGGTATGCACAGCGTTGTGGTAACACCTATCTGAGTTCGAGCCTATATCGTTCCATATTGTTGGTATGCATTTGATGGAAATATTTGCTCCGTCGCTGTCGCGCGAGGGAAAATTTCCCCCGAGGGATGACGGTCGGTAAATACACGTATTTTTCGTCCTCAACACGTAGACCAATCTTTTTCAACGAGTTACTGTTTTAATCCTCACGGGACCTAATTGGATTTCTGGGAGGAAAAAAATATAGTAATTCGTGGACGTTTATCAAAACGTACTATGACCTTTTTGACTAAGTCCATCCCGCGAACCATTTTTAAGAAATTTGAATTTTCCGTCATTTTTAATCTTTCTTCGCCTAAAATTTTACCGTCCGAAACTATCGTTGCGACCGGACCAAGAAAAACTAATTAATCCGCTTATATCCATGGAATTTATGACCGATGCTCTAATATTTATCCGAAAGCATGGAATGCGACCCATGCGAAATGAAACCGCATCCAAAAACAAGCTTGAATTCACGTCCATAAAACTCCAGTCTTAAGGTGGCTTGTTACCGGGTGAGCCAACCTCTGCCGGGAGACGGAATCTCAAATGGAATTTTGCGTTAGCGCGGATTAACGTTTCCAGCTTCCTCTTGTATCGGAATTCCCCCGCAAATAGTCGGAGATCTGGCTCCGACGTCGAACCAATCGCGTATCTCCCTCTTCCTCCCTTTCTCCCTCCCCCTCAGTACAGCAATGCCTGGGAAACATCCTCACCTCCTCTCTGGAGCAATCAATCTGAATTAGCGGCATTGAAGGGAGACAGTGGAGAGGCGCGTCGCGAAGGATTTTCGGTGGAACCGACGGATTTCGTCGAGTCCAGGTGCGGTTTTTCCGTTTTACAGCAGTTTTTTTTCTTCTCCTCCGATTCGCAAAAAGGGGAAAATAAAAGAAAGTCGATCGTACTAAAGCGTGATTGTGTTTCCTTTATTTTTCCGTCTCTCTTTGCCTGACACGTTCATTTTCGATTAATTACGAACTAGTGTCCAGCGCGTACGCCGCTTGACATTTGATTAAATGACGCAATTATTCTTCCTCGAGAACCCGCGGTGTTATTTATTCAGCAGAATTTTATAATCGAATAGTATTTACATAACTGCTACGGTTATCAAGTGACGCGTTTTGAGCGAAAACAAGGATAATTTTTGTAATTTTTCAGCTCCGTATTTCGAAATCTGTCGTTCCGATGATTAGTTTGTATCAATTTTTCAATAATGAGGGACCGTGGAAAAAACGACGTCAGGGTCGAAGTTAAGTGGGATCTTTGGGGATTGTCAACTGTTAATATTATTGCATTAAAAAGCGTTCCGCCATCACAGTGATTTCGAATATACGTAAATTAAAAGTAAATCTAAAATTTGCTCACATAATGAAGCAACGAAGGCCTTTTTTCTTGTCTTCGAAAGTTATTTTTCTATTAATTCCTAAAGGCACGTCATATATATAATGTATGTTTATTGATTTATTAATTTATTTCTTCGGTAAACCAAGAGGACTAAATCCATTCCTATAATGCTTATTAGATGTGCAAACCTGTCTGATAACTATTATTAGAAAATTTTTCTTAAAGAAAAAACGTGCTCAAGTGATCACTCTATCCGTATATCTGTGGACAATCGAGTTTTTTTTGTTTTCAGAGATATTTGTGAATTTCTTTCTGAATTAGATAGACCTTATCAATCTATGAATTTCCACCGGTTGGATTTCCCTGGTAGTTCATGGATATTCCGCTTCGTGGCTTCAGAGTCGGAACATTCTAAACTTTGAAAAGGTATTGTAGCCAAAGTACCGAAGCTAGAGGATTGGAGATTTCATGGATAGGAAGGTCTAGTAAGGATCTACATTCCAACGGTTTATCCTCTACCCAAAGGGAGAGGCAAACCAGAATCCTAAAAATTTTTACTTCTACCTCTTGCTTTAACAAGGGTATCGTAGTATCCTACTTGTTTTTAAATTCTTTCACTGGCTTGGAACTTTGTTTTTTTTTCAACTCAGGATTTTTGCTACCACGTGTTCATCTGTCCATAAGGAACATATTTCTCACTCAGTCCTTTCCTTCTCTATAAAATGTCAACTGCGGTCGAAAATTTTATTCGCTGGAAAAAAATCCCGCGCTTCTGAAAACCGGAGTAAGAAGTCTCTGACCTATGCAACATCCATAACCATATTCGCAACGTTCTGTTCCGTATCCTCGACCCCCATCCGCCCCAATACTTCTCCCGAGTGTTCCGAAAGAGTTTTTTCGTCTATTTCGAGGTCTCCGTCGCTTCCCGTCATTTCCGTTCGCAATTCGATCCTTTACGTTAACTGACTCTCGGCGTCATTTCGACCAGAGTGTATCATGAATTTTTCATACATTTTGGGAAATCCTACCTTTTTTCGCTACCCTCCGTGCTGTGGGGGTTCGTCGCGAAGTTGACGTCTCGGTCGCATCTCTCGAGGAAGATAACCATTAAACGGCTGAATGTTTTATGAATGGGAAGAGGGAAAAGGGAGTTAAAGCTAAGGGCCGCGGGTCACATCCCTCTCATTGCTACCTCCGGTTGGTTTTCCGATCAATTTCATTCCATCCGTGACGCACCCTGCCCAGAAAAGAAAATTGGTCGCCGTTGGCTGCCTTGCATGTTAAACTACTCGATAAGATGCGGCTATGCCGTTCGGTTACCGGTATTTTGTCGCGAGAGAAAGCTATTTTCCGCGGCCACGTCCCCGATTTCATCCCTCGCTTCGTGCGCAATCTCCATTGTTTATTGTTTAAATGGACAAATAATTCGATTTTGAAATCGTGGCTAAATATATTACCCGTAAACATTGCGATCAGTATAAGTTTGTTTGTTCAAGTGACGGCTCTCATTTTTCTGTTGTGTTCTTCACATTCCGAAATCGATATCGATAAATTAATTAAGCGAATTTAATTATTGAATGTACATTTTTGTAAATTTTCTCGCTTTGTGTGTTATTTTGACTCAATGCCAAACGCACGTATTTTAATTACACTTACTTTATGAAATTATGCGATTCTTTGTTGATTTTTCGGAATCATCGAGTGACATCCATCGCAGTAAATACGTTTATTTCCATGAATGCAATCAATTAATTATTTCTAAATCTGTAAAAAAAATAGGATATACCTTCACTCTTGGATGAATTTCTTTCTTATTTTCATAATAATAAATTTTACTCTGTTATAAACATTTTATGATTCTTCGTTGTGCTCCTTATGTATGACTTAAGTTTACAATCCTCTAATTCAGGTAACTAGAGTAACCTTTTTTATTCGAATAATTCCCGAGCTTATTTTTACATTTATTAAAGGAAAAGAATCCGTAACGATGAGAAGCGCACAGTATTGTTTGTATTACAGCTTAATAAAATTATACGACGTTTTATCGCATTGGCTTCTTTTTTTTTGTGGAAATCACTAGTAAATTCCCTGAAGGGGAAGGAGTATTTTTTAATTTTTTTAGAAACTCTGCCTTATGGTACAGATATGCTCGTACAATTTTAATTTCGATTTGTCTAATTACTGCCTTTGGTGACTTAAAAGCCCTCCGTATAAGTAGTTAACGCAAAAAACACTCGTTTCGAAGAAAACGATGTGACAACTTTAGCAATATCTTTCTCGAAGCAGCTGTCGCGACTCTCCCTTTCACCTTTACCCTTTCCAGTATTTTTTTACTTTGGCGTACATGTAATTAATATTTTGGAAAAAATTAATGCTTTAATTTTATGCAGATCTTTTTCATGGCTAATTTTAAGAGACTTCACGTGTTCCGTAATTTATGAATTCGTTTCACGCTTTTTGACGATATCTGTGATATTTAGTGCTGTGGAATTAACCTGCAAAACGGCGCAATTAAAGCCCTCCCTTTATGACCTTTTCATTTTCACGTCTTAATACGAAAGAGGAACTTTTATGAGTCACTGCGCGCTGAAATATTTTCATTACCTACTTATCCCCTGATTTCAGCAAAAGAACTGGCCCAAAACGAAATATCGCTGTAAACTATCCCATGATATTTTTCGTTATTAGGAAAATTTCTTTTAAATTTCTCCGCTCATGAAGTTGATGCGTCAAATACACCTTTCGCACTGTTGGCAAAGTATCTTCCTCGAATATTACAAATTAGTTTTATAGATCAGTTCGGCCCGAGTAAATTTTGCTCTAACTCGCAAAATTATAGTGATTACTAATGACATTTGGAATCATTGTTATTGTCTGAAAATTTCCTATTTAAACTCGGGGAAATATTCGGTATTTTAGTCGAAATAGTTATCGATTATGAAAGTTCGCTATGACCCGCCGTCGCAAGCAAATTACAGATTACGACTGCCGTGAATAATAGACTTGCACCTGAACAAAGATGGGTACACGAAAAAAACAGCGGTCATACACGTGTGATTGCTCCCGAAATGAAACAAATGAATCGGGGACCGGGTAAATTGAAAATACTGCTGTCTGGTCGTATTGGAGGTTTGTTTGCCAGAGCAAACGGAAAATGCATTTTCGCCGTTTACTTTCGTGGTATTTTTTCGCTCGAGCCACTTTTCCTATTATCGTCCCTCTCGTATGCGTTCAAATTTCATGGCTTTAAATATTTCCGTTTGGCTCATATGTCACTGGACAATAGTTTTTATTTATTCCATTTTCATTACTGGTCTTGGTAGATTGGTTGTTAGCGTGTCTGCCTCCCATTGATAGAATTCTCGGTTGGAATCCTGCCGGGGGCATGTGACGACTGTTTACGAGATATTTTTATTATGAGAAAAAATGTCTTTTGAATCCCATACGAGTTATTTCATGGCGGTACCTCGCCGTATGGCTTGGCATACTGGCAAAGCCATTTGCCACGCGATTGCGATAATAATGTATTTGACCTGCCGAATTAATGAGCGTGCTAACAAAAGCAGTGACATATGCTTTGTGAGACAAGCCATTAGGGATGGCAACGATATATCGATAATTTCTAAATATCGATATTTCACAACAAAATATCTATATTTTAATATCGATATTAGATGAACGATTAATCGGTGTAAATATCGACGTAAATGTATCTCCTATTATTAATCATTAAATAAGTGATATTGTAATATGAATAATTACGATTTAATGTGAAATTAATTGTGTACGAAAATAATCATCCATAACAATTGTGCTAAACACTAACTGAATAAACTATCTGCAGAAAGCTCTGAGCCTTTTCCATAAATAATGAATTACTTCCATGATAGAGACGATGCTAATTCTGCGAGGTTTATATTTGTTTTGACAAAAAGTGAATCGAAATCTATAAATGTTGTTGCTGTCGTCACGGATAACGGCGCAAACATGGTGAAGGCAGTACACATTACGTTCGGTAAAAACAGTCATGTTCCTTGTTTCGCCCACACCCTCAATTTGGTATGCGACAATGCTATGAAAAATAGTGACGGGCTTCATCTTTTAATAGAAAAAGTAAGAGACATAGCGGCTTGGTTGTGGCGCACAGTCAGTGCAAGTGACGGCCTCCGAAAACTACAGAGAGCTGCTGGAACCTCTAAAGGCAGTATAAAAAAGTAATAATCGACGTAAAAACCAGATGGAACTCTAACTTCTATATGCTGCAGAGATTTCTTGTGCTGTCTCGCCGGATAAGTCGTGTAAATGCGCCTGCTATGGTTTCATCTTTGGAAGTGGAAGAAATCAAAGGAGCAATGAGGTTGCTAAAACCATTGGATCAACTAACCAGAGAGATGAGTGGGAAAAATAAAGTGACGTCGAGCAAAGTAATTCCTATGCTTCGTTGCGCTATAAATAAGTATGAAAACACAAAACCAACATCCAGCATTGGAAAAAGCTTGAGGGCAGTATTGCTTGCCGAGTTTGATAGACGTTTCGGCCAAATTGAAAAATCATTCTTGGTGGCGGTGGATACGGTATTGGATCCCAGATTGAGTAGATCCATTTTAAAGACGCTGCAGCTTTTGCAAATATAATTAATTATGTAAGGTTGGAAATATTAACAAATTTGTCCGATGAGTCTACTGACACAGGATCAGATGCCAGTACACAAAATGAAATCAGTGATTTGTGGGCTCATCATAAACAAATTGCCCATACTAGAAGGCATAATAGGCAGAGACAGAAGCAGAAGTCTGATGAAGTGGCGCAGTATTTAGGCGCCCCTGTTAGCATCCTGAACCAGGATTGCCTCGCGCTTTGGGAGGAAATAAAGGCAGTCTACCCTAACCTTTGCAAGTTGGCTGAAAAGTATGTAGGGGTTGTGGCTACCTCAGTTCCTTGTGAAAGACTTTTCAAAGGCAGGTGCGACTGCTACTAAAACCAGAAATCGGCTTACTGGAATACGACTCTACATTATTGATTCTGAACACACTGCCGGAAGAATATTGGATATAATAGTACTTTTTTACTTACATCTCCACTTTTCATACATTTTTGTTTACAATTTTTTATTTCTTTTTAATAATGTTTTATATCCATATGAACTTATGATAACTGCTGTCAATAAAATGCTTTTTATATTCTTCATAATATGTTGCTACTTATATCAACTGTTGATTTAATGTTAGTCAGCCAAATGTTTTTTGTACTTCTTCTATTGTTCTTATACTTACATCGACTTTATCAATTTATGTCAGCTAAGTGTTTTTATACTTCTTTTCATAATTATTTAATACTTATACCGAATTCAAGAAAAAATATCGATAATTTAAAACAATATATCGTTGGATTTGATTATTAGCTTTCGATATATCAAATGATAAAAATATCGATAATGTATTTTATTTTGCCATCCTTACAGGCTATAGGAGTGGAAGCTTTCTCGATAGCACTAATAATTAACGCACCCAAATATTGGCCATCGGTTTTCAAGTTTTCATATTCATTGACAAAGCGAATGCCTTCGGCTCGAATTAGAAATTTATAGGCTCCCTGCTGTATGAATGAATTAATATACCGAACTCCGTGCGTCTGAACCCGGCGTTCGTAGCTGAAAGTAGCACGGCGGCCCCGGCATGTCAATCGATACATTCGGCTGAATACATTTTACCCCGTGTAAACGCTCACTGTCTTTGCCAACTATACAGGAAAACGGTTCAACGTGAGAAATGTTCTGTCCTGATTACCGTAGGGCATATTTTTCAACCTCGAATTTATCCTTTTGTAAAAATGCAGTAAACGCACAGCGCGAATTTCTCCCAACGCGGTTTTGATTGCACACATTCCAATAAATAAAGATTATTTATATGCTATCCCTTATTGGGCGCACTCCGAATTTTACAGACTTAGGTGAAGTAAGCCTATACGAACATACGATTGTTTTCCATAATGCGACGCGGTTTTGCCCAACACTGTTTCTTCCCAAGGTGTAAACCCTTGTGCTACTACTATTTACTCTCAGACTCTAAATTTGTAGAGTTTTTCAAGGATATCCTTAATTTATTAGGTCAACGTCGAATTGTCTGCTATAGTAAGGTGACCAGACATTCTCCTTTTGGAAGGACAGTCCTCCTTTTTTGAATCGTTGTCCTTCCTAAACCTTTTGTCCTTCCATGTCCTCCTTTTTTGAAAATATTTCTTTGTCCTTCCTTTTACTTAACTTTGTGTAACCACGGAACATTTATACCTCCTTTGAGAACTCAGACCATTGCTAACCAATACCATGTGATTTTTGTGGATTGGCTGTCTTTGCTCCTGTCTGTTACATTTTTATATGCGCAGGGCGTTCTTCTTTCTCCCAAGACACGATTCTCAGTGAACACTAACATACTAACATAAGCTTTCCGGCAAGCTGCTTGTTAAATGATCTTTGTCCAGCTCGCTGATTGTTTTCTGAGCGATAAAGAACGCTTTGTCTGCTAGAATAAATGTTTTATTTTCTCCTTGATTATATTTGTTTGGTTTCTGGTTTATTAAAATTCCGGTTTAAACAGCATACTATGTATCCCATATTCCATCCTACTCCTCAAAATGTTTCTTTTATAAAAACAAAGTCGATTCAATTCGGCTCACTTATAAAATGTCTCTTAAATGTAACATTAGCTAAGGAATTTCCACATTTAAGACCTGTTGGAAATGATGATACTGTCATCAAATGTTGTATG
The DNA here is from genome assembly GCA_036926305.1 of Uropetala carovei. NCBI lineage: Eukaryota > Metazoa > Arthropoda > Insecta > Odonata > Petaluridae > Uropetala > Uropetala carovei. The sequence continues at coordinate 2,914,984 of JAXCHB010000213.1, forward strand.
TGTTCAGCAGTATTTACTATCGCAGTTGGTGGGCGTTCAACTATTACGAAGCACAATCTTTCCCAAAAGCACCAAAGTGCTTTTAATATAGCATCTCACATATTTTTAAAATGTGAAATAAAGCATATAAACAGTTTTTTTGATAATGAAACGTGTCCATTCTTTGTCCTTCCTTTTTGTATAAAAAATTGGGATTTGTCCTCCCTTTAGTTATAGCCTCACAAACTACCCTTCGGGATCAGTCTATTGTTAAAGGTAAAGCGAATTCGGCAATTAAAGGATTGAAACGGACGTAACTCGATTTGTCAAACACGCTTATCTCGCTCAAATCCGTCTCCTTCCGCCGGCGGACCAACGTTCCGAAACACACTCAAGATTTAACAATCTCCTTCCTCGATCGAACTTTCCCTCCGGGGCAAACTTTCGGTCCGAACATCTACGAAAGGTCTGTCGGAGTTTCTGTTTTCACGCTTGCGTGCTCCACCGCTCCTTTGTGTTGACCTCCTTCCCATTTCCCATTCTCCCTCCCTCCACCCACCCCACACCCCTTAGATAAGGGGCGGGATAGAGATGGGGTGAATGGGACTCACGAACTAGAGCTCTCCGGCGGCTTAAGGTTGATGGAGTCGAGGTGCGAGAAATAGAGGGACGTCCACTCTTTCCTTTTCTTGTGTCTCCCTTTCTTTGTATTCCCATTATTTCTCCTGTTTCTCTTTCTCTCCCCTCTCACTCTCCTCACGCACATACACACTTTGCACGGACTTAGGCTGTGTAAAACGAATACGTGCAAGGTGAGTTAGGTTCTCCCGTAGGAATGCATGAGGCTACATTCGACCTCCTCCTTGAGGTCAACATGCAACGATTCAGTCACGTTGTATTCGGAATTGCCTCCTTTTATTTTTACTTGTAACTTCCGAGGGGAATTTAAAATTTATTTTCTTTTAAATGCCCGAAGACTTGTTTCAAAACCGTGCTAAAGCGGAATTGACGGTCTTGCAATTAAATAAAACTCTACAAACCGAATAAGCGGTAAAAAAAACGTGCAATCCAGTACGCACGCACACCGACCTTGGTAGAAGGGATGTTAAGAGTATCTACCGACGGATAATAGGGTCGTGAGTTCAAATCTCGCCTAGAGCAAGGATTTTTATGTCTTAAATGCTGGATTAGATGTGAGAATTGACTATATGATCTAAATCTCGCCCATAAATAAAGTTGGATTATTGTCATCCTTTTTACGCGATTCGAGAGGCATGATTATACGCACACAGTCACGTTACTTTTACTGCGAGTTGGCGGATTTGTTTGAGAGGGCGTTAGGATAGGAAAGGATTCGCTTTTCCCACGAGAATCAGGAGAGGATAATGTGGGATGTGTTGAGGAGGCGACGAATGTAAGAGGGAGGAAGGAGGAAGACATGGAGACAGCAAAATAAAAGGGAAGACAGGCTCGAGGTGTAAGGGAGGCCGGTGTGTTCGACGGCGTGGAAGTGAAATGGACTTGGGAGACACGCCCTTCTCGCTTCGGATGTTGAGATGATGGTTTTCGTTGTCGTTAAGGAGTCCACGCACGGATCATTTCGGTGCCTTCGTGTCTCTCGGAGTAACTCCGTGCTCATGCCGAGATTTCTTCTCCTCGCCGGGATAATTTCGTGGGATTGTCGCGAAGATTTCTCGTACGTGCTCGGGGTCGAGGGGAGGAGCGAGAAAATGCGTCGGATTGAGCAGATGGGGGTTTTTTTTTTTTTTGGTGAAGGTCAACTTTCTGGAGTTTTATCCTTTTTCTGTTTTTTTTTTTTTTTAATCCTTCCGCGCGAAAGGGTAAATCTGAGTTTTAAGTCCGATCATCGATCGATTCAGTGCTGCAATTACTTGCGCGTTCGTTGGAAAACTCCGAAATTTTTCCGTGGGGTTGTAAAATAAAATAGATGTTGCTTACGTGCATTTAAATGTGGTTTTTTCCATCCCATAAGCCAGAGAAACACGGTGCGCAGCTTTCAAAAATCCATTTCCGTTCCAATAAATCCCGGATCCAAATTAGGCTGTCAAATCCAAGCCATTTTTTTTTCAAATCTACACTCGACGTAGAGAAGCAGATTTTCAAATAATATTCTGCTTTTAAAAATGCGAACAAAAGACCCCCTTTTATTGACGACGAATAAGAACTTCGTTTAAGTCCTAGATATTAAGGCCACAATCAACGAAAATGTTTCATATTTATTTTATGAAACAGCGTGCTTCTTCGGCTCGCGCATAAAATACCCTATGGAGTGTATCCTTCCCGCTGTTTCTCGTATTTGGTCATTGCTTTTAACATCGGTAGCGTACGTCTGTCAGTCCCCTTCTGCGGATAAGTGCTGTTCCAGTTTACTCTTCGCGAACGAAGCCGCGGAAACTAAAACCTCTTGATTTGTCCATCTATCATCCATTCCATTATTAAAGCTGTCTCTCTCGCAACGAGACTTTCCTTCTAATACCGTTATTTTGGCGTCCGCTTTAATAAAACCCGCGTGGCGGATCCGCCGAGTGAACGGCTTTACGGAAGAGCCCACCGAGGTATTATCCTGGGAAGCTAGCACGTAGTGTGCGAGCGTGTTAGATAAGATCCCCACGCGCACCAATAAGGAGCGACAGTAATGCCTTATTGCGATTTAACATGCAACGTTAAAACTACTTTTTATCGTTGAATTTTGGAGAATAAATGGATGGTGAACGTTGAAAACCATTTTATAAAGATCCAGTGCAGTTTGCTCAGCATTTTTTTTTTGTTGAAGGAATTGATTATGCCATTAATTTGCGAATCAATGAGTCAGTTGTTATTTAAAGTTTTAATTCGCCGATTATTTTTGTCTCGATCCATAATTTACGCGAAACTTTTAAACTTGGAGGTTAGAAGAACTAAACAGCACTTTAACCACGTCCGTAACTGTTTCTGGCATTTCCACACGGAGAGCGTAAATATACTCGGAGAATTTTTTCAAGTGCTTCGTTTATCTTCATGTCGGAATAGAAAATATAGAGTCTTAAAGATCTGATTTATATATCCTCTTTGCGACGGGTTTGTAAGCAAAGCTATCAAATGCATCTTTTTTATATTTAACTTCAAATTGTCGCAGTTGGAAATTAAGTAATTTTAAAGTTGTTTGGATAGACTTACCAACTGAAACACCCCAAATCTATAACTGTATGTCGTTCTATAAAATGTTGTAATTATTTTCATTTTAGTTTCATAGTTTTATATTGCGCAATTTTTGTGTTGGATTAATTATAGTTTTTTAAAAATTTTGTACATATTGAGCTTTATACAAAAATATAAAATTTTAAATGTAATTTCATGTGATGATCCGCTCCATTAACCATTTTTTCGTATTTAAGCTAATAAAATGAATAATTATGTATCCATTTAGTCTGTTGCGTTAATTTAGCCTTAAACGAAAATTCATTATTGAGTTTTCTGAACAAAACTTAGTAATTCGTCTTCTGCAATGATTTTCAGTATAATTGAGTTGATAATCTTTTCCATGGCAGTGTGCTTCATTCTCTAGATTGCAATTAAATCCAAGCTCGATACTCATTTAAATGTGACACTTTATCGTAAATATAGCCGGAATGAAATTGTGCTAAAAGTTTTTCAAAATATATCTCAACGTTTGTTATCAGAACCTATAGCCGTGAAAAAGGTGTAATTTCTTATTCTCTTTATAATTTTTAAACTCCTTTGCGGGTAGATAGTTATTAAAGTTTTTGTGCGACTTGGACATGTATACCGCATACATCATGGGGTTTGAAGCGGAGAGTAACTACGTCAAATCCACACTGTAAATCATTGAAGGCCTGCTATAAACAGGATCCTCTACAGTTCTTGATAACATGGATTCAGCCTCTTCCCTCGCGTATTAATAGCATCACATGACATGTTCAGGCAGCCATCGCAGTATGAACTTGTCGGAAAAGACTGTAAACCCAGAACGATACGATGAAACAAATGAACTTTTTTTGAGAGAGGATGGTCCGCTCCCACTCTCGTTTTCTCTCTCCCCCACTCTCTCCGTAAAACCCATTCTAATTCCCATTACCATTTTTAGCTGTTCCGTAATGTATGAAGGAGGCTGGCTCCCTTTTTCCTCTTTTTTATCACCAATGCATCGCGTTTTATGGCGCTTGCATTATTGTCGCGTGAATTACCGAGAAGTATAAAAAAATAACACGGCATTACTAGTCAAGCCGAGGGAAAAACATTTCAATGATTCTGGAGTAGCGCCTATTATTTAGTACTCCATTAATTGAATAGTCAGCTGTATATAGAGTGCATAGAGTGTTTTGAAAATTTGCATTTATGGTACTTTTAACTCTGAACCATTCTTTGATTTTCATCATCATATAATTGTTATTAGAAAACTAGCATAAATGCCCGTTGAATTTCAACGGGTTTAATGAATCTAAATTTTCGTCAATGCAATATGTAAAAATCGCAAGAATAAAATTGTGCACTGTTTTAACCATCGAATATTTCTATATTATATGTCTGTTTTAATTAATTAACTAAAATCTCACAGAAATTCCTTGTCAATAAAATAGTACCTTTCTTTCTACTAAAATAGCCATTGTTATTAGTTTTAAATTGATTATAGCATTAGGATTTCAATTTCATTAAATAAGCAGAATTCCGGTTCCAAAAAATTGGTTCTATCTTGCCTCTGATAATACTTTAAATAGATTTTGGAATATAATATATGTACCTCAATATCGTTTATCGTCTGCTCAGCACTCTTGCCTTCTCATTTTCCGAAACAACCACTTTCTCCAGTTTTAAATGGATTTCAAACTTAGAAGAGAACTTGTTTTAATTCAGTTAAAATAACCACATAATAAACTTCTTATTCCAAAGAAAACCCTTTTATAATATGCAATGTTAACCTAGAATTCATTCATTCTGAAAAATGAATAAAAGTACCATGTACATATATTTCTTTCAACTAAAATAGCCACTCTTAACAGATTTTAATGGATTAATGCATTAGCATTTCAATTTCATGAAATAAGCAGAATTCCGATAACAAAAAAATTTGTTCAATCTTCAGTTGCCTCTGATAATACTTTAAATAGATTTTGGATAAAATGTACCTTAATATCGTTTAGCGTCCGCTCACCACTCTGGACTTCTCAGTTTCCGAAACAACAACTTTCAATAGTTTTCAATTGATTTTTGCTTTGAAATATACTTGAGTCAATTCAGTACAACTTCCACTTTACATACTGTAAATTCCAAAGTAATTCCTTTTATAATAGGCAATGCTAGCCTAAAATTAATTCATTCTGTCAAGTGAATAAATAAAGTTCTTTCTTTAAACTATAATAGCCACTGTCATTAGATTTAAATGGATTATAAGCCTTAGAACTTACTCTGTATTAAATAAGCACCAAAATTCCTTTTATAAAAACAAATCAAGTCATTAAAAGATCCACTGTTTTTTCTTCGAAAATTACCTGTTAACAGTTTTAAATGTCCTTTTAATTTTAATTGAATTTTAATTTATATTCGTTGCCAAACTTCGGCCATTGTTACGAAATGAATTCTAGGAATAACAATATAAATTCGTAAGCACGTATGGTTTACAAAGAATTTAATTTAAGAATGCTTTTTTTTCCAGTTTTTCTAAAATGACACTGTTGATACTTAAAATTTTTTATATTTACGTTAATATACTTATTTTCCACAAAACACGCCAATCTCTCCCCTTCCTTCCTCTCTCTCTCGTATTCACTCGTATTGAAGCTCTCAAGGCACGCTTATTCCCAGAAGGATGTATACAATAATAGTAATTTGAGGTGTAACAATGATAATGGTCGACATAGCAACATCACGTTAAAATGGCAAGATTTACACAAAATATGAAAATTAAACGGTTAACACGGAATATTTCGAACTGTGGGCGAAAAGACGAACGGAATAAGAAACTTTATAACTTTTTCTTCAAAATGGTTCAAATCCGAAGGTCGTCTGTTAATTTCTTCTAATTTTAATTTCTAAATGAATAAAAGCCTGCACGTCGAAAAATCGCGTTTTACATGTTAAGTAATGGGAAATGGAAATGCCTCTCTTGGAGGCGAACCAAGGAATTTTTTCGCGATTTAAATTCGTCATTCTCTGAATAAGTGTTAATCAAGCACCCCTGCCAAATTTCGAGTTTCTATCATTATTATTTCTCGAGTTATTAGCGTTTGCATAGCGTGACCAACCAACCAACAGACGACGGCGTTTATTATATTAGAAAATAATTGCTCTTGACTTCCCATTCTACGGAAAAAATACGCTTCACTTTTTTGTTTCGAGTAAAGAAGTCAAAAATCAATTTTAGTTTTTTGACTTAATATCGAAAATTGGAATTTTACTAGAAAACTGAAAAAATTCACTATTTTTATCACGAGCGGGTGTCTTCGCATTTATATTTGCCTTTTCAAGGTTTAATGGATGTTTCACGAAGTGCGAGATGATAAATTCATCTCCAAATACATTTCTCCTTTTCTCTTCCATTTATCTTAATTTAAGTCCTGTCAAACTTCTGACGTAATGGGTCATCAATTTTTAGAGCTTTATCTTGACCGATAAGGTTCATTTCAGTAGAAACGGAGAATAAACGAAATCTTGGAAGGAAAAACTGAATTGTGTGTGTGTGATAGAGAGAAAACGATCGAAGAGAAAAGAAGAAAAAGGAAAATTCGGGACAAAGAGACTCGTGGGGAAATGACAGACGAGGTGACTTTGATGTAGTGTAGCATTAGATTTTAAATAAAGGGTGATAGTTAATTAAAAATCGGTACAACATACATTGTACAAACTTTCTCATATACTAATGCGTCGTTTAGTTATCTTTTGAATAATATGAACTATGTAGATTCCTTATAAACATCAACTTAAATAACTAAACGAAATTTGATGAAAATCGTATCAGCCGTTTTTTTATAAAATCCAATTTTTGTTAAAGTTACCTATGAATAAACTAGTCTTATATTCATTCATTGAGAAAAATGAAATATGTAGTATTATTGCAGACGTATACTCAAGTAACGGTACGAAATTTTATCAAAATCATTTGAGCCTATTTGAGAAAATCAAATTATTGTTAAAGTTTCCTAAAATAAACTAGCCTGATATTCACTTTTTGAGAAATATGAACTACTAGCTGAAACGCCCTGCTTCGCTCGGGAAAGAGTGGCAAACGATTTTAATTGTTCGGGGAAAACGTTCCCCATTCCTTAATTACGCAACATTAACATTTATTATTTTATGTATTGTATTGTACGCATTAACGTCTTACTTAATATTCACATGGATAGATGCACCGAAGCCTTTAAAGCGGCAATAAAATTATGTGGATTATGTCAATACTATTAGCCAAAACGTAAACAATAAACAACATCTTGTTGGCGTTAGCTATTCTTCCTCTACGGCGTGGATTTTCCTTGCATTAATCTTTACGTGTATATCTCTCTTTGAAGAGGACAACAATTAAGAAATTTAGCTTTGTTGCCGCCTGGAAAATGGACATCTAAACCGATAAATTTTGCGCTTAAAGGAAAATTTCGAGCGGTTTAGCATGTAATACCACTAAACATGAACAAAATTAAAATATTCAGTCTTCCTTGCGTAAAATAATCCATTTCCCGTGTCGTAAGTTAATATTTAGGTATATTTATATCCACATCAGTGAAGGGCTGTGTGGCATTTTGGGGTTTCTCCACACCATTTCCCATGAATTCTTATGGAAATAGTATTTTGTTGACCCCACGGTGTGCAAACCTAGACCAAGTTCTTCCTTTGGTCCATAGGATGGCCCATGAAACTTTTGAATTCGATAGCTTTAACGGTGAAAAACATATAAAGAACATACACACACATACACTCTAAAATATTGATAAGATGTAGTATTATTGATGACGTAAGCTCAAGTAACTGTACGAAATTTGATCAAAATCGTTATAGCCGTTTTTGAGAAAATCAGATTGTTGTTAAAAATTCGTAGAATATACTTCCCTTAATTATTGTGCAATGTCAACCATTTCTTCATATACTCTGCTCTGTATGATAAAATTCCTGAGTACGAGATTTCATTCATTTTCGCTCTACCGTTTAGGCTCTAGAGCCAGTAAGATACAGACAGACAGACGGCATTGTGAAACCCACTTTTTCGGATTCAGCGACGCCTAAAACATATATTTCCATAAAAATCTAGAGGTCGAATTTTTTCGCGATAACAATACTTTCTCAATATACTTCGTATATGAGAAAGTAAAAAATTGGTAGAAAGTTAATTAGGTACTTTTGAGACCGATTTCATTGCAAACGCAAACTAATTAACATTATGGGGACTTAATTAGTGGACCAGATAATTGTATACTTTTAACATAAGGCAAAATTCCGAGTTTGTCTCTCCCCCCTCGCTGTCCGTTGAATATATAACGCCAATTACGGACATGAGTTTTGACTCGCATAAGGTGGGTGTCTGTTTTGATTTACCCTCATCTCGTATCTAATTAACAAAGAATTCAAGAATAGACCTATACTTAAATTCCTGAATAATGTAAAAATTAGATTTCGTTTATTCATTGGAGAGAATTCAAGCTCTTGTGTCAAAAATTGAAAATTCAAGTGCTTATCCAATAGCCATAACAAGGCCGCGATGTAATTAGTTTTTCGTAAACTTGTTATTGCAGTTGAACATACCTGAAATAGTTAGTTTATTTTTCAATTTTTGAAACTTAATGTGCTTATTCTTGAACAGGTCTCGTTTAATTTTAATTCGTATTCGTACATCGCAGAGCCACATATTCAATAGGCGTCGTCATATAATTATGCTTACCGAATATCATAAAAAACTAGGTTTGCCTCATTTTAATGTGCGTATAGTACAACATCGTAAAGCCGAATGTAACATCGATCCAAATATAACAGCTATCAATCTTCAGCTTCACTCCCTTTTGTTTTTTGCCTCTCAGCTACGCCTTTGTCTGCGATAGATAGTAATGTAGGTCTCTTGGGTTCGTTAACACCTCTGTGAGCACCGCTTGCCCCAGAAGGATGAACAGTCGAATGTGGGGCATAGGGAGGTTTCTGTTCCTAATCTCTTGCAGCGAGCGAACATCTGCGTCTCATAAAAAATAGTTACCTCTCTATCTTTGCGTCATGTTTTTAAACCCTCAATATGTTTATGGTGCAAAATGCGGTCGTATTAAAAAAAATTACGGCTCCATTTCCCTTTCACTCGGAACATTTATTTCTACGGCTTAAAAGGGTATCCTCGGGTATCCTCGGGCATCTGAAGCGCCACTCGCTCACGGTAAAGGAAAAGCGTGTACTCGAATTACTTCCCGTTTTATTGCTCGGTCCTTCTCCCCGTGAAAACTTTAAGTGCGGTGGCTGGGCCATCTGTTCGAGAACATAAACGGTCCTGTCACGTGGGCACACGAGTCTTGTTTTCCAGTTTTCTCGGATGCCGGAGCGGGGTGAAGCGGGATATCGGGAGGGTGTACTGCGACCTACTTGGGAGCTGCTGCTCCAGTTTTTACGTCCTCGCTTCTGATCCACGATGACGAAGATGTCTCCGGGGAGGGCAGCGTAAAATCCTTCGAAATAAAGCGCGGAAGAAAAAATCGTTAAACGGACGGGCGATTTCTCCGAATCTGGATTTTTATTTTTTCCGATCCTCGTGGGTAATAATTTCGGTCGTTGAGTTCAATCCGCGGTAGAAATCGTATGTTATTTCGCTTATCCCGTGGTTGGCTCATAAACGGTACTTGGAGGCTTTTTACGGCGAGGGATTTAACCAGGACGAAGACATTCCTACGGCGGTATTGGGAGGCAGACAAAGCCGTGGTTAATTGATTTGTGAGAGATTGGATTCTTTCTCTTTTTCTATCTCTTTCTTCGGCTGATTTGAGCGCTGTATTTTGAGGTAGTGCGCGAATCTTTCGAGCATCCTTTCCTCATCCGTATCTCCGATGCTTTGATGCACTCGTCGTAAATGCGATTCGACTTGAAGAAAAAAAAATTCAATCCATCAATGATGGATCGACCTAGGAAAACTATCGGAGAGGCGAGCGGAGTCGCAAAAGTGAATGGATTTTTTAAATGCGATTCCGTAATATTTAAGTGATGGATTACCGCGTTCTCTCTTTAAATTCGCGCTACTCCGGACAATCTCGGAAGAGTTTGCACTCCGCCGCATTATCATCGGAAAAGGATAAATCCACTTTTGTTATCGAAGTTATTTTTTATTCCCTCGCCCGACCTTGTGTGTTTTTTTATTATTTAACCTAGAATTTTGCGGAATGTGTTTCGCCCCTGTAAACAAAAAATTGCCGCTTAATCCTTAAATATTTCACCAGAATTCCCCTTACTGCTGTCTGGAGTTGTTTTTCGTCGTCCTCGCATCCCCTTCTCTCTCTCTCAGTGACGGGCGTCCATCTCTCTCTGGCCCCGTCAATTCCACGCCGTCGCCGCTACATCCATCTTTTAAAGGATCTCTCTTTTTCTCCTTCTCTCACGGCACCTTCGTTGGCATTCCTATTTTCATCTTGGCCCCCACTCCCGAGGACACGCGAACGGATTAAGGAAAAATCTATCACCGTGCACTGTATTAAGTATTGATGATCCGAAAATAGACGTTCACGTGTAGGTGGTTCGTCGACCGAAAATGGCCTTCTTTCTACGCTTACGTATCCTAGCACCCTGCGATGCAAGAACGGCATTGTTCATTTCTGAGAGGGGCTCAAATTTTTAACGAATCCGCTCTCCTTTTATAGGCCGCCGTTTTCTTTTTTCGTCCAAAGAAACATCTTTTGAGGGTAGCTTAACCTGAATGGAACGCACGGTCTGAGGGAAGTTGCTTTGTGTTGTAGCTTAGTTTCCCTTGCTTACTGGCAGTGAGATTATCTCTAAAAAGTGGCGTAATGGGTATATCGCGGCGTAATTCTGACGTAAAAATGTATCATTTTATTTACCACGATCTCGCTTTTCAATTTGCACGACGAGCTCCAAGAATGCTTTGACGAACACGGTATAACTCATCACTTTATTTTAATTGTCAACATAAATAAAAAAGTTTGCAGGGTTAACATCTTTGAGAACATCAGATTTTATTAATTGCGTCACATTTTTAATTTGGACTTTGGTAACTTTCTAATATTTCTGCGAGATACTCTCATCATTCGTAAGCTTTATAGACTCCTTCTTTAATGGTAGTCTCTCGTATAGTTGCGCCCTGCGAATGTTTCGCAACTATTCGTTTGTTTCTCTCTTATACTATCGCACCTTTAGCAGTTCCAAAGATATAAATATCCTCTTCTGTCGTCCGAACTAACAAGGTTCCCGAATCCGTCCCTCCTCCTTCCTTCTCTTCAACGGCTCTTGATTCGCCCTGGACCTTTTTTTTTATTCTTCATTGATCAATTTAGCGATCGCTTCAGTCTCATCGGAAACGTCGAACCCTTCAAAACCCAAGCCGACCTCATCCTACCTCACACTCTGCTCACTCCCTGCTCAAACCCCTTCTCTTCTCTCCCCCTCCCCCTCCTCCCCGCCTCTTCTTCTTCCTCCCCAGAATCATCGCCGCGTCAGATTTTCCGTTCCGCGGCCCTTTCGTCCTCCCTTTTTACCGTCCCTTTTCTTCCTTCATGTGCGCGTCACTGTCGGTCCCTCTATCCCAATTCCCCTCGTACGAGAAAATCCGACCGGTTCCATATCTTCCATTCTCGAATTTAATAGGATTACGATTTCCTCTTAGCCTCTCTTTGCTCCCAATCCTCTCCTCATCCACCTCCCGACCCTCCCACCTCAATTACCCTTTCGCTCTTGCCTCCCTCTCTCTCTCTCACGTCCTTTTCGCTTTGCGAGTTATTCTCATCGGTCTTCTAAAACACCAGCGCCGTCGCCGGCAGCTTTAGAAAGGTTGGTTTGTTTGTTACCTGAAATAAGGGTTCGGATTATTTTCTCTTTTCGATATCCCGGCATCTTATGTTTTTTTTTATAGTACAGCCGTGTTTATTAGTGTATTACTTGTGGAACAATCTTTGTGTCATAACATTCTTCGTCCTTATTTTTTTTTACTGCGGCCCTTACTGAATTCCTAGCCGTCCCTTTTGATACGGGTGTCATCGCCTGTTCTATATCTCTACATTCTAAGCCTCCATATTTAGTGCTTTTGGGGTTAGGATTCGTGTATTCTCTCTTCGCATTTTCGTTCGTTTTCGCCCATATTCCGTATCTGACGTCTCTTCGTTGTCCCCAGAATCAGCATCTCGCTCACAATCGGATCATTTTACACCACCCTGACTTGATTACGTAAGTAAGACATAGTCCGCGCGACTCTTCCAATTAAATTTTCTATTCTCGGTTCTGGCATGGTTCGCGTATAAACCCCCAATCAACCGCTAATCAAGGTAACTGGAATCGAGTTTTCAACGCGCACCACCCGCAGGCGGTCTGCGATGGCTTCATTTGCAACATTGATATCCAGAAATATATCGCTGAAAGTGAATCTTTTGACGTGTTCACTTTAATCCAAAAAAATTGTGTTGTTTTAATTAAAGATGTTGTATGGCGTGTTAAATTACGTTCTCTACTTTCTCCAGCTTCTGTGTGCGAGCTGATGTTCGAAAGTGAAAGAGGGTGATATTGGCCAGGATTTGTGTTCGAAGTAATAAGTTCTTAATATAAACTCCAGACACTATACGGATAATGAAACTTGGGAAGAAATTGTTCAAAGAAAGCCCTCTAAATTAGGTACTGAAACTTTTCTTTGTAAACTACCCAAACCGGATCTCCTAGTTCCTTTTATCGCCGTGAAACGCCGTAATAATGCACATTTCGAATCTTAATTTTAGCGCCCGCCGATTGTATTTTTAAAAAATCGGTACAACGTAGATTGTACAAACTTTCTCATATACTAATGCGTCGTTTAGTTGTCTTTAGAAAATGAAAATCGTATCAGCCTGTTATTAGAAAATCCAATTTTTGTTCAAGTTGCCCAAGAATAAACTAGCCTAATATTCAGTCATTGAGGAAAATGTAATATGTAGTATTATTGCACAAGTATACGCAAGTAACGGTACGAAATTTGATCAAAATCGTTAGGGCCGTTTTTGAGAAAATCGAATTGTTGTTAAAGTTCCCTAGAATAAGCTAGCCTTATATTCATTTTTTGAGAAATATGAACTATGTAGTATTATTGAAGACGTAAACTCAAGTAACTGTACGAAATTTTATCAAAATCGTTTTAGCCGTTTTTGAGAAAATCAAATTGTTGTTAAAACTGCGTAGAATAAACTTCCCTTAATTTTTGTGCAATGTCAACCATTTCTTCATATACTTTGCTCCGTATAATAAAATGCCTAAGTACGAGATTTCATTCATTTTTGCTCTACCGTTTAGGCTCTAGAGCCAGTAACAGAGAGACAGACAGATGGCATTGAGAATACCAGTTTTTCGGATTCAGCGACACCTAAAACGTATATTTCCGTAAAAATCTCGAGGTCGAATTGTTTTCGCGATAACAACACTTTCTCAATATACTTCGTATATGAGAAAGTAAATATAAGACAGGGTTCGGGCATAACCATGACACTCGCCGAGAGGCCCTTTTTTCATGAATACCGTTTCGCGTCAACAACTGCTGGAGTCGATCACAGAAATACCAGCTGAAAGTGCCCGACGGAAGAGGTAAACAAACTTCCTGCTGCACCTGGTGGATCGCATTATTATAACACGTGCAAAGCGCATCTCGTGAAACTAAAGTTAACAGTGAGGCGCTCGTATAAGATTATAAAATATCGTGAAATGTCCGGAAATCGTGATTTATTCCGTCCTTGAAAGATGGAATTTTCTCTTTTTTTTATCAGTTTCGGAAGAGACAATTCGCCATGTTATTAATATTTTGAATATTTTTATATAACGTTCACGAGTATTATTATCAACTAATTACTCGACGAAACGCGAGATTAATATTTCGCGCACTTTTTGAAAGGTTTTCACCAAGTTTAGCAATTTATTGGTTTTTATTTTTTAAAAGTTTTTACGTATCTGATGTTAAATTTTTACTTTCCCATATGCGAAGATGTAAATAAATTGTCGTGCTGGGGAAGTAAGTCACATTGGGGATTTCGATGAATATGTGCATGTTTGAGTTGCTCTTGAATCCGAATTCCGTCTGTCTGTAGTATGTCGTCTGTACGCGGCTTTGAGGGATAAATGATTTAACATAATCTGAATAAATCTCGTAATTGTGTGGGATATCAGCCCGAATAGAAGCCTTGTTGAGATGAACGCAATCCAGAAACGGTGTAGTGTCGATTTTCGCAGAATGTTGATTTTATCAGCAATGTTGATTTTATCAGAAATGGCTTAACGGATTTTGATTTGAGTTGCTTCAGCTGTTGAGTATAATTTCATAAATAATAAAATATAAGCTAAATTAATCAAAAAGAAATGCAGAGCGTCTATTTCCATTGTAACTCATCGAGCTTTGTGCCCAGATACTGTCAAGCTCTCTCCACTAACACCAGCTACGACTCAAAACGCGTCTGATTACTTATTGATTTAACCAACGAGATGATTGTGTGAAGAAGCTTATGGAAATGAGAAAGTTTCAGAGATGCGTGTTTTACGGATTTTTTGTTTGTTCATTAACCTTAATTTGACGATATTAAAAAGAAAGAAAATAACTTTTAGGCTAGGACCCAAGGGTTTATTTAAGGTGCAATTCGATGGAGACTGTCTTCATCAGGCACGGGGACTTTTCAAATACAGATTCGTTCAGAGTTGCGACCCGCTCGGTTAATTAAGCATAAATTCGTCTTTTAAAAAATTTTAAGTGTCTCATTATTTTCTTTTTCCAAACACAAGAGCTTTTCAAGGATGATTAATGAAGTCCTTACTTCGTCTTCTTTAAGTCTGTCTCACCGAAAATTAATATATTCCTTCATAATTTTTCATTGAAAGAAAGTTTTTAAATTACTTTGATACTATTTTTCTATGCCTTATGAATTTCATTTTAAAAATATTTTCGAATGTCACATGGAACTGATTATCGCGCTGAGGAAACGAATTCCATCTGCTTTAAACATGACCTGAATCAAGTAATTCTTTTTCTCTTCAAATTAATAAAGGCATTTTTTAAATTAACAATTACTCTATATTTTCGTTGCGTTTTAATTGTACGTATTTCCATCTACTTCCCATAGATGTTGAATAAAATCACAGAAGGTTACAGATTAACTTTTAATCTCTTTTTCTCGGTATCTCTCCTCAGACTTTCTTTATCTTAATTTTAATAAAATGTAACGTAGGCTGCGTATGTTTGTCTTTCTAAAGTTTAACCTCTTTGACTCGTTCATCATAACTCAACCAACTAAATAAATACAGCTAAAGTATTTTTTGTTTAATTTGCTTTCGCGAAGTAATTAACTGTGTGTATTTAACAGGTAAATTGCCGTGAAAATAAATTCAGTGAAAAATACATGAAATTGCGGAGAAAATTAAGATCTTTGCGTTAATTTGTAGAATAAGAGTTTCTTAAACTTCTCAAAACCTCTGGTGGAAACGATACAGTTACGGTAATAGGACATTCAGTAATTTAAAATGATTTATTCATAATCAAGACCCAGGCTTACGTAAAGTGCATCGCCATCAGGTTATGTAGTTCATCGAAACCCGGGTCCTGATTGTGAATAAATCAGTGGAAAATACTGACAATGAGTTCTTTTGATCTTTAAAGTGTGGAATAGTTCTGCAAAGTATCACTTATATCCATCTTGAATACTAAACTAAATTTTTTTAATCATTTCATGGCGTGGTTTGTCATTTTTTACGGAAATGATATTTTTTATTGATATTACTTTTTCTATCGAATCTCGAACTGCAGTATTTTTCGGTGCGAGGGTTTGATTCGCATTCATGAATGCGGTTAAATTTGCTCTTTTTAATCCTAATGAGAAATATCTCTATAGCGGAAGGTGCGATGTCTTGTGTTTGATGCGTTGTGATATATTGCAACGGAGAACATTTTCAAAGTATGCTATTGCAATGCCCCTAAATGAAGCACATAAAATAAATAAATATAGGTAATTAATTTTCCACTGTTCTCATTCCTTCCATGGCGTATTTATTAGTAGTTTGCTACCAGATGTACAGAAGTAGTAAGAGTATCGTGAAAGTACGCACCATTTATATTGAGGCAGAAAATTACATTTTATTAAATATAAAATGCCTTGAGAGAAGAGGAACGCGATTGGTATATCTCCATTAAAAAAATAAACGTTTACCGACGTCGTGAAATGATAATATTTATCAAGAAAATGAATTCATTGTACCATACCTAATCATTAGGCAGTATTAATAAATTTCTAAATAATAGATTATTGTTGATTTGGTATTTTCCTTGTTTAATAGGTTAGTAATATAATTTTTGTAGTGTGCATGAGGTCTATTGTCTCTTTGATAAATAACAGGGAAGTTTGAAATACACGTTAGACAGTTGTTACTTTTTTCCTGATATTTTCTAATATTTTTCGACAGTACGGTTTAGTCTGAGCATAGAATTGACGGCGAATGATTCCCTGATCCCTGTCATTTGTTCTTGTCAGTACACGGACAGTTTTTCAACGCTGTTTTTGTTTTATTTTATTTTAATGGATCAAAGAGTATAAACACTGCTTGATCAATTTTTATGGTGTTGTTTCTTGTGAATGCGTACGATGTCTGTAACTTATTATCAGTCTTCTGTATGCTCGAGTGAGTTGGCTTTTACAGTGTTTTGATATTATTATAATAATCGATAAATAAAATAAATCCTCGAAAAATCCTAAGAGTTAGGTTTTGAGTGTAGGTAATTATCGTAGTTTCGTGTCAAGTTTTATTACAATATTCCATACAAAATTTCTATTTCCAGGAACAAGTAAACGTTCGCACAACATCTCATTCTTATAACCTCGCGGTTGATGTAATTATTAACAGTATGAATTACTTGATATTGTCTTATTTTTTGTAAATATACGGATCGCGTTCAAATTTATTAAAAAGAGCTGAAATTCCAATCAGACGTCGAAACGCCGTGTTTTTATTTAGAGTCTCCGCAGTGCTCCTGTTTTTCGTACTCACCCACATAGGCCCTCATTTCGTAGCTGGTACCTATTGGTGCTCCGTTGTATTCCTTTGCCGGAACGAGTTGTACAGATGGCGGCGCCAGTGGTGTTACGTGCAGGGTAAATGGGTAGGCGTTGGCTCCCAGGCGACGTAGCAAGGCTTCCTGAGGGTGTATGAAAGGAAAGGGTTTGGAATGCTGGCAGTATACTCGAACCACCCCGATGGGGCCATCCTCATACTATACGTTATGGCCTTAGGAGTTACCTCCATTAATAACTCCGGCCCAGCGTTATAGCTTGTACCCATTCATCCAATGCGTCGGGATAGTATTATCAAATAATCACAGATATTTCGTGTTATTTTCATTGCTTGCCAGAATGTTTTAATACCGAATGATTGTTTAGTTAAAAAAAAATAAATCTCGAAACTTGCGGACGTATTTATTTAAAAATTAAATTATGTAATTTTTAATTACATTATTCAATTTAATTATTTATTCTTTCTGGAATTATGCTTGGCTGTGCATCCTAGATCTTATACACCCCGCAGTTCATTTTGTCGACAGAAATCCAGTTATTCTCATGAATTTATAGACTTATTTTTGGTGACTTTTAATGAGTGGTACGTTTTTCACTGTTCAAAAAATGATTTCGATAAGTATGAGTTCTTACGCAAATAAGATCTGAAAATTATAGGAACTTTGGCACATTAAAGTGTGCTTTAAAAGACTTATGGATTACTGATGTGATTATATGAGTTTATATCGGCAGAAATACATTGATGTATAATTTTCATTCTTCATTTTTATGTAAACTTTGACACAAAGGCCAAGTTCGCGCTAGTCGTTGACATTTCATTGCGAGGTGCCGCAATCGTAGAATGACTGATTTAGTCAGCGATTATTTTTTTCATCGAAGTAGGAATGTCGTTATCCACTGCACGAATATCTGTTCAGAATATGTACGGTAATGAATTTGGCAAATTATAAAAAAAAATGCGTCATGGTCTTATATTTCCCCTCTTTTAAAACTCGACACTTCCTTGTCAGAAATAAGCCTTGACAGTGTTTTTTTTTTGTTTAAAATAATGGGGAAGCAACCTTTTTCCCTTTCATTCGTCATTCCCTCGCAAACTTTTCTCATCCATTTTATTCTTTGTTTCACAGTCTGTGCAGAGCGTATCTCTTGAGGAAGTTAGCTTGTCCCGGAAGTTTTTTTTAACTATCATCCGAACCTCTTGATGCGGTGTTTCCTTATCCTTTTTCCTCTGTATGATTTTTTTATAAGCTCCGCATGTCGCTCCTTGTTCACATCAATCGACTCTAGGCTCCAATGATTGAAGTTTTGAAGTCAGTCAACCTTCTTATTCAAATTTCTAGGTTGATACATGACGTAAAAAGAAAATCTCCCGAACGTTGTATCCCCTTTACGTTTAATATTCCTCTCTCTGTATTTTCCATATCTTCCTCAATATTTGCAGAACAAATGAAAGGCTAACACTAGTAACCATTTAAAATGACCCACAAAAATATAACAAAGGGACAAAAATAAATGTTTATTATTCTACCGTGTGTGAATTCCCCTTTAAATATGAAGATGTATAATCAATAAATATGAGTTATGACAACTTTTTTCCGATTCCTATCTAGCAATTTCAATTTATTTTATAAAAGGACCGTTTTATTTTCGTTGATTTAAATTGAGGGCGTTTTATCGCTAGCCGTTTTTTAAATTGATATTTTGATAGAAAGGTATATACGATAGCGTCTTCAGCATTTTATCCTACTCCATGCAATAAATATACTTGTTCCTTACTTTTTGGTGTAAAGATATCGTATGGATTATATAACTTAGATTTATTATCCAAACGAAATTTGTAACGCTTCCCTCAAGGTGCACCTCCAATCGATTTTCCCTCAATTCTCATCCAATCTATTTTTACGAGTTTTGGGAGATATTTTATAACTATGGGTGCATTTCGTGGAAGACGTTTTTTTTTTATTGGTTATTCCCCTCTTAGGGCTGAAACACTACAAGCTTGAATGGAAACTATTTTCAAATTTCAGTACGACCAGCCACTTTGTCACAAGGTTGATGGCACAAGCTTATTGGTTTGAAGGAATTGAGGATATATCTTACGCTTCAACCTCAAAAAGTTTCAAATATTACTCCGATATATAAAGATTTTTTAGGTCAGTTGTCTTTGAGTTTCATAGATGAACTTTTTACTTCAGTTGACCGGCCGTTTGTATTAACCTCTTTCTATAAAACGTGACAGTACCGTTGAACTTTTTCTTATTCCCATCGTGAATACTACAAGCATTTCTAAGATATCAGTCCTATAATCCTATAAGAAACTATAAAAGTGTGGAATATTATGCAATTTTTAAATTTCCTTTCTTCGTGGATAGTTTCTTAATAAAATTATCGATATTGCAGATTATTTAACTCTTCCGAACACTTAAAAATTTGATTTAATTTAGCAATAAGGAGGCAATCAGGATTATTTCCACTTATTGAATGACAATTAGTCGCTTATTAACACCAATTTCATCACCCGTGTTTATAACCGCTGTAGTGTGCGTAGCCGCTTCGATTGTCTGGGAAAGAAACGAACCGTAAATGCCAATTTATTCCGAATACACAATGCGAAATGCCGAAACATTATGTTGCACAGGCATGCGTACTCACCTGAAGAGGAGTCATCGTCCGTGGGGTGGCGTGTGGATGTGGCGGATAGAGCTGACCAAGGGCCATGATGGCCTCGTTGCAGAACTTTAGACCCATAACCTCCTCGTCTTCCCTTCCGTAACGGAATGTCAACGTTACCTGCCCGTATACCTGCGGATGACATTATAATGAAAATTAGAAATTCATTTCCGTGGAACTGCGTGTAAATGGAGCTGAAGTTTATTCGTGATTAATGTGCGTGCGAGGGTGACGGCGCGTGGTCTTGGAATGCATAGAAACCCGAAAAAACTGGCTAATGAAATGAAGGGCATTGTATGTGGCGAGTGAGGGCCAAAGCGTTTATGGTACGTCACTGACTATAGCTTACAAAAAAATCCCTTCTCCAAATGAAAATGACATTTACATGCTAAATTTTATAGCAGTAAATTGCTTGCGCACTTGTAATAGGGAGTGAAGGTCGTTAATGCGTTATAAATATGCTAAACCTCGAGAAATCCTTTCGTAAGAAGACTCCTGAAGAAAATGGACTCTGAAAGGTCACGATGATATTAAAAAAGAGATCTGTCTGGTCCTCGTCAACAGAATTACATGGCGAAGGAGCCTTTCGTGCTCAAAACGCGAAATTATCTCAAGCATGATATTGGAAAATTCAACCGTGAGCTTTAAGTTAAAAAAAAGCATCTTTAGATAACATAGAATGAATTTTAAAGATTAAGTACGACAGATTTAACTGGCAAAACAGAAATTTATGAGAAGACCAATAAATTTTCAAAAAATTCACGTGTGTCCTAATGTAACAGGAGCTTTAATGATACGAAATACACCTTATAATTGAAATAAACTCGTTCTATTCAATAGCTACAGGTCGACGGATCATAATTACAATTTAATTTTACATAGACGAATCACCCAGGCATCTACTAGACTAGATGTTTAATATGAAGGATTCACAAATGAGATATTCATGGATATGTTTCATAAAACGCAAGGCATTTAAAATTGAGAAAAAAGAATATAAAACTATGGCGCTGTACTCGGAAGAAGGCCGCTGGAGATGCTATGCTATAATCAGAATTTCTCTGTGTAATATTCTTTGCCTCGAAGAATGTCCTCTAAGGAATCAATATTATATCAAAACTATCCAAACATTAAGGAAAATTTTCACGCAGTTGCACTCTTTCATACTATACCAAAACATCGAACGGTATTATGTAAACCTTTTCCATCGTTACCTAATAAACGCTCAGTTTCGCGTTGAATTTTGAAGGATGGACAGGTTTTCATATTACAGCCGTACCTTAATTAGCCCTAGATCATCTTGTTTTTTCGCTTCATCGTTAAGCGATCCGAGAGCTCCCAGATAGCGCAATATGAGTTTGTTTTTCAGCGCTATGGTCGGCGGACAGATGAGAGAGAGAGAGAGAGAGACACCCCGCGAAAAAAAAACTCTCTTAGCTGTGAAGAGGAAGATGAGCACCCGCATACGTTATTATTTTAAAATCTTTTTCCTCTTATGCGATCCAAAGATAACTCCTTAGCTGCACAGCGATCCACAAGCTATAAATTTCTGCTTGGGAAGCTTGCGGCATGGAAGAAGAATGTTTGTTTTCTTAAGCGTTAAGCCTTTGTGCCTCAAGAATGGGGAACTCTTTGCGCGAAGTGCCCATGAAATAACTACATGTTATCCAGAAGATACATTTATAGCCATCGAGGAGCGGAATTTTTTTCCCATGGGTGTTTGGAGCGGTGTCCAAGGATGTCAATATTTTTGCTGTTACAACGTGAGAAGCGAACTCTCGGCTGCCATTAACTAGATGGCCGGAAGTATTTGTGGTACGCTATCGGAATGCGAGCTCCGACCAAGAATATCCGCTCGTCTGTTTTTAAAAAGAAACAACCCGGTAGCAACCACCATAGGGATGTTTTGTTGTGTTTCAAATAAATGTCTGCAATACTGATTTACACGAAAATATGAAGGTAATCCGTTTTTTAAATTTCGAAATGGTTTAGATATTATTTCTTTCATTTGTCGAATGCCGTCATTGTTGAATATTTCATTATGTGTAGGTTGGCAACTCACGTATTATTGTGTATCTTATTACTTTTAATAGATGTACCGTATATAGCCTGTTAACAACGCTAATAAAGGAATTGAAAATAATCTTTTAACGAAAGGCGTTTCGGTAATTTTTTCGAGCAATGCTGTTTTACAGAGACAAGTTCGATACGCCGGTGTATTGGATTTGAAATTTACGAATTATTGTTTTACACTTAGTCCTGGCTTTATTACGCGATGTTTTGGTTTCTTACGTTAAAAGCGCTTATTTATCTGTATTGGTGAATTTATGAGAGGTTGGTTCAATGTCGAAAATTCAGCTTATCCATCGACGGCCTTTCAAACCGATTCAGTCTCAGAATTCTTTTGTTTCTGATGTCACTTCTTGAAGCATCTTTATTATTTTCTCGACCATCTTGATGATTCTATCTTTAAAGCATGCCTCTCCACAAATGTCTCGCATCTTAGAGAAAGAAAACGTTCATCCGTGGGCCATGTGCCCATGCCTCGACCTCCGTTAATGCAAACAAAACGGAGTGTTTTTTTTATCCTGCCGTCATATTTAACTCCTCGTTCTCTGCCAAATACCTTCTTGTCATATTTATCCCACTCATCCCGGACGTATATTTCCCTTTTTGCATATTCTCTCCCTTCCCCTTTCCGCCACGCCCCTAAAGCATGCGTGAAAACATTTTCGCAAACTAAAACGTAGCAAAATAAATTGCATGCACAATTTACGCCCGTTAAATCACGACCTGTATACATACGCAGAAGAAAGCGTCGCTCTTTTTTTTTGTTCTACTTCCTCTTACCTCTTCACGTATAGACGAAAGCTATGGTATAGCAGCGATCCCGACACTGTGTGGAAAAAGGCAGGAGGAAAAAAACTACGCCGAAAAAGCGTTTCGGGAGATAATGTTCCACGGAGAAAGGTTCGCCTTACCTCATACCAATTCGAGCGAAAGAAAAGATAGGTGAGCAGTTACTCATCTTTATTTGAGAATAGACGGTCTCTTGTGCCTTCTAACCCATCGTCAAGCACGAAACACAATGTTATAAAGTAAAATTATGGCCGGTTTATATGTAAAGAGAAGGGTGTTTTTTCTTTCGGAATATCTTAGGACTGGGATTCTCAAGCCTTCTGTAGCAAAGGGAGCATTTTTATTTAATTTTTCCCAGAACCTTAATTAAGAGGGAACTTTGAGAATGTAAGACAATTGGCACTCAGTGACATCCAATCAATGTTTCGTGGAACTCTAGGGTTTCGCGGAGCACGTCTCGAAAACGCCTGCTTTAGAGAGGAGGAAAAAACCCACGGCAGGAATGCTCCCGTGGAAGTAGAGGGGTTCGGAAAAAGCTGCGTAAAGGAAAGGAAACAGAGGAAGGGGAAACAGAGGAATGGGAACCGGTGGAGGAAGAATAATTCCGAACACCTCCGCATCTTCCCTTGCTGTTTATTCTCACCGAGAGAGACGTAGAACGGTAGAGCGAGCGAGTCAACCCTGTTAATTTCTCCTCCCCTGATCTCTCTCTCTCTCTCTCTCCATGTTTCCACCCGTTTCACTCAATCCGTCACAATTCCCTCCATCTTTCACTCAAAGCTTTTGACTGTGCGCACGACCTATATCACCCGCTCTCACTAGTCTATGCGTAGAAGAGAGAGAGGGAGGGGGGGAGATAAAAAGTGAAGAGGATTCGGCGGAAGAGAGAATCGGAGAAGTGCTTCTGAAGCTTCACGTACCGCTCTTTTGCTTGTAAAAATAAAGGGATGGTTTAGCTGGGGAGCGTATCGATAAACGGCTGTTAAGGAAGAGAGGAAAGCTATCCTTTGCACGAACCGAGCGTTTCAAGCGTTCCTGGGGAATTCCCAACGAAGCGGTGTTTTTTTTTTAGAGAGAGAGCGTCTGTTATGCGATGGGAAGTTTTTTTTTCTTCTTCCGGTTCCGAATTGCGTGGTATGTGTTCCCATCATAACGCTATAGATTCAGCCTAGAGAGGTTCGTTTCTCTGGCATATTATATGTACTCGATAATGTCGTCCCACGTTGAGGGAAAATCCTTTCGATTCCTGGGGGAGAAGAAATTCCGATGCTACATGCACTTGCATATTGGTAGTGGGGGCAAATTCCGGACGGTTTTCTTTGCAAATAACAGTTACGTGATTGTGGTTGTCGTAGTTCTCCTTTACTCGCCTCATTTACGCGGAATTTTAGCACATCTATTGTTTTCATTTTGCACAATTATTAACCTACGTGTGAGAAATGAACGCCTTGCTTTTGATTTAAAAATATACTCTTTATATCCGTTGTAAATGACATTGTTTTGTATTTTTATACGGGATAGTCCTGTTAGAAAACGGAAATGGCGCTGAGTTGGAAAATGCTTTTTATAAAAATACTTCCTCGCAATATATTCTGGTCATCGCGTTCTTTATAAATGGCGAAAACCCCTTCCTATTAATGTTAACAACTATTCCCAGTAAAGAAGCAAAAATAAACAAGAATTTGTTTCGTAGCCTTCTCGTTATTTTTTTACGTTGCAATAACACTGGTGGGGAGCCGGAAGACAAGTGACGGCACTTGTTCTCGGAGATGCTGCCTCAGACCTTTCTCTACGACTTGTTTGTTGTTCATTCCCAGAAAATCTTTCATCTGGCGTAATAAAGCTTTTCTGGCTGACTTCCATCCAAACGTTAACGGTGAAGTGCCCCATACACATGATAAATTAGCCCCAGTATGCTATTTTCGCTCGCAGTTATCAGTTTCAACGTTATACATTTTTTTATCGTTTAATGTAGGTATTAAAAATGTAACTTATCCAAATAAAATATGCCATGAACACAAAGTGTAGATCGTGATGTGAGGTCAGTTATTAAAATTGTTTATTTATATCTCACGGGTAAACAAATAGTGTTTGTATAAGATTGTCGAAATAAAAAAAAACTCGAACCGAATTAACTTTGTGAATCGTGATTCCGTTTACGTTGCTTATCAAGAACAAACGTTTCAAGGAATACCTATGCTTTCAAAAGAAAGCGTGGTAATGGAATGATAAAACATTTCGCAAGTTAAGATTCAATGTTTTATTTTATGATAAACTAAATTTGTATAACTATATCTGTAATCACGGTAAAGCCTTACTTAAAAGGAGGAATTATTATTATGATATGTTCCCACTGAAAATAGCCGTAGAATTCGTAAGACAAAGTAAATGCCAACCTTACCTTCCTATCTTGCACGTAGTCTGGATCCACTAGGACAACCCCTTGCAACGAATCGACACCTTCTTCACGTACCACCAAGTCACGGCTGCTGACGTAAAGCGTAACTTTGTTGTTGGGCGAAGACTTCTTGAATACCCTGAAAATAAAAAGAGATTTTTAAAGAATCTAGAATGACGCGTAATGTACTAATTGGCATCGCGCGCGTTATTACTTTCTCCATACGTAGTAATGGGAAAGTATTGTATTCATGAAAAAAATCGACTTCGAGATTTCAACGGAAATACATGTTTTGAGGTCCCTAGAACACGTTTAGACTATTTTCGGAATGATGTCTGTGTGTGTATGTTATTGTGGGCGCTCTAACTCAAAAAGTACGTGCCATATCGTTACCAAACTTCATATATAACACTCTAGCGTGAGCACAAAGAACTGATTAGTTTTTGGACAATAACGGATAACCGGAAGTCGAGGTTTATTCGAAACCCGATTCGGTTTTTGCGATATTTCTTCGTTAAAACATCATTATTGAATATACAATTCTATACAAAAGTTATAGAGAATGTCATTTCCTACAGTTTTCATTTGAAACAATTTTCTATAGGAGTTATTGTTTAGGAGTTATTTATAAATAACCGGTTTTTCGGTTTCCGTTGAATATCTCCTTAAAAACATCGTTATTGGTAATCTTCGTAAGGACCAAAGTTGTAGTGAATAATATTTCTTCCAAGTTTTGTTTGAAACTAATTTTCGTAGAACCATCCATTTCGGATATACTATTTCGCTTTATCTTAATACCAGCATACAGCGCCAACATCATGTAGCGGTGAATTCTGTAAACATTCAAAATATACGTAATTTACGGCAACAAGGACGTGTCTTCTTTTGCGATACGAAATAATAATTTTGCCTCGTAATATTATTCATATTAATTTAAATATCTATACCCTAAATATGGAGAAAGTCATGTGTTGGCCACATCAGATTTTTTTTAGATTATGTTCTTATTGGTGGAATGTCATGAAATATTTCCAGTAGTTATTCTCGCTGGAACCAAGTGGTTCTCTTTAAATTAACGACTCGTGCCCGCAATATCCTTAGCTCCGAGATTGTTTGTTTTATCGTCTGTAAAAATAACAAGTTCATTCAGAGTCTTAATTGTTTCAAAATATTTAAAAGGGACTCGCGAAAGTGAATATTTAAAGCGAGCAAACATTTGAAAAGGAATCTCGAGTTTCCTGGTGTTGACGAAGTTTATTTACTCTCTTCATTCGCCTCTTCTGGAATCAAAGATGTCATTGACCCGAATGAATCCACCGTCCAATTCGCCGAAATGAAATTCCTTCTTTTTTTTTTAGTTCAAATACTAGCGGACGTTCTTATGCGGCCAATCAACAAACTCGGAGCATCTCGAGGGATAAATTTGCATTTATTTATATTTTCTTCTTCACCCGGGCGTACATCCCTATAAAAAAATATTGCTTCTTATTGTTGATTTTTCTGGGACGCTAAGAACTTAATTTCGAATTTTTTTCCTCGTAAGTGTAATTGAAAAGGTGGATGGAGTCGGGATCTGTTTGATGAAATTCTCGTTTGTTATCTCTTTATTATTTTCTCTTCTCTTCTGTTTTCTGCCTAACTTTTTTTCGATTACGAATTAAAAATACCGGTCGCGTTGATATTCTAACGAGACTCATTTTTGCTGTCATTCCAAAGCCATCATTTTCGCGTATTATACATATTCGCGTCGATGCATTTTAACTAGGCTGATTGTAAGTTTGCTTCGTTTTGCTCACGTGACACGTATGTGACCCAGATGTACGCTTTGTCCAACACAACTCAATTATCGGAATGTATGTCCGACTTGTCAGATATAATCAATATCCCTGTAGTTATTTCCACGTTCTATGATCAAACGGCGGTGATTAACGGATTAAATAACAGGATGGAATATATAATAACTTTGTAAGTCCTCTTTTTATGAATGAAATGATGCAGAAGTAGTTGAAACGCGATTTATTTTAAATAACCTATTATTTATTTCAAATATAACCTTACATAGTCTTGACTTTCCATTTTCATCATGTTAAACCTGTTTATTGAATCATGCCTTTATTTATTTTGGGCTCCTAAGTATAAAAACATTTTCCTCTCTCTGTAGCAGGAAGACGTACAACTAATATAACCGTCTAATTTAGGTTTAATGAATTATGGATAACCTACTTGAAATAGGTCCGTAATATCGTGCCATTGCTGACAAATATAGAAAGATAATTAATGCTTTAGTCCAAACCGAATTGATTGCCTTTTTTCGGTGGCCTCGTGTGCTCCATCGTCCGATTCTCGTAGATAAGGGTAAAATATGAACGAGAACTTCCCTGAAATGTCTATTAAATCATTTGTGGCTTATAAAATGTAATCTCTTCTCTGAAAAAAAAACAGTAGAGTATTAAGTCCTCAAATATCGTTCTTATCGTCCATGGAAGCCTACCAAACGGAAACTTTATTATTATTTCTTTTTCAACCTTCC
The DNA here is from genome assembly GCA_036926305.1 of Uropetala carovei. NCBI lineage: Eukaryota > Metazoa > Arthropoda > Insecta > Odonata > Petaluridae > Uropetala > Uropetala carovei. Next base: position 2,942,615 of record JAXCHB010000213.1, read on the forward strand.
CCCGCCCTCCGGTTTCATAAATGTTAACTCTCCCCGCAGCTATTCATTTTCTCTTTTTTTACTGCCGGAGCATATCCGTCATTTTTCGCCTCGGATGATATTTACGGGAGGTGTTTTTGGATGATTTAGACCCGCACGTTAAGGACCCAATAAAGATTAAATTTGGGATTTCGCCTTCTTCGCATCGGGAGACTGTAATAGCAATGCCGGAACGGAAGTTAACCGGATTTTATTCAAGTCACGTGATTAAAAATGAATATGCGATCTATTTTTCACTTATGAATTTCTTTGGCGGACGTGGATTGAAAATGTGAACGGTTTTTCTTGAATCTTGATGGATACCAGGGATAAATAAAGAATGAGGTCATGTGTGTGTGGCAAGTAAAATCCAATCGATAGCCCGTTTCTGTGTTATATTTAAAAATGACAACTTTCATCTGAGGATATCTAAAGCCGACTTTAAAGGCTAAATAACTAACATCATTTTTACTTTCTCCATACGAGGTAATGGGAAAGTATTGTGATCATGAAAAAAATCGACTTTTAGATTTCAACGGAAATACACGTTTTGAGATCCCTAGAACACGTTTAGACTATTTTCGGAATGATGTCTGAATGTGTGTGTGCGTATGTGTGTGTGTATGTGATTGTGGGCACCCTAACTCAAAAATTACTTGCCATATCGATACCAAGTTTCATATATAACACTTAGGCTGAGCACAAAGAACTGATTAGTTTTTGGACAATACCGGTTAACCGGAAGTCGAGGTTTGTTCGAAACCCGATTCGGTTTTTGCGATATTTCTCTGATAATACGTCATTATTGTATACATTGACCGTTTAAAAAAATGTAGAAAATATAATTTCCTACATTTGTTATTTCAAACAATTTTCCATAGCAGTTATTGTTTAGGAATTATTTATAAATAATCGGTTTTTCGGGGTCCGTCAAATACCTCATTAAAAACATCGTTATTGGTAATATTCGTGAGGACCAAAGTTGTAGAGAATAATATTTCTTCCAAGTTTTGTTTGAAAGAAATTTTCATAGAACCATCCATTTCGGAGATATTTTGCTTATTCGTAAATTTTCAGTGTACAGCGCCACCACCATGTAGCGGTGAATTCTGTAAACATATTCAAAATATAATTTCCGGCAATAGGGACGACTGTATTCATTTACGGTACGAAGTAATAATTTTGCCTTATAATGCTATTCATAATAATTTAAATATCTATACCTCAAATATGGAGAAAGTCGTGTTGGCCACATCAGATTTTTCATAATACAGCGTATGCTTTCATTTTAATAATATTAGAATTAATATTTAGAAAAGCATGGTAAAAACTTCTGGTGGCCTTCCTTATTTCATCCTCAAGCAACTTCGATAGAAAATTAGTACATTTCGTTCGATTAGGCCATATTAAAATAATACGTTAAAAATCCAAAAATATGGTTAAGATGAATTTCGTGAATCCTTTACATCTTAAAGCAGAACTACAGTGATCGCTAAAATAGTGTGAGTTGTGCGAATTCAAGAGAATTTCCTTTAATGTAATCATTTTCCAATCCGAAATGTTCCAACGCAGCTGAAACACTTCTTATTTTAAGCGTGGCATGTAAAACATCAGAATTTTGTTCTATTTAGCTATTCGTATCTAGCAATTACCAATGTCCGCGTTTTTTCTGTTATGATAGTCAATTCTAAAGTCTCTCTAGGAGGTTATCGCAAGAGTTCTGTGGGATGGTATATCGGCAATCTGTCATGTTTCTGTCGTAGGAACGCTTAAGATTGACGCGCTTGAACCTTTCCGAATAAGCCATTTAGAAATGAAAACTGTACGATGCTGTAAACTTCCATTTATATTTTAAAAAAGATGGTCCGTAATTCCAGTGGTTAAACGGGGTTTAACGGTCAAAAATACAATCGCGTTTATAGATCACAGTTTAAACAAGGATATGAATTATCTAAAAAATCTAATGATTTCGTAGGTTATACAAACAAAATGGTGCCATATTAATGCCGTTTTATTTTCAATGTGCGTAAAAATTAAGAGGTATATATATTGGTGATTTTAAAAAGGCATTAATGAAAATTCTATATGAATAACCTTTTGTGTTTCGCATGCACTGCTAGCTTTTATAGCTCGTTTTATTTTACATGTAAACTCTCTGACTGTCCGTCGATTAAATTAAAATACGAGTAGCAAATAAACGGCAAGTCAGAGTGTATGTGATCTATGGTGCCATTTATTGCGCTGCCAAAGAATATTTATTTATTGTCGCAGAAATCGTTGAGCGGCAGGGGGTGCTTATAAAGTTTTCAAATTAAGATACTGAGCAAATTGGTACAGATATAAAGTTAAAATTTTCAAAATTTATGTGGCCTCTTAATGTCATCCATAATACGACAGAAGAAAGTTATTTAAAAAATCGGTGGGCGGCAGGAGGTGTCTTCAAAAATTTCAAATTAAGATTCTGAGCAAATTCCTTTAGATGGAGAGTTTAAGCTTTTAAATTAATTATTGGATAAATTTCTATATGTCATAGAATTATATTTCTAAATTGATAAAGAACGTTAAGCTTACAATTCTAAATATATCGCGCTTTTTGATATTACGCCAACAAATGGAACTCCAATTTTATATATTATTAATATTAAATGTGACCAAGCGATTGTTTTGTTTTACCATTATTTTTTTATATAATGGCCTCGCAATTGTGACAAAATATAATATAATACCAGAGTCAATGATTATTTTTATACGTGAATGTCGTGCTTCAGGTTATATTTTGAACAGCATTTGATTGATTAAAAATAAATTAAGACTATGACTAATAAAAATTCAATGTAAAAGTTTTGGACATCATTTTTACACGTGAAGGAAATTCTACGAACGATTTCAAAGGTCACTCTAGCAAACAAGAATTATGAGATTTTACTTCGATATTGGTTTCAATTTTCATATTGGAGAGTTTCTCTCGTGGAGAATACATAATCACACGAAATTTACCAATCCTTTTGGGAAATGCAACCTTTTTTATTAATTCACACATCTTGATAATTAAAAGCTCAAATTATAATTCCGCTCGTCGACGTAATTTTTTCCCGAAGCGATGATAGATAGACCTGTGAGAATTTTCGCGACTCCCTCAAAACCTAACGAGAGAAAAAACCCTCCGTGTAAGATTGAGAGAACAGGATGTAGACAGCCAGAAACGTAACAAACCGTCCACGGAGAGATGAATTGATACACGTGAAGGAGGCACTCTTCCAACTACTCGAATAAAAACTCCAGTGATTGATTATGAAGGGGCCGAAAGTTCATAGGCGATCAGAGCCCTTTTTTATTTTTTAAGGAAACTCCTCCAGAGTAAGTTCCACGTTTTTTCCCCTAGCTTCTTCTCCTATTCGGCCCGCCCACGCGTTATCCGAAAGCAGACGGGAGATCGATACAAATCGACTGTTACCGTACCTGCTGCACCTTTAGACGTTTACGACCCCCGTTCGAGTACACCTGACCTTATAGTCGGACGGAGTAGGATGGATGATGGTCGAGGATAAAGGAATGGAGAGAGAGAGAGCGGTTACTTAAGGGATTCTCCGGCAGGGGGCGCAGGTGGTCCCATCGCTGCATTTAAGCGGATTGGCTGCACGCCAGTTTCGTGGATAGGGATCCCCCGGCAAGGCGATTTTGACCTACGCATGCGCACTGAAAAGCCTCTTACTATATGAGCCAACTACGTGCGGTGCGTTTTATTTCGGACTTTTATGCATGCACGACGTGAAGCGCCCATCTGCAAGAGGAATGATCCTCGCTATCAAATAGTTCGCATCGAGTTGGCCTAGTAAATCATGTTCCTAAGGTTTTGCTTCTTGCAGGGAAAAAGAGTTGCGCCTTAACGTGTATTTTTTATTTGCGTAAAAGTTATGCATTTTGCGCCGCGCTGTGTACTTACGGATTTTATGATTTATTAATCAAAATTACCTCGTGATTTGCCGTTTTATCTCTTACAAAACTCGGGCTCCTGTCATTTTCTCTCACTTCTTATAATGTGAGATCTGGTTACTTCGTTATTGTGGTCTATTGCATACCTCAAACTCCATGCAATTTTTGTTATTTTACTGATATTATTTATAGGTTATTAGCTTTCTCACATAAGAATTTTCGGGAAATATCACGTTTTTTCTATGTTATAGCAATTTAATTTTCTATAATTTATCAGATGTCTTCAAGTTGATTGGAGGCTTCCTTCCTCACTTAGCATGAGAGTCAGGCGAATCGACACTGTTTTGAATAATTGCTAGAAAAGTCATTTTGTGGTGCATAATTTTTCTAAAAGCGCAATTTAAATGACTCGGAGCTTTCCGATATACTCTTATAAAACGTACTAACAACTCTTTCTTCTGGCAATTATTTTATTTAATATTAACAATTTCGAGATTTAACGGACTGGTAATTCTTTGATCATTGAGCGATACCATTAATTTTCCTGGAAACTTTGGAGGTAATGAGTATATACGGATATTTCAGTATAGCTTTATATAATTGATTACATTTGTCTCGATTACATTTGTCTCGATTACATTTGAGTGCGCCATGTTCAGATCCACGTATTTGAAGCGGAACGAAATGTATAGATAGCTTTTTCATCGAACTGAGAGATTCTCCCCATTTCCAAACTCCTAACTCCCATTCATCCTCTTTCAGGACACAAAGTATCAAGTTTTTAGAGAAAGTCCTTCGTTAGACTTTTTTGTCGATTCTCATGTTTTAAAACTGGAATTTTGTCGGAAGGTAGTATATTTCAATGCCATAATGCCTCCAGTAGTATATAACGAAATTTTAGGCCGACTCCACGATCCATAATTCGTATACTCTTAATAGTTCTGGTTGATCCAGAAGATCGTGGAAATTAAAGTCAACGGCTTTTATGGACATTTGTTATTCCATGAATTTTTTAATCGACATGCTTTTGGAAGAGTAATGAGTAGCCAAAATAAATGTCGGAAAAACTCATTATCACGCGCACAATTTAATATTAACAATTTAGATTTTTTAACAGGGTCAAACTTTATAAATATATATTCAGTAATATTTTTATATTTACAACTTATCTTACTAGCGGACAATCGCTTGTGGCAGGTGATTTCATGACACCATATCTTTATATACATTTACATAAAACCCTTCCATAAAGGCATGGGTGGCATAGTCCCAAACTCCCAAAATATCTCAATTTCAGGCTTTAATATTCTATTGTAATTTCACATCGACTTAGGAAAAGAGAGCCTTGTTAACGAACCCTCCGTCCTGTCTCTATATGTATATTTGGGCACTTTAGTTATTCTTACTGCTTCTTCGGCTAATATTTCTGATGTTTATACTACTAGAAGTTTCGTTCAGTAAAAAATCCTCTAGGGATACCCGCTTCAAATTCTTTATTTTTCGTACAAGGTCAGCATTAAAAATTGCTCTTCCGACTTCTTCTACGTCAGCAGCAACGGTGAGAGGAAATTTTCGTTTTTCGGAAAATATGCCCCTTAATTGTAATAATTCCAATGTTTTAGTCTGATATCTCAAATGCTGAACTTCTGACCCGTTTAATCCCCCTTTGTTTTGGCCACGGGGAGCAGAGAGAATTTTTGACGTCTGTAGTCTCTTAATGGAATATTTTTAATGAAAAAGAGTTAAAACCCCCTTCTGAAAATTCCCCCGATATTTCTAAAATTCCGTTTTGTATCGCTGCGTGAGGTTTACTTACCGCTGTGAATTAACAGCAGGCTCCGGTCCGCTTGATTTGGATCCTTCTCCTCCACTGCCGCCAACTCTACTGAAATAAAATAAAAAGGACGATGTCAGATGAAATTTTCGACTGTCACTTGGTAATAATTCAAGGGTATGTACAACTTGGAGGCATGCAGTCATTTTGCTTATAGGGTATTAATGCATAACGTAAATCACTAGAGAATTACCGAGCTCGTCTTATGGCTGAAAGTAAATTCCAGGAGTATTTAAATATCAAATGTTGATAAATGAAACAGTTTTGGTATCTCCAATACCCACCTTGTTATGGCTAATTGAGGTATCTGAGACAAGTACATATTTAATTTTTCAGTTTTTTTACACAAATGCTTATTCTGGAAAATATAACGTGTTTTTTTTGCCTTATCGAACCTTATCAACCGTTGTGATATTCAAAAGGGTTTTTTTTTTAATTTTTATACTAATCGCTATGGTCAATACAGTGTGTAATTGAGGAACGAATGAATCAAAAATGAAATAAATTTGTTTGAATATATGGACCCAGCAGGATTCAAATTTATCACCGAGTTTCTTCTGTAGTTTAACGAGGCTATTGCTGCGTTTGAATCTGTTTTCTAGAGAAGTTTGCTTCTGTGAGGTCTTTATTCATGCATCTCAAAATTTCTGTTTACGATCGCATGTTTTGCTACCATGGATAATGCCGTATTTTTTATGCAGAGCCGTAAATCATGAGTTTGTATGCGTGTCCTTGCAGGATGTCATACTGCTTAAAACCACGTGGGAGGATCCCATATGCAAACGAATTCATAAAGTTAAGGCTAGAGCAGGGCCATCTTTTTTCTTTCATTTTCAGTCTTTTTCGTATAATCCAAAATTTATGGGTGGAAAACATTAAGAATTTACTTTCAAAAGAGTTTGTATAAAATGCGGAAATATTATGTTTCTTGATAAAATTATACGAAAATGTGTGATGTTTCAAATAATTATCTAATTATCATATTCATAAGAAGTAACATGCATGCATCAATTCTCGGGATCATTTATCTGGTGGGTGTTATTGTGTATATTTCCTCTTCGGGCTGGAATTTTATTTCCATTTTACTTGTTTTTGCAGGAAATATTTATTTTTGATTTGTGTGTTATGACCTTATAAAATTCTGATAATTTTATTTATTTAGTGCCTCTAAAACCTACGTCACATGGGAGTACCGTATATAGGAAGGACTCTTTTTCAAAAATTTGGTCTAAAAATTGGGGTGAATACAATATGAGGATACATAATTCGTCCCTAAATCAAAAGACAAAAATGCTCAGCTGAATAAATTTTGAAAATGTATTTTAATATCATGAAACCAATAAAACTACATCAAATGTTTATAATAAAAACACAAACTTATACGTGGAACGAACTGCAGAGAGTTTTAGTAAAAAATAGTGAAATTTAAACTACCTTTTAGTGGAAGATAAAAAGTTTTTCATTCTTTTAATTAAACTCAAATAGTTGATATGTACCTAACGGAAGAACAATTGAACTTAATTAAAATCGGTGAAACTTTTCCTTTGGGCCCTTGGCGCGCGCCTTACTCGCCTAATGAATAGTAATTTGACCCCTCCGTGCGTTTGATAGAGTACATATGCTTCACATATACGGATACATTGAATTTCCCTACGTCCTATTCGCGGGTATTAGTAATTTCTTTTTCAAAAAATTATAACGCAAAATTCTGTTGCTAACCGCATCCTATCAGAATCCATGGCGTAGGCGTATGACTGTTTCCCTTCTAATTCATCTACGACGTCAGAATTCAACTTTTCGGAAAACTGTCGATGATAATCTCAATCAATAACAAAATAATTCTTTTGCCCGTTAATTTTGCCATAATTTCACAGCGCGGTTTAATTAGCCGCCGCCGGCACATCTTAGCGTTTCGGTTTCGATTTTCGGCTTACAATTAGTTCAGTGACGTCGGCAACCTCCATCTCGGGAGATGAGGACCTGACGGCTCCGGGAACAAATTACCCGTACGTGATTCTAGGCCGAATTTAAAATTCATGATTGCTTTCTGAGGGAAACCCGCTTCAAAATACATTAGCGTGTTTAAAATTCGGCGCATGGGTCGTCCACTTAGGTTTCGCGACGGTTGACGTGTAAAAAAAAAAAAAAAACGAAATAGGAGAAGGGAAAAAATTACGACATTCGTTCGATGATTCCGGGGTAAAACGCCGACGGAGCGTGCGAACGTAGTATATGGATCCCTCGACGCAAAGCCGAATTAGTCCCTATGGGCGATAAATTGGCGATTACGATCCTCTTGCCGCAAAATGCCGATTTTCGGCGTAGAATATGTGACGAACATTCGGCCCTAAATTCTACTGCAGCGGCACGCACGGGCGTTGCGTGACGACGCGAGCGGTCACGCTCGGTTTCTCGCCTGAGCACGTATGGACACTTTTCGTTAAGTTTCTCACCCGACCCGTCGCGTCGTTAAAGCTAAACTCTCCGGAAAGCGGAGAATCGCACGCAGTAAGTTCCCTTTCGGGACGGCGACAACGGCGTATAATGAAGACATTACGCGCTCTCCTCCTGGTTTTTGTAGTCCTCTCTTCTTTTTCCTCGCTCCCTCCACCCACTATTTTTCACTTCTCCGTCGTAAAAGCTCTTCATTTTCTACCCTTTCTCCCTTCCTCTCTCCCTCTCTCTCTCTCACTCCCCCTGCCATGTCCCTTTCTGACGTCAGATCCCATTAGTCAAATTGCTCGTCCGGGTGGAAACCTGATTTCGTTATTCATCTTTTTTCCCCTATCTCTCTCCCTCTATCTCCCCCCCTCTCTCTCTCTCGCTCGCTCTTTCCCGCTCCCCCAGCAGGGTGCTCCTTTAGGATGTGGAGGAGAGAAGTTGCAAGTCTCCGAAAGTTCGCGAATGATTCCGCGTCGCTCTTAAACGACTATAGAAGTGATGGATGGATCGTATTCTTTAGTTTCTCTCCTGTAAGTTCTCCGCCATCGAACCTTTTCTTTTTTGTATCCCTTCCTTGGTTTCCATCATGCCCGTTCCGCTCTCTTCGTACTTGTCCGAATGGCTCGCCTCCTGTCCTTAACCCTTAACTGGGCGCGTCAAAAAATGTCACGCAACTGGTCGCGTGGCGTGCTGAGTGCGCCGCTGCATTTTGTGGAAAATACGAACTTAAACAGTAATAATAACGATAGATTCATTCTAAATTTTGTTTATTTAGCCTTTTAATGCATGTTATGATTTATAATTCTCATTGTTAAAGTTATCGTTAGGATTTTCTACATTGTATACGAACTAAATTTTCAAGATATATTAAGTACCATATGACATTATAGCATTAAATTTTTTTATCATAATATATTTACATAAGCGTCATTTTAAGCACAACGATGTAAAAATAGAAGAAATAATGCTAAAAAAATTACCTTGTAGAAATATTTAAACTTTTACAGGCAAATCGCGATGCGTGTTTAACACAGCTGAAGCGACGCACATTGCTTTGCGTCTGTTTTACTCCTCAAGAACAGTAGTTAAAAGGTTGATAACAACTTGTTCGATTAGTCAGGCAATAAAGATAGGATAGATAAGAGAACAATGTATATGAAGCATTCATTACAAATTGACAGCATTTTTAAAAATATTTGCCGTACTCCGTTCGACAGCGCGCCCCCTTAAGGGTTAATAATAAGCCATTGCCCTTTCCTGTTTTCTTCGTTTTCACCCTCGTTAAATAAACCCTTTTCTCTCTTCTCCCGTTCTCTTTTTTTTAAGCGAACGGGTTTTCAGCTTAAAGGTCGTTTTCGCCCTTCTGATACACTCGCTATCTCGGACTACATTCTCTCGTGACCTTAAAGTACGCGTTATTGAGCAGTTTTCCTTTTTCCGACCGCATCGTATAATTCTCGAACCATTATCCGCAAATATAAACAGCGCATTATTAATACACCGCCCCCCCCCCGCTTTTTTTTAATGTCCCGTAACCAGGGTGGGCCTGTACTTTACGCGGGAATTTATATTTTTCGAAGAAAGGGGGAAACGGGAACAATAAGTTATTGTTTTCGTATCGTTAATCCTTTCAAGCGTCGGCTACGTGTTCCATTAATTATATGCGTCCGTATTTTTTTTTCCTTTTGGAAAGGGCGGGTGTGATTAGACGAGCTCTGTTCAGTTTAATAGGACCTAAAAATGAATTTTCCGCCGGCCGAGCGCGGAGAAGTATACTATATAAAAACAGGAAAACAAGGGCAGCGAAATAGAAAGTCAGTGAAGATGGATTATTTTATCGCATCCCGTCCATTGTTATCGGTGGATTACAATGTACCCCTCACGGCGGAATTCTAAACGGGATGTAAAATGAAAATTTTTGACGAAATTTATCGGCTTTCGGAGAAAAATTACAGATTTTTCTCGATTGTTCGATGGTTTCCGAATTGTTACGTAAGTTCTTTGACGCTAGGATCGGTGAAAAACTAATTTAGTAGTTTTGAGGAGTAAGAGAGGATAAGGGAGACGTCGGCCCTGTCGTCTGTAGAAAGGAGTAGTTGGTGAAATGGGCTATCGTCCGCTCAGAAGAAGTAATCCTCTTCTCCTACACAAAGAGGCATTGTACGATAGAGCAGATACCGGGAAGCTTCCCTGGATTGGATCGATTTCCTGGGTATCGCTCTTGTAAAATCAGCTTCCTGTCACGTATTGGCTTACACGAGGAGTTGCGCGTCTTAGCTTGTATTAGGTTTGTGTTCGAACCGGAATCTCCTCTACACGGTTTAGCTTTTTTGTTTTCCCGTTCGAGAGTTGCCTTTGTCTTTCCCTTTTTTTTTTTTGGCAAAGGTTATTGGCCGGAGGAAGCTTTCCGTTCGGTTCGTTATTTTAAAAAACCGTGTTTGCGACAGTGTGTTTAATTCGCTACAGCAAACGTTGACATTTTAGATTGATTCGTTCTATGAGTGAATTTGGTTCCATTTAAAAAGAACCCCTTGACCTAACTTTGATTTACACCTGTGCCATATGGTTGTTTTATTCATTCCGCTTTTATTTTTAACTTAAAGAGTTGTAGGATCAAAATTTCCGTTTCTGCACTACGAAAAAATGTACATAAGTGCGAGTAACGATTCCGATTATGGTAAAATTCTTATTACTTCTATATAATTGGTAAATTGGTAACACGTCACAAATTTTTGCATTCGTTATTTTAGGAAAAACGAATGAATGAAAAACGATCGTTAACATTTTTATCCAAATAATTATCCGTTTGGTGGTAAAAATTATTGAAATTCAAACGTAGTAATCAAAATAATCAAAACTCCTGCGTAATTTTTACGCTTCCAGTAGTAGTTTCCTGTTAATCAGGAGAGTGAAAAAGAAATTTTTAGTCTATACCTCAAATTGAGGAGGCATCTGAAAGTGTTGTCTTCCTCATATACATTAGCGATGCAAATCGAAAATGGTTATTTACAGTGAAGCATGATTTAAAGCTAATCTGAAATTAAGTATTCCATATTAACGAATTTAAGATAAACAAAATCTCAGCAATTGCTCTTAACTCTTCAGAACCCTAACTAATACATTTTACCCTCGTAATCGAAATTATTTCTGAAGAGAGGCCAGTTGAATGAGTAGTGATGCATTACTTAATAACGTAATAAAGATGATGGAGTGGTCGCATGTTTACCTAAAACTTTGTTCGGTTTTCATCTATTTTTACTGCGTTTAAAATTGCCTGACAAAAGTATTTTACGTGAAATGCTTGCGAATCGTAGCAGTATTGTCTTTATGTTTTAAGATATTGCCTGTACGAGAAAAACTATCAAGAAATTGGTTATTTATAATATACGTTTTCACGAAATCATAAATCTCATCGCTCTTTAGCATATTACTATAATTCTTAAATAATTCGTCAACGCGCCTCTTCCTTGTTTACCAAAAATATTCCCCCAATCTCTTCACGACTCTCTCGTTTTCTTCCTACTAATGTGAAAAAAATCAATTATCAAATAATGAATATCCAAGGATTTCTCAGCACTAACCACCCTCCCCCAACCTTCCTGCCGAACGATTTGGACTCATTTCTTCTTTCTCGATGGAAATCAAAAGCCTGATCGGAAAAATGGCAATGTCCTTTACTCCATCTCACTCCTCTCTATGGCGACGCGACGCTCTGCGTTTTTCTCCTGTTATCCGAGACTGCCTCCGATTTCGATCACTTTTTTCTCCTCCCGTCGCTTGTAGAGGACTTCCTCCAACAATGGGTAAATGGAATACCATCGAATGGAGGAAGTTTTAAACCTTTTTCGTTCCCAAATCTCCCATTCTTACATCCTCCCTCTATATCCTTTTTTATGGCCTATAACTCCCATTCCAACTCTGGCATATTCCCCTCCCTTTCCTATCTCTGCCCTGGCATTCGCCTAAAACCATATTTGCTGTTTTGCGCGTTTTTATAGTTCAGTTTTATAGTACTAGATTATCTTTATGAGATTTAACAAAATGGTACGTAACTGGGTCCCTTTTTTTGCGTTTATTTATCTATATATATATATATATATATATATATATATGTATATATATATATGTATATATATATATATATATATATATATATATA